>JAGFPH010000029.1:1556727-1627855 GCA_018207615.1 Philaenus spumarius
AAATATTATTATAACAAAGTGTAGAGAATAAATCAAAGAACTGAACTGTATACTTGTAAATTATCTTTTCATAAAAGTGTTTGACTTAGAAGTATTTGAACAACAAAAGTTAGAAAAATATAGTAAACTCTCGTCTGTACAAGTTGGGCGCGCATTCTTGTATGTCTCCCCATGCTATAAAAGTCCGTTACGCTACAGATTTGAACGTTAGGTGAGACCGTATTAGCAGTCACTTTCCCACGGTCCTACACAATTAACTGTTCAAATATAGCAAATTTGGTTTACAGGAGAAGTTAGCTTGAAGAATTATCTTTACAAAGATACCAAAATATCTATAAAAAACTATTGAGGTCATAAAGATCTCACGTGAAATACATAACGCTGTTTATTGGTTGGAAAACTGACCAATTGCAAGGGTCTACAAAACCCCTTCTAAATTCAATACTATTGGTCCGATTTTTGATTGGATGAAAGTTTTGGATAGGGGAAATTGTGATGAATCCATCGGTACATAGGTTTAACTAAGACAACCTACTGGGCGGGTTTTAGAGATTGACAAAAGTTGAGTAATTTCGTTATGTTTTGTATGAATTTTCGGGCGCCGATTGATTTGTAGAAAACTAATAAACTGCAACGATGATTACGTATGTAAATATACGTTTTAGAAAGAAATTGTAAATACAAAAAATAAAGTTTGAAACATTACCTTTCCAATGGTGTTTGTCTTTTTGAGATTGGAAGATTTTTAGTGGGTCAAATATTCAATACAATCACGCGTTACAAATGTGCTGTCATGATCGCACGTTTCGTGCGATCTGCCGGTTCTAGGGTTAAATCGTTTTTAATTTCAAAGGTTAAATTTTGATATTTCTAATTTATTTAGGAAAGAAAGAGCCTGTTTCATGATCATTATGACCCTGGCCTGTACTTCATAAATTATTGGTGTAAGTTCAAGATTTATATTTATGATTTCTCTGCTTCCAGACACTCTCATATCAGTTGCTTACTATTCTGATATCCCACTACCTCTCATACCAATTTTTAATTTATTGCTCATCTAGTACCTTTTAAAACGATGGACTGACCTTTGAATACTCTAAAGCTAACAAGGCTGTTCTTTTTACATTTTTATAGAAGTTATGTTCTTATTTTAAAATATTATCCGTCTGGGTGGTTAGCAACAGGACCTTAATTGCCAAAATAAATTATAGCTAAGACAAAAAAGTTAACTATATATGTTTAAGATGATTTGTACATAACATTTGAGCAAAGTCTATATTTATTTCAGTGATTGGGGGCTATCAAGTTATAATACATGGTGACCCACGAAGAAACTATCAGGGCTTGTTCTGTTGGTAAAACAAATGAAAAAAAAAGTTCATATAAACGTAGGTCTGGAAACGCTTACTTTCACCAGCTATCCACCATTTAGTTTTTTGTACTAAATAATTCATATCTCTAGATCGGCTAAACTGATTTGAGTTAAAACATGCATGTTACTCGTCAATGTAAAGACCTAGTTTGACAAAAAGAATCAACTTTTAAAATAATCAATTTAAAAATAGCAGCCATTTAAATATTTTAAATGAGAATAACTAAAAAAACATAAATTTTAATAAAACACGTCAAGAGTACATTTTTGTAGCCTGTCCATTAGTTTGACGGGTTTAAGATCCATAGGAACAAAAATAGATTGTCTTTACCATTCGATAGAAAATTAATTGGGCTATAAAAATGGACTCTTGGCATTTTATTATAAAAATTTTTCGGTTTTTGAGTCATTCCTATATTTAAAATGATAAAATGGCCGCCACTTGTAAACTTTACATTTGATGATTAAAGTGCAAAATTTCAACTCAATCGGTTAAGCTGTAACTCTAGAGAAACTGTATTTCTAAAAAATTTTGTATAAATTATTTAGCGAAAAAAAAAATGGAGGATTGCGATGGCTGGCAAAAGAAGTATTTCCATACCTATGTTTGTATGCATTGGTTTCACCAGCAGAACAAGCCTTGAAAGTTTCTCCGTTGGACCATCCTGTATAATATCTTCCCACTGTCCCATGTAAAAAAATTCAAAACATGCTATTCTTCAAATCTTTCCAAGAATAACCCAGTTTAAATAAGGCAGTTTGTCCTTTGCTTTCTAATTATAAAAAAAAATAAGAGTATTACCGACAATAATAGTAATGGTGGCAACCTAAGGGTGTAAAAGAACCTAAAGAAATTATCTTTCTATCACTTACAGTTATCCTGTGGGTGTTGTTCTAGATCAGGGATGTAACACTCATCTCCTTTAACTTCTTCTTGAACATCTTCAGGTGCTTCTTCTTCTTCCTCC
The DNA here is from genome assembly GCA_018207615.1 of Philaenus spumarius. NCBI lineage: Eukaryota > Metazoa > Arthropoda > Insecta > Hemiptera > Aphrophoridae > Philaenus > Philaenus spumarius. The sequence goes on from JAGFPH010000029.1 coordinate 1,559,068, forward strand.
TCCTCTTCAGGTTCTACTTCACACTCTTCACTCTGGTAGCCACTCTGTACACCCTGAGGCTAGAAATATCATATTTAGATTTAGAAATATTAAACCATTTACATATCGTACTATTTAAGAAACATAGTGCCTACTGTACATTCAATATCAACAGTCGTCAAAATAAATATTTAAGGCACTACTTAAGTAATATTAGATCCACTGTACAGGGCCATCACAAAAAAACTGGCAAATTTCTAAGATAAAATATAAGAAATTTATTTAAAGAAAAACTCTCCTAAGCATTTCTGAAGGAATGCTTGCAATGGTAGTTGTTACAATGGCGCCTGCTGCTCAACAAAATGTTTAATCTGACTTGTGGTTTACAGATTTGAATGTATCTTGGTTCAAAGACATTTTAGACTCGTGAATGGTATAAATTCTTCACCTTTGGCTAACTCAATCAACATCAACAGGGTTCATCCTAATTTAGTCTTATTCAAGTATTTTTAAGGATTTATTTTAAATTCAAAAATAAAGTTCAGCCAGTTTTAAAGAGATTTTTCAATAACATCTATATGTCAGATGTTAGTTAAATGTCTGGAGATAGCCCTTAACTGTTTAGTGAGTGGGTAAAGCCAAATTTGTTAAATGAAATAACCTTAATATAAACAAAGGTACATAATGAAACACCCTTTATAGAAAACGAATTTGTATTCTGAGTTTAGTATGTACAGACAATACTTTAATTCATAAAACATGTAGTCAAGTGTATTACACTATGTATACGAAAGGTCCATTCTGTGGACTACTAGTTTAGAATGGCTTATTCCTAATTTAGCTGAATGTAATCTTTATAACCTGCAGTCAACTGGTTGTCTGGATTAAGCGAAGTCTGTGTTAATGGGGTCCGGATTAATGAGGTTTTACTGTATTTTCTTAACCCTACTCAAAATGATGGTCAATAAACCAAAAGGAAAATTAATTAAACAAGGACTATAATTAAGGAATGTACAAAGGACTGTAATTAAACAAACACCTCTGTCTACAATTACGAAAATTTTGAAGCGCAATCACTGCCGTAATAACTTACCAGTATCATATTATTTTACAGGAAGTGCTCAAATTTCATCCCCTCAATGTGCCAGTGTGTTGTAAAAATGTGAAACTTCTGCCTGCATTGTTTCTTGAGGAATTCGTTGGGTTTCCAGTACAATTTTATTTCTGCGATCATCAATGTCCTGTCGTTTTGTTTTGTAAACATGTCTTTGATATGACCCCATACGAAATAGTCCAGTGGTGGATGACTCAATAAATCTGCGACTACCTATCCATCGATTTAGAAAAACATTATCCACATAATACTGGTGGACTTGCCGGCAATAATGTGGAGCAGCTCCGTCTTGTTGGAACCAAACTTGTTCAAAATCATATATGGATACTTGGATAGCTGGACTGATCTGTTGTTGGAGCATAGCTAAGTACATCTCAGCAATAAGGTTCCTTTCAATGAAGAATGATCCAGTAACTCATCCTCCCATCATACCTAACCCCAACCATATCATACCTAACCGTACGTTGATTTTTTGATGATGTTGTTTTTACATTCAGTAAGAGTTGATATCATCCCATAGATACGGATTAAGTCTATTAACTTCCTCGTTAAGCATACAAGTTGCTTCATCACTGAATACAATTTCATTTAATGTAATTATCTTGTTATCAATTTTACTCATCATTTCGTCACAAAACTCTACTCTGCAATCGAAGTCATCTTTGTTCAACTCGTGAACAAGGTGAATTTTGTATGGCTTGAATATAATTAAGAGCTTTTTTAAACAAAATATGCTTTGAGACAAAGCAACCTTTCATATCAATGGACATGTCAACCATCACAATAATGACTATATCTGGTGATTAATCCGCAACAAGAAATTCGTAGAGTGAGCGTAAGACTCCAAAACTAAATGTTTGTGCCTTAATAAATGACAGACTTATTGGACTCTTTTTCTTTGCAGAGTTCTGCAGCAAATGTCCAATTTTCTGCAAATAAACAACATCAAAGCTGAGTGAGGTACACTTTACTTTTAAAAAGATTGTGCATCACCTTTCTACAGCAATGACTTTTCCTTGGTCCACTTGTGATAGAGAATGGTATCATAACAAGCTTTACACCAGAAATGCTTAGCAATGTTTGAAGGAAGATAGATTACTTCGTTGTTAATATAACAAACAGTGCCCATATCAAAAATAATTGATATGTGTAATTTGATCATTATAATCTCTTATATAAAATGCAATGTCCTGACTGATGATCAACGCAGAGCCGATTCTATTAAAGCTAGAGACTTGAAATTTGAAAGGTACATCCGTCCAATAATGTAGAGGCGTACTAAGAAAGGATTTTGCAAAATTTTGAATTTAAAGGGTAGAAAATGCGAAAATTCATCCCTCCCATAAGCAGCCATATAACAGATGAAACAGCTGATTCGTATTTATTAATGTGTTATTCTGGTTACTATGGTGATTATTCCAAACTCTTTCAAAAAAAGTGTGTTGATTTTATAATAATAGGCCTAACCTAAAATTGTGTTAAACCTTTGGTCCAAATAAGCTGTTTTATTTATAATGTGTAACAATAATATAATGTTAAATTGTAATATTAGATGTTTTAATTATTATATTTCATAGGTTTTAAAGGCCTAACCTAAAATTGTATTAAACTTTTGATTCAAATCAGTTGTTTTATTAATTATGTGTAACAATCATTAGGCCTATGTTGAATTACACGGGATACGAATTACAGGATGTTGAATTACACGGGATACGAATTACAGGCTTTCAAAGTTTCAAATTAAGCAATAGCGAAGCATTGCCGGGTCCACTAGTTATTTCATAATTTGAGCCTGTGTTTTTATAAAAATAAATCAGTGTTAAAACTTTGTTAGTTCTTTTTTTTTTAGATTTACCCGGTTTAGATCGCTTTAGGCCTACCTTTTATTCCGACTCAAAGCCACGGCCAATAACATAAGTGTAATGACTTATTTTTGTAGCGTTTGGATTACAAAAGTTATAAGGTTTTATTTGGCAAAATATTTTTAATTTACCATGTCACTTACCACTATGGTTTAAAACCAAGATAGTTTGTTTCAGATTAAAAGTTGAAACCCCTGCAGGGTGGCTAGTGATATGACCTTTTGAAATTCCCTGACTTTTCCCTGACATTTCCCTGACTAAATAACTCTTTTTCCCTGACCAATCTTAGAAAAAGCACAAACAAAACCATGTTAATTTTATTTTTGTAAATCAATCAAATTATTTTGGTAAGTAAATAAATGTTTAGGGAATTAATTAAATATTTAATTAAACATGGTAATATTATAACAGTTCAATCTATGTATATAAAATTCAATGTATGTCCGTCTGTTTGTACGTTTGTCTGTTTGTCCTTTATGCGTTACCAAACCGTCCATCTGATTGCTTTGAAATTTTGCATAGTAACACAGGTTAACCCTGGGAAGGTTTTAGGCCATTTACCGAAGTCCTAGGACAAAGTGGCCCTCAAAGTTTCAATGTTAATCTTATGGAAGGTCAATCTTAAGGAAGAAGAAGAAAGATTTCTTTTGATTTTATCAGGGACACAAAAAACAGCTGTTCGTATGAAAAGCTTAAAACAGCTGATTTTGATCAACAACTGATTTGGATCAAAAACTGAATATAATTTTAGGTTAGGCCTACAATGAACTAAAACACCAATTATTGGGCTAATTATTTAAGATATATAAAAGCCAAATACCACTGACTGACTGAACACTTAAAAAGAATACAATTACGTTAAAAAGATTGAAAATACCAACCACCACGGGCAACGCCGTACGGGTCAGCTAGTATTTAATACTATCTATGTTATTGTACCAACCACACCAGCAGTTGCAAATTACACATTTATGACTATAAATATTAAATTAAACAATGAATTAGTCAAATTATACTTTATTATATTATAACAAACGAAATAACTAACTGGTTTTTGTAATCCAACTACCGGTACAGATTTGCATTGAATATTTAATTAATTGATACGAAAATACCCAAATTCAAAAACATTTAATAACAAAACTGACATTTTTAGAAACAGCATGTTAGAGAAAGGTTTCAAGGTCATAACATGGCAAGTGCATTGAAACAAGCTGCCACATCACTTCCGTAACGTAACGATAATGGGTTTTACGTATCAGAATACGTAGTTTTCTTATTGTTTAATTTAGAAGTTCATCTTATCCTAAATATTTATTTTCTCAATTAAAAATTTTATTAATCTATGATTTTAAATAGATATTTTTAACTATTTTCTTTAGAAATGTTATTTTTACCTGACCTTAACCAAAATTCCCTGACTTTTCCAGAAAAGTAAAATTCCCTGACTTTTCCAGGTTTTCCCTGTCGCTAGCCACCCTGCCCCTGACACTTTTTGGTTATAAAACACCTGAACATTTATTTACCACAAGTTGTTGCTGTTGCGATTGCTGCATAATGTCCATGCCATAAGCTGCTGCGGGTGGTTGTTGCTGTTGTACCTGAAGGATTTGAGGTTGTGGGACAGGTTGTTGGACTGCAGGAGTCACAGGAGGGGCTGGAAGTTCTTCTTGGTGAGGAGTCCCATTCACAGTAGGCATGCTTCCAGTCACATAATATCCTCCTAGTGACTGCTCGTTGGTGACATGGTTCTGGAATAGCATAAAAAGTTACTTAATAAATCAACTATTGAAATTGGTTTTCTTTCTAGAAAATAATTGTAGGGTGTAAGACCAAACAATTCTCTCTACTTACATTTCATTGTTAAACATGTAATGAAAAATGTACTTACATTTTTTATAATTTGATAAATTCTTTGTTCAGAATTACAAAACTGAATCCGATTTTACAAAACTGAATATGTTGTTCATACCAAACCCGCTTAACAGTTTTATACATCACATTCATAAAAAGGCTAAAGAAATGCTCAAAACAAAGAATAGATTAAGAAAAAAGCATTACAAATTATTGTCAAGAAGTGGAAATTGTTACATTGGTTAAGTTTAGTTAGTTTTAGTTAGAGTTGAATGAACTAGTTTAGGTGAATAGACACATTCCGACATACCAGGTAGAGTAAGTAGACCAATAAACAACAAAGTAAGTAGAACTGAGGAAGATATAAATAGAGGGGAAGAACAAAAAACAGGGGTCTGTTGGCCAGTGGTGAAGTGAATGAGAGAACGTGACTGGTAGGAACCGAACTACCCGGGGTTCAAGGACGATATAAAAGGTGAGAGTAACCTTATGAATTTTTGGGGATTGAGATACTATAGTAGATTAAATTCTTTGGGTTATTAAGGTCAAATTGGGGATACTCTGTATTGCTGCAGTTTCTTGAATTCAGTTTTGCTTGCGAGTTGGATATTATAATTAGTTAAAGATTTAGTCAAAGGTTGTAGGATCGATAATATTGTAGTGTAAAATATATAAGTTTATGAGATCTAAATATAAAGTGAATATAATTAAATGCTTGTATCTTTTCAAATCCTCTCGCATACTAGTGTAATAGTTAGCCAAGCGGGTTGTATAAGGAATATTCATTGGGCCCCGTAACAAAATTAAGGCTGGAAAGAACAGTATGGATTAATTGTGTAAAATTCTGATACCGGTGATTTCATCCTGGATTGAAGGTACTTATCCAATAGACAAATCAAAACTGGTGATTTAGTTTTGGAAGAAAATGCTAGATCACTCATACTTTTATAAAAAAAATGTTAGCCTTGATTTATGGCTACTGAAAATATGCTAGTTAATTATTTGAGGAAATCGTACTCGGTACTAAAAACTTCAACCTTTTTTTATTATATCACACAACTGCTGGAAAACATAACTGCTCTAAAAACACAAATATAAATGGCTCACAAATTATAAACCTTACGAGGTAAAACCACCGCAGAATATAACCTTACAGTTTGTAAGTAGAGTACTTACTGTGCCTACCAAATTCAACTGCATATTTTTAACATCTATAATAGTAAAATGAAGCTACAAATAAAATTAACATTTTAAAACAAAAGAAGTTAAAACTTAAAACTATTGTGTGTTGTTATAACATGCAAATGTATCTGTCAGCCTGTATTGATTGTATTTAATGCAAAATGTTTGCCGTGACCAGGTATTATTTATATTAATTATCAGGAGTTTTCATTTGTTTTTCAATAACCCTAGAAGTAGCAGACAACACACTGTGTGTCACCATTTGAACTTTCTAAAACTGCCTTCCAATCATTCATTACTCTTACATAGTTCCGAAAATATAAAAGTTTTCTGTAAACCCTTGCAATTGGACAGTTTTCAAACAATGGGACATTTTGCAATCGAAATATCTATTACAACTTGATATATTTGTATTAGGGATGGGCCGATTCTCGATTCCAAAAGTCGATTCCACTGATTCCTGGCACTGGAATCGGCATCGAGTCAATTCCGATTCCATCAATTCCAAGCCCGGCCACCACCAATCTCTGCAAATACGTTCGGTACGCCAATTGCCACGGCCCTGGTTTATATTTCCTCGTTATATTAGTCGTTACATCCCAATACGAAGTATTCGGAGAATCTACACTGCACCAAAGTGATAAAAGTAGCCATACTGTTACTTCTAGCCGTTATTGCGATTACTTTGTGTGTTTGCAAACTAGGGATGGATTGATATCGATACCTATCAACAAAAAACGGAATGTTCATGGAAGAAATTAACGCCCGAACACAATTAGCAGTAATTTCATGAAATATTGGCGTTAAAACGTAATTTAATATACCACAGTGACTTTTCACGAAAGATGACGAAACCCGAATACAATTAGGCAAAATTGATGAAATATCAGTTAAAAAACAAAATTTAAGTACCACAGTGAATGTCCGCAAAAAAAATCGATGCCCGAATACAATTTTGTGCCAAATTTAAGCCATTGGTGAAATATTATTTAAGATAACATGACGAATGTCCACAAAAGAATGCGACATCCGAATATTATTAGCGCAAATTTTATAAATTGCCGGCATTCGATCGCAATTATATAACAGCGTATGTCCGCGAATAAACATACTCCCGAGAACAATGGAATGTCCGTATAAGAAATTGTTACCCAAATACAATTAACCGAGTCCAATTTAATAAAAACAATGCGTTAAATACAATAGCGTTAAAACATAATTTAAGTACCACAGTGAATGCCCGCAAAAAATCGTTCCCTGAATACAATTTTTGCCAATTTTATGAACATGAACTAAAATATTATTTAAAATTAAATGACAAATGTCATCCAAAAATACGACGCCGAATATTATTAGTGCTAATTTTACAAAACGTTGGCGTAAACCTTAATTTAAATTACAACGGCTAAGGTCCGTGAAAAATGTAATTTAGATGACAGTTGTAAAATTCGGAAAAAGTGTAAATTAAATGTAGCTATTTTTGGCAATGAATAACAAGTAAAACAAAGGCATTCTGTCAGGACTCCTACAAAAATCATAAATCACGCATAAAGTAAGTCCCAAAAATGTTTTACCCGACCTAAAACAAATAGAATTAGGCTATTACTTTAAACTTTTGTTACCGATCTATAAAATCTGTTAGTTTTCGTCACAGTAGACACCCTAATTCTATAAATAGACACGATAAGAAAAGAATCCAATACACTTGATAAGAAACGAATCCATAAGTGGTTGACCTTGAGCCTACCTAACTTGAGTTCTTGTGTACAAATAACAGCCTATGCATGAACAAAAATAATTCAAGAAGCGTTTATTTACTTAACAAAGGAAACAATTGCATAAACATTTTAATGGGGAATATTTTTTACACACATCAAATTAAGAATGTTTAACCTTTTCCCCTCCTGATATTTATTTTATATGGTTTTTCTGTTCTTAAGTTATCCTTAAAAAGTTAAACCCCTACTCTTTAATAGTGTATTACGTTACAAGCCCAATAAATAGGGGTTTTCCGTGCGAGCATGATAGTTCAGGGGTGAGGCTCAGCCGAGTGCGGGATTTTCATGTGCAAGCACGGAAAAACTTATCGGACGAGTTACGTACGATATTTATCATTATACTACAAAAAAAAAAAAAACATATTTTTAATCAAAAAATTTTTTTATTAAAAAAAAAACGATTAAACTTGTTTGATTTTTCTGTTATATTTCCATTTAACAAAATCAATCAGTTGTTTACATAAAACTGATGTTTATTCTTATTTGTAAAATCAGCTGGAGAATGGTAAATTTACTGATCCCTACACAGCTAATTTTACAGTATTGTGCACGGAAAATAAAGACTTGCATGTCTGTGTTTTCTACGTCTTTATGTACAGGTATAGAAAACATTTTTTTTGGTGCAGTATAATGAAAAAAAATGTATACATTTTTTAATGAATCCAAATCAGCAGTTTTATGCAAGTTCCTCTTAGTTCAATAACAATATTAACAAATAACATTAAAGTCAAAAAAAACTATGCAGTTAAAATTAAATAACAATGTTTACTTCCCTTTACAATTATGGTAATTGGAATCGATGGAATCGGAATCGATAAATTTGAGAATCGACCCATCCCTAATATATATATACAAGTAATCATAAAAGAATATTTATGCAGTCTATTTATAGTGTTCAATATGTTTTATAATATTTAAAATGATTTGAAAATGTTCAGATTCAATTTATCAATGCTGCTGAAAATCTAGGTCAAATATTACCTATAGGTGTTTTCATAGGAGCCAATATTTCTTAAAGTAGGTTAGTTCTTTTGCTATTTTACCTTACAAATTATTTATTCTTCAAGGTGCTGTTTTTCAAAAATTGTTCTCATGAAATTTTAAACTCTTCAGAATAAAATTAATACGTCTGAACTTCTTGAGGTGTAACGTTGTAGAAAGTCAATTTGGTGGTCCCAACATAACAATCGCGGGCTACTATGGGTCATGGCCCAGACGTTGTATATTTGCTACAGCTTATTTACTTTAACTAAACTTGCATAAATGTTAATATTTTTTATAATAGCTTCAATTTACTTATACTCTTTCACTTATACAAGATTTTGTGTACATTTGGCGTTTAAAACTGTATTTTAAAATTGATTTTAATAAAATTTTCACTTATACGTCGTGTTTTTTAAAAGTCCATCGACTGTTTAGACATCGATTCAATCGCTCGATATATATTGCAGCACTGTTCTTTTACGTGAATACATCAATCGATCATATTTTTAACATGGAACATTGTTTGTTTGGTTTTTACAAATTAATAACCTATCTTACATTACATTTAGTTGTTCTTTATATTTACAAACCATATTATTTTGATTTTAATAAAATTAATGATCTAAACATCGAACAAATATACATAAGAATTGTGAAAAGGTTCTTAACTATACCGCTGTAGATTATAACCAACTGTTGTTGATTTCTGAAAGGTTATGTTTTATATATTATTTAAAATAAATAAAAAAGGTAGGTCGAATTTAAAAGAAAGGTAGGTTTTAGATTTAACTTGATTGTTCAATATTCTAAAGTTACAAAGTTATTTTAATTTTTAAACTGATAATTCTGTTAAGTAAATTTTGGTTTATCTTCTAGACTATCAAACAAATTTTGTGACCCTTACATTTCACTGTTCTTTACTAAAACATCTTATGTTTCAATATATACATACAAATTAACCCTTTAATAATTTCTCATGGCTTAAAATGTTACAACATTTAATACTTTTCTAAAATTCATCAATTGTCAACTCACAGGTGGACATTCTACAGGTGGTGTATGATCCTGCTCTACTTCCTCCTCTGCTTCATATCGGCCAGAATCCTTGTCTGTGTCATCATCACTAAACACCATGTCCTGAAATGTACAAATGTCCTATAATGGTTAACTGCATATTAAAAACTCCCAACCATTTATTCATTTTCAAATTTACCGCAGAAAGAGGACAAAATTAATTTGTATATGTATTAATTTATTTGGCTTTCGGAATACGTATACTTGTACTGCTATCTGTAGAACCTTTTCTGAACCAATTAAGCTATTGTACAGAAATTATTTTATGGAGATGTGATCAAGTGTCTCGTGTTTGAGCATGTAGTTGTGCATCTATTTTTAGTGTGTTCCTTAGAAACAACAAATTATCAGCAAATGCTAGTTTTGATTGTCAGGCTGTGTTTTTAGATCAATAATTAGATTGTGTGTTGAGTAAATAAATGATAATTGTACTACTGCTAAATGGTAAACAAGATGTTAATACCATACTTGTAATTTGTATACGATTATAACCTAATAATCACATTGTGCATACATAACCTTTAACAGTTTTTGTTTTGATTGTCTTGTAGTTTTAATCTAAATAACTATATTATGTAATTTTTCAAATATTTCATAAAAACAATTATTTAAGACAAGTAAATAATCATTTTTGTATCAGCCTAAAAAGATAGAATTTTACAATGGATGTTGCGATAGTAACAAAAAACTAACTGAAGAATCACTTACACAGTTATTTACTGAAGACTTATCCGATTTATCAGAGAGTGAAAGTGACAGTGAAGATGTAAATATTAGATGAGAGTGAAAGTGGTGATTCTTTTGTGGATAAACTACCTGTGGTAAGCAATGTAAACATACAAGGGCCATGTTACGAGGTATGTCCAGAAAGTCAGTTCCGTTTGGTAAAAAACAGGAAAACAATTTATTGCACAAAAAGATACAATTATTAAACTATTTTTCTACATAGCGTCTGTAATTTCCTAGCCATCAGTCTTAGCGTGGCACAAATTTTTGTAGGGTTCTTCATAGAAGGTTGCTGCCTGTCTTTTCAACCATGTGATGACATGTTCTTTCAGCTCATCATCGTTGTTGAAGCGTTGACCACCAAGGAAAGATTTCAGATGCAACAAGAGATAGAAGTCTCTAGGAGCAAAGTATGGACTATAATATAGAGGATGGTCAAACATGTCCCAGCCGAAGTCTTTCAGGAGTTTTTTTTGTCACATTCGCAGTGTGTTGTTGAACATTGTTGTGAAAGCAAACCACACCTTTGGGAGCTTTCCTCGGCTCTTGTTCTGTATTGTGCAGCGCAGTTTCTTAAGCATCTTTATTGATTGTTTCACCTTGCGGCTAAAAATCGATCAGTAAAATGCTTTGTCCATCCCAAAACACTGTGCACAAGACTTTTCGAGATGTCAAGATTATCTTGGGTTTTGAATTGCTGGGGACGAAGTGTGCCTCCAACCCATAGATTGCCATTTGGTTTCAGAGGTGACATAAGCAACCCAAGTTTCATCCCTTGTGACTATCTGAGACAAAAAGTTATCGCCCTCTTTGTCGTAACGTGTCAAAAATTGAAGTGCCCTGCCCATCCATTGTTTTTTTGTGTTGGTCCGTATGAATTTTGGGCACTCAACGTGAGCAAAGTTTTTGAAAATCCAGTTTTTCAATAACAATTTCATGAATTAGTGATCGTGGAATTTGATGAAATTGGCTAGCAAGAGCATTAATTGTAAATTTACAGTTTTCCTTAATCTTTTCGCCAACTGCATCAGTGACCAAAGATGGATGTTCAACTTTGTTCTTCATCGTGCACTTGATCACATCCTTCATTGAACTGTCGGACCCATTCCATTTTCTCCATAAACCTCGCAGATGTGTCGATAAATGTCAATTGGTTTAACATTCAGAAAATGAATCATAGATCTGATTGCACAAGCGGCGGAAAATTGTTTCAATCAATGCCAACATTATAAACAAACACTACAAAGTATATACAACCAACAGCAATCTCAAACTTGCGTAATTTCCTTTTCCTTTATCGCAGAGCTGCCGCAGATAAAAATAGATACAAAACATCCTTTCTGAACGCACCTTGTAAAAAAAACAAAAAAAAAACAGATTTTTGCCTATTTGTGACACAGTGGAATAGAACTGAGCCTTCATCTTTTATAGTTCATGATTTTGATGATTCAATTGCTGGAATAGGAGGAAATAAATGATACTAATGATTTTAAAGAATAAAATTTGTTTGCATTTCTTTGGTGGTGGTATTGTTCAACACATATCTAGTGAAACTAATAGGTATTATCAACAACTAATCAATTCAAATAGCAGTGAAAAGTAAAAATAAACTGAATATGTGGTTTGACACAGATGTTGGTGAAATGTTCTGTTTTTTGCCCTTATGTTGCTAATGTCAATTGTCAAAAAATTCTATAAAATCCTGCTGGAGTACAGATAATTTTACATCATTCTTTGCTAACATAATGTCTCAGAATGGATTTATTTTACTTCTCCGATGTTTACATTTTGCTAATAAAAGCAAATTTCAATCATTTTAATTAAATAAAAAAGTTTTTAGACCATATGTAAATTTATGCATCTTGATGAAAGTTGAATATTGTATAAAGGCAGACTGATTTTAAGCAAATATTCCTTCAAATAAACAGTACCAGGAACTGGCACATACTTTCTCACAAACATATTTAAATTACTAAACAGATTCACTGTGACTTGTAGGGTGGGGTAGGAGAGGTGATTTTTTATTAAAGTTTTAGATTACCTAATAAATATTATTATCTAGAGAGAAAACTATTCGATCGATTTCGAACAAATTTGCACCAAACACGTCAATTATGTCTTTGTAGATGCACGAAAAAATGTTTTGAAAAATGTTGCACGAAAAAAAAAAAAACCCCGCCTTATGGCCGAAAAACCCCCCAAAAATCAGTTATTATTATTATTATTATTAGCTAAACGAGAATTTTTAGAAATATGCGGTTTCTTGTATATGGTAGGGCACATTAAAGGCTACAAATAAGCCAAATTTTATCAAAATCGTTAGTCGTTTTTTTATAAAAAAATAATAACTGATTTTTGGCCAAAAAGGGGTTGTTTTTCAAATTTTTTCAAAACCCTTTTTCGTGCATCTATACAGGCCTACTTGACATGTCTGGTGCAAGTTTGGTTGAAATCGATCGAATAGTTTTCTCTCTAGCTTTGCATACATACAGACAGACATACATACAGACATACATTTTGTAAAAACCACTTTTTAAGACTCAGGGTGTCCCAAAACGGATATTTCCACAAAAATCTCAACATCGATTTTTTTTGCGATCACTATACTTTCTCTATACTATAGTATAGTGAGAAAGTAAAAGAGCCAGATTTGGCATACAGATTTTCGTTCTAAGTGACTGTAAATCTAAATTCTGCATATCTATGATTATATATGCAGAAAAAGGGACAGAACTAAAATATAACGTAGAAGACAGTTTGCCTTCCAATGTCTCCGATAGAGCCATATGTTGATCAAGGGCACAAATTATTTGAATTACTCATAAATTAAAAAGTAAATGCTTGTGGTGCAGTGAGAAAAAATAGAAAGGGTTTACCAGTTGATACAAAATTGAAAAGTGGTAAATGGAAGTTTGCCATTAGAGCCAAATCGACATATGTACGCTGGATGCACCAACAAGACGTTAGGCTACTTTCTTCAGTTCACATGGAAATTAGTTTGAAACAACAGAAAAAATCAATGATAAAACTAAAGAGATTATTGAAAACCTAAATGTGTACTTGAATACAATGCAAATATATGGGGCCTGCAAATAAGGTGACATGCAAATACCATCACTTCGATCTAGAAAGTGGTAAATATAAAATAATTTAAAACAAAATGTAATAATAGAAAATGTAAATAATTTTTATTTTTATAATGATCGTTCAGTAATATTTAAAGTTTTTTTAGTGATTATAGTAAACTCAAATTATTTAAGATATACAGTTTTTTTTTTTTCTTTTTTTTTTTTTTTTTTTTGAGTAATCTTAGTCATAAAAATATTTACTAAGCAACAAAATTCAAGCAAATAAACATATAAAACCATAAGAACACAACAGAGAGAATAGAGAATAAAATCAAGAGTATGTACAAACAAAATTTCTTCAAAAAAAACTGTTCTACTAGGTGACCCTATGTTGTTGAATACCTGGCTCTGAAAAGGTTAAGGCTAATTGTACACTTTGTGATATTAAAGGGACAATTGTTGAATGTTAACTTTGGGTTAAAAACAGGTTTAGATTCCTACAGTTTGTGGATAATAAAGGGACAATTGTTTAATACTAACTTCGGATTAAAATCAAGTTTAGATTCCTATCTTTGTGAAATTAGTTTTTAAAGTCTTTCAACACTATGTCTGATGAAAATATGGACATAGATACATAATTAAAACCTAGCCTAGATTATACTTTGGAGTTATGTTTACAACTTCAATTAATCAACAAAAATGGTGAATATAAAGCTGTTGTGTTTATAAGCCACAGTCTTAAAGGCAGTGAGCTATGCTACTTCACGACAGAAAAAGAACTACTTGTGATAGTATACTGCTCACAGAAAGGACGACAAAGACTATTGGAGTCAAAAATTAGAATACTAACCGATCATCAAGCACTAACATTTACACAGAGATTTAAATTAACCAATCCACGTATTTTGAGATGGATTCTTGAAGTACAGGAATTTAATGTAACAGCGGATTATTTTCGGGGTAAGAATTACTATCCTACGCACTGACTTGCAACGCTGTAGAAAACAAGGACACAACATAAATGTCATTTTACATTCACAAAATTTTACGTATCATTGATAAAAACCCCATTCAGGACTTAGTCATATTTTTACCAATTTGACGTTCTCACAGTAACGTTCTCACAGAAAGAACAAACAGGGAAATATTAAGATGTCTACAAACCTATTGAAGTGTGCAGCAAAAGAACTGGGTCGATTTAATACCTCTCCTGAATAAATGTTTCAGCACATTGTTAAGATTAGAGGGTAGATTTAAGAAATAAATATAATTAAAATAAAGTTTAGAATAGTTTAGAATTAACTAGCCCAAGACAAAGACACATAAAGTGGAGCATCATTGTGTAATAGAGCAGAAAGTTATGAAATAGCTGACTCGAACAAGACACACTTACAAAGAAGCAATTGGATAATCTGACAAACTATAAAAGGGTCATACTGACCTAGATCTAGGATCAGTATTTTTGTGTGCCGGGCGGAGACTCTGTTGGACAGAGGTAGTTTTCCTGTGAAGCGGAGAAAACGCTGCTGGTCGGAAAGTGAACATTTTGGGCTACGAGAATTCCAGTTAGAGAACTTTGGTAAATAGGTAGGTGAACATTTTGTCAGATATCCATCATTAAAGTGTTTAAGTTGTTTTTTATTTAAATTAAAGTAGAAGCTCATTCAAGCCAGAATTATACAAACATAGCTATTTCTGTGAGTGTTTCGTCTTGGGGTAGTATGGTCAAATTAATCAATTTTAATAACTTAATTAAACGGCCTAGAAAAAGACTAAGTTATTTGGAGAATGTACATCTGTATGCCTGAAATATGTGTAAGTGTTTAGTTTTTAGATAAAATAAACTAATTATATTCATATTATATATACTTATTATAGGCTATATCAAATTGTTCAGAAAATCACAGGGAACAAAACTAGGTGATATTTTTCTTCATTTTTATCAATATTAAGGTGGAGTACCCCCTTAAGTAAAGATGTATATAATCACAATACCAGGCAGGAAGATGTCTTTCTGATAAGACAGCACAGACTTGAAAAGTCTAAAAAACTTCCTTCTCAAGCATGAGTTACCCTTATTAATAAACTCCCACAAAAAATTTAAATTATCAAAGACCAGAAAGCCTTTAAGAGAAGTCTTCGACAACTCTTGGTGACAAACTCCTTTTACTCAGTGGAGGAATTTCTCAGCCACGGGTGGTAGGTGGGTCGAGTGTGGGGGGGGGATCTGGTTGATTCTGTTTATATTTGGGATTTCCTATCCAAGGAGTGTACTATTGTCCTACATGTAAATGTTAGTAAATTGTAGTATCACTATCTTTATTTTAAAATAAATTTTTAATTATTTGTAGTAACTGCTTTTATTTTATGTTAAATATAATGACTTTGCGCAGTATAATTTTAAGAGTGTGTAACTAATCAGATGTAATATGTAAAGAATACTGCATAAATTGTGTTGGGGACTTTTCTGTTATATCCCTCCGCATTTACAAACTAGATAAGGGTTATCGCAAACGCGTATCTTTACTATTCGACTCTAGCCTAATATTTTTGAAGACAATGACTGTTGTTTTACATTCTACTGTTAAATGTTTAATACAGGTAAACATAAAAGGTTAGGTTAGAACCTTTTAGGTATTTTTTATTAATTATTATTTTTGCATTTCTGTTAGCTCTAGGTTAGCCTAGAGTCGAATAGTAAAGTTCCGCCAAAATTTTATTTTGTAGAAAACTAATGTTTATAAACTAATTGAAATTTACATTTCATTTTACAGTTCCATAAGAATTGATTGACTTCACACACTAGGTCTATCAATTTTAATGGCAACTTTGTATGTTTTCTTCAAACCTAACTATCTAAGAGAATAAAGATTAAAATTGGTAACTTTTTAGTTTCAGCAAAAGTTTAGGCCTATCTCAAAATTTATTTTACCGATTTTTAGAAGTTTAATAATCTCAAATTAATAAATTGAAATGTACATTTTTTAGTAGAAATTCCATTTATAAATTTGATTTTTTACTAAAGAAATTTGTGATGTAGGTTTCCTCTATTCTTGTTTCAGAGCTTATAACTGAAAAACATGAAGAGACTAAGAAGGCCTTAGTCAACAAAAAAGTAGCAGTGCTAGTGGACGAAACTACAGACCGGATTGGAAGATGTGTCCTGGCGGTTCTTCTATCAAACCTTATATTTGAGACAGAACCAAGTGTTTATGTTGGGGGGATACATTTCTTAGACAATTGCAATGCAACTATTGTGAGTAGGGCAATATTAGACAGTCTGAGGAAATGTGGAGTAGAATTTGAAAATGTAGAATTTATTGTAAGTGATGGTGCTCATTACATGTCGGCATGTTATGATACTCTTAAAGTTTTAGTTGGAGATCATCTTCATCATGTACAGTGTTGGGCACATAAGGTGAACCTTGTGGGAAATGTGTGGGCCGCTAATCTTCCTGACCTCAATAAGCTAGTTTGCATGGTAAAATCGGCATTTCTAAATACAAGGAAAAGAAAGCATAGGTACTCTGCATTCCTTAGAGATAAATATAATGGAGAGAAATCATTGTTGTTTCCCAGTCCAGTTCAAACCCGTTGGAACAGCTGGTTTGAGTCTGTGTTTTACCTAAATGAGTACTTTTTGGACATTGTTCTATTTTTCAAAAAGGCAGAAAACATTGAAGGAAACAGCAATGCCGGCATCCTTTACCTGAGCGAATTGTCAGATAAACAAATCAATTGTTTAAGAGCTGAGATTCTGTTTGTGACTGAAAATGCCAAGGTAATGTCCAGCCTTTTAACATCTTTAGAAAGCATGTCGTACCCAACCGCTGACAGTTTGTACCCAAGATTAAATAGTCTACAGCTTCAATTCCAGGCCATTGTTGATGGAAATTTTGGTCTAAATACAAGTAACCTAGTGAAAACTTTCATTGAGACCGAGAAAGCTCATTTAAAAGACAAATTCCGTTTGACTGCATTGAAAGCCAAGGAAAAAATGCAGAATTTAAAATTGAAAGATAAGAATAAAAACATGTTTGAGACTATTTCAGACGTTTTTCATACAAAGAATATAGTGCTTAATAATTCCAGTGAGGTAGCTGAAAAGGCTTTACAACTGCCACGCTTCAAAGATTGCTCCTATAACGAGTTTTGCAGAGGATACGATGAACTCAAAGACACAGTGAAGAAGGAGCTACAAAAAAACCGGAATATTGAAGAAAAGACCTTCCTTAAAAATATTTTGTTGGCCATGAAAATTTCCAATGAAGCATTTTCAAACTGCGTTCTGCAAACTGTATACACACCAACAAATAATGTAGAGAGTGAACGCATCTTTTCTTTATATAAAAATGTTGTTACAGACAGGAGAACAAATTTAAAAATTGAAAATGTAGAATTGTTTACAACTCTTGCTTTTGAAGGTTGAGGTTCCTGTATAACCTCCAAATAAATCAGTTTTTGTATGTGTAGACTATAATTAAAAAATAAAATTTTCTTGTGACTATATTTTTTCTTTTTCTTTTCTATAAAATTATATTTTACAGGGTTGCCACAAACCTGGAAATTCAGGGAAAATTTTGGTAATGTTTTAGTTTGTGTAAATTTTGTGTTTTAATTATTTTAGTTTAGGTTTTAGTTCCTATGTGAGGTTCTTCAAATTTCAATTTATTTTCATACTTTTAAATACCTTGCAAGAATGCAACTTGCATTCAAGTTGATTTTAGTTTTTAGTTCCTCGGTGCAATTATTTCATTTGAAGCACATTTCATGAAGTAGTAATTTGAAGCATACATTAATAATTTATTAATTTAGTCTTTCAGATATTGAGTGAAGTTAGTAAGAATTTTCTTTATTGTATTTATATTATTTTGTATTTATTGACCTGTATTTCATAGCATGAACGTTACATAATACTTTTATATATATATATGTTTTTTAAACTCTCTAAATTCTTAGTTTTCTAACTAATTGTTGAATTTTCTGCGGGATGATGATTTAAAAAAATTTTAGTTTGTAATTTTAAGCTTTTTATGTTAATTTTGAATGAGTACAAAATGCAGAAGAATAAATGCTATTTTTACCAAAATAGATGCTATTTTTCCAAAAAATAAATGCTATTTTTTCCGGTCCCTAATTATATTTCACATTTGTAGTTCTATCCCGATTAAACCTCATTCTATAGAAAATAGTTTTTAAATGCGGAGATATAACAGAAAAGACCCATTTGTTTGTTAAATTTTAAAATTGTTTTTGTGTGGTACTGTTAAATTATCTTATGTATGTGGACATGTCTATACAATGTAAAATTGACAACAGATAAATAAAATTGAATTGAACGTCGCCAAACTAATAGCAAAACCAATAACATTTGACTAGCGACTTTAGCAAATAAACGAGGTGCAGTCACTATTACTGAATGTTATTATCTCATGCTACAGAGTTTGTTTGAGGTATTTACAAAAGAATAATCATACCATTAAATGCATGAAGGACCACAGATAATAACGCTGTGTCTATTTAAAACATGAATAGTAGCGCGGTTGTCATAGTGACGGCAGCCCCTATCACTAGTTAGTGCTGTGGTGGGAGAACTCTTCCCCGCACCCATTCAAGTCATCGGCTGACAGTACACTCACACATGAATGGGAAAATGAAACCAGGGATATATCATATGACACTCAATATTAGGACGCCGATTGAAATTGACGCTGCATCCTGCGTCTATTTGCAGCAAGTGTGTACCAAGCCTTAGCCTCCACTTGAATCAAAATGATTCTTTAACTTAAAAGTTTGAATAGTTTATAGTAGGTCCCCATTTTGTAGCAATATTATTTATATGTAGGCCTAATTAATTTAAGCATAACAAGCCAAAGAGATCTATTATCAAATCAAGAGCTGATTATATAGTGTTAACTTCAAACCCAGTCATAATTAATATGGATGTTTTATAACTTTTACCTGGTAACGAAAAATGTCATTATGGACATAGTATTGTTTAGGAGATTGAGATCCTAAAACAAATGTCTGCGTAAAGCGACGCATTGGTTGTCCACCATTTGAAAGTTCTCCTGTAACCTAGACAAACAGTATCATAACATTATCACACGTTCATTTACCATAGCGTGAAAATTTAACTCAATCTATATCACGTAAAATACAAGTCATTATTAATGCTGGCAAGCCATATGAACTTCACTTCCTAAGTATACGAAAAATTCACATAGAATTTAGACTTATTACTTATAGATAAACAAACAGAAGCCAGCATATTTTCAAATTTCCTACAATTTCATAAAAATGCTTAAAGTAATAAATAATATCAACCAGATACATTTGATGCAATAGCTAAAAAAATTTAAAGTATTGCATTGCTGGTAAACGAGCCAATAAACAATGAAGACTAGATCCTCCAACAGTAAGCTATAGATTTAAATATGTATTTTATTAAAACAGTATTTGCACAGTGTTCAAGTAAAAAAGTTAAACTGTATACGTGAACTAACCTGAACAACAACACCATTGCCCAGAGTGGCCTGAGAATCAACTTGTGTAATTTTTGCATGGCAGTCCCGAAAGTTAAGTTGTTGTATGCATTGGTGTATCTGCTTCTGACCAATTGCTGGCTTTCCTTCCTGATTAAACGTATCTAGTCCTCCATGCACGAAGGAAGAATTGTTGTTGTAGAACCTTTAAATTCAAAAAAGAATTGACAATTATAAGAAAAAATATGAATCTAATATTTTGAAATATATTAATGAATCTACCAAAAAGCTAAAAGATGTTTATATTTAAGTAATTTTTGAACAAGAAATCCATTTAACACTTAACTAACACCATACGTTTGGGAGACGGACAAGCAAATAAAAACCTGCATATTTTCCTTCCCGTTATTTTTTTTTTACCCCGTATTCTTCTACCTTCCACTTATGGTGTTTCCTTTGTGCTGTAAAAGTCCTGTCTTTGTATCTTATTCAGTGCTCTCTCTATTGGTTTTTTTTTTTACTTGAATGACATAATTTTCCGTCTCTGAGACGTGTCTTTTAAGTTATATTATTTTAGACTTTCCTTCCTATGACTTGTGATGTGTTTACTATTGATGTATGCCGTGTAATTAAATACATTTATTTTGAGCTAAGACTAGATGACATTGATATATACTTAGCCAGTCACATTGAAGAACAGCTGTGAATTTAGTGCCTGTAAATAAGGAAAGTTTTGAAAACATTCTTGAGGATTTGGTGTACAACATGTTGGAAGAACCTGATCCATACGATAGTGTTAAGGATCCAGATTATCAAATTATTATTATAGATTTTTTTTAAATTTTATGTGACAAACATTTTAATATTTACAAAAAATCATTAAATGATGTATATTCTATGAAGTTGTACTTATTTATCCCAAAATAACAAAGGGTGTCTCTCAGACGTATTGTATTAGTTAAGTGATTTTCCAATATGATGTTAGTAAAGGATTAAACTAATAAAGCAACTTCACTAACCTATGCACATGAGTCGGCGCCTGGTTCAGTAAGGTGTAGTACTGGCGCACAAACTCTCTTCCCACACACTGGGGACTAGGAGTGACTTCCATGACCATTTCTTTACAATATCAATATCACTTTACCCTCAAAAGAATAAGTACTTCTTTGGGGAGAGAAAACTTTAATGAAGCATTAAGGAATACCTGAAAAAATAACACTATGAAAGTTTCTATAATATCAAAATACATATGACCAAACAAAAAACGACTTTTAAAATTATTTTCACTGAGATAGTTTGAAGCAAAAATAAAACAAGAATATGGCACAAATAAAACAGATTGCTGTTCATAAAAGTTAACAATGTTGTTCTCAGGTAACTTATATGTATAATAATAAGACATGAAAAAAACCTCAATTTGCAAAACGCACCTCCTTATCAAAATGTGCTGTGTCAATATATTGCTACTTTTATTTTAGTACAGTAGTATAAAATAAATGTAATAAATAATTTAAAATGCTGAATACAAATCAAACAAGAATGAAAAAAAAAATCAATCCAATCAGTTAGGGTAGCTACTAAAGCCAAATTATAATTCTGGACTAATTAAAGGCTTGTGGGATTATTTAGAAAGAAAAATGTGAGCTATATTACTAAAATAGAGTGCAATCCAAATTGTAGTTACCACAATTCAAATCAATCCTTATATTTCACAAAAATTAGCATGATCGAATTTGAGTGATTCAAACTACAACTCATTATTAAAGAAGTTGAAAGCACCTCAACTTCATAAAACAAGTGCAATAGATTTAGAATTGCCAAATATGATTTAAAATTTCTTAACCCTTCCCACCCTGAGCCTGATACAGTAGATTTTGAGCTAAATGTTTATTTTTTGTAAAATATTAAGACATTTCTTTTTGCAGTTTTGTCATTACATAAAATTTTTAAAAGGTAAAAAAGAATTAAACATTAGTTTTTTTTTTTAAATAAATTGGCAGAACTTGAATTTAACTAGGTATAATCAAACAAAGATAAAACATAAGATTTCTGTGTGAAATAAATACAAATACGAAAAACAATAATGTCAGTGTCAATGTAAAGACATTTTACTAAAATGAAGAAATGTTTATCTAATAATTTAGCAAGGTATGGTACTATTCTTTAGGCCCGGAGTCATTGTTTGTGACATTATAGACCATAATATATTTGGTCAACTTGCAGATGATTTTGTAAGAAGTTAGAACAACTTTGCATGTCACCATTACTGTCTACCCTATCTAGATCGTTATCACAGTCACTTTCACTCATATTGTGCAAAATTACATCGTCTGGATCCCCTTCAAATATTAGTAAATAAAACTCAGCTGTCAGTGGTGGCGGATTTATTAGTCTACAGCACTATACTGATCTCAGTTACAGAGGCCAGGTACCGAAAAACGAGTTCTCGATCATTGCAGTAAACTGTTTGAAGTTAGAAGTAGGAAATCTTCAGAAAATATTAACAGTTACTTTAACCGCCATCTGGTAGAAGTTTTGTGAATTAAATTTATTTCTATTATTTTAAATGGAGATATAATTGTCTACTGCACGAGAAGAGTTAAAATTTCTGGTTAGAAACTCAGTTTGAATAAACAAAATTATTACTACCCCTTCTGTAATAACAATTACCGATAGCTTTTTATTCAAGCTTTCTCCCTGTCATTTCAAACATAAAATCCAGTATTTTTGTAAGACAGAAGTGGATTTTTGAACACCATTTTTAAGAATATCATGAGAACAACAAATCAGAAATTATTTTTTTTTTATGCAATTGAACCTTGTTATGTTGGATTAACTAAGACCAAAGCCATTCTGGATTAGGTTGACAAAAATCCGGGTTATTCAGAGGAATTTCAGAGGGTTATTCAAAAGGAAGTCGGGTGTTTACAGAATCAACTGAGATGATTGCGACAGTTTTTATGTTGGACAGGCAGGCAGGGCATTCAAAGAACGTTTTAAGGAACACTTGCCGCATAGAAACATGCGTAAATTGAACTCCAACTTTGCCCAACATTTAATTGATTCTAACTACTCGTACATTAATTTTGACAAAAATTTGACCCCATTTCATTTTTGCAATGAGTAGACTTTTGAACGCACTTAAGGAATTTTAAATTTATAAGGCGTTTAAGAACAATCCATCTAACTTACTAAATGATCAGCTGGACTTTAAAAGCAATACTATGAATGACACAGCCCTAGGCTATCAAAAACCGGTTCTCTAGTTACATTCTGTTATTAGTTAGTGTACCAAGGTCCACGCAACGATGTACACGTTCTACAATTGTCCGTCAAAATTAAGTTTTAAAAGTGTTGTAATTGTTGTGTTTTTTAAACATGTGTTTCTGTGTTTTTAATGTGTAAGTGTAACTTGACAATGAGATTACGGTCCCGAAACGCATCGTAACATTCTAACGACCAAAATAAGTCACATGCGGACCAATAACAGGTAATATTTAATATTATTATTGGGTTTTTCATTTATTTTTTATATCTATAAGCCTATTAGTTTATTTTGTTTGGTATATTTATTATTTAAGTTTTTAGTGTCATTGAATGTTTATTTTCTTTTGTTTAATGCATAACATAACAAAAATTGCTAAACTTAACCTTTATTTTTTATCACAATTTCTATAAGTTAAGCCTAACAGGCTATTTATTTCCCAAAAAAATTGTTCTTGTTCTTAGAGTCAGTATAATGTTTATAGTTTCAGAATTTAGAAAAATTTCCCAAAACCTCTGATCGCCCTCATATATGCACAATTACCACCATATACACATCGAAAGTTTGCATTAGGACACCTCGCCATATTGCGGAAGAGGTGCCCTACGTTTAAGCAATAAAATGTTCCAATATACATAATTTTAATGTTCAATTCTAGGCTATTTCTAAAAGTCTATAAATAAATGAAAACAGAAAATATAATTGACAAAATTGAATGTAATTAATTGTGAACAGAAAATAAACACTTTTAAACTTAAACTCAAGTCACAACTTATTTAACTTAGGGAATACTAAACAAATCCTTTCACAAAAAAATATGACATCACAGTGCGTTTACCATTACCATACAATATGCCGCAAAAGTATACATAAACAATCCACCAAATATTTATGTTATACAAAACAACTTAATTAATATTAGCAACTTATACAGTCTATATTAACAATGTGTAAACATACTGTAACTAAAAACTGCAAGTTAGAATTTCAGGCTATTTTTTTTATACAGTAGACCTTCGATAGTTCGACACTTTGTGGACTTAGAGTGTGTCGAAGTATCAAAATGTCGAACTATAGGGAGTGTAAGGGAAATAACACTGGGAGCACTACTAAAACACGACTTTTATAAAGAAATTGTACAAATTTAATAAATGAAAGTAACTTATTAACTTACATATTACTGTACAAAATAATTGGTTATTTTACTTTGTTTTTCAACTTTATTTCTTTTTTGTGCCGCTTCATCACGGAGCCGTCGAAGGAAAAGTATATCCATGGCAGACGCGCCTTGTTCCTGTAAATATTGGAGGGTTCCCTCGATGAACTTTACACCTTCACTGTGTGTAAGTTTTGGTTGTGGGGTGTTTTCTTGGTCTGAGTCTGAGTCGTCTTCGCTCCCTTCCTTTGATTTCAAAGCAGTGACAATTTCTTCATCTGTAGTCGGTTCACTTTTTTCGTCTTGATTAATCCACTCTTCAACATCATTAACCGAAGAACTTTCACAGCCTGGAATTTTCTCCATCAAAACGGCAAGTTCATTATTGTTCAACTCTTCTTTTTCGATGAACTCGATTTCATTGAACTCATTCCCTTCATGGTCTAACAGCTTCCTTCAAGAACGTACCAGAGTCAAAGGATTAAGCTCATTCCATGTCTGAGCAAGCCATCCTACAACATCTAACATGTCAATTTGTTTTAGTTTTTCTAATAAGTCAATTCCCTCATCTAGGCCTTGAATAAGGTAAAATAGAAGCTTCTTTTTATACAATTTCTTTAACGTTACCAAAACCCCTTGGTCCATAGGCTGGCACAGGGAGGTAACATTAGGTGGCAGGAACATTGCCTTTATTCCTTCGTCTTGAATAATGTCTACACTTGGGTGAGTCGTTGCATTATCAAGAATTAGAAGTGCTTTCCTAGGAAGATTATTTAATTTTAAGTTTTTCTCAACTTCAGGAACGAACTGTTTGTGGAACCACTCATTGAAAATACCCTCTGACATCCAAGCATTAGATTGATTTTTGTACCAAACAGGTAAATCAAAACTATCGCCCCTCATCCTAACATTTTTGAACGCTCGGGGTTTTTTTGATTTACCTATGAGAGCTAATTTTAGTTTGTGCGTACCCGTTGCGTTGCTGCAGGCCAAAACGGTAACTCTTTCTTTGCTTTTTTTATAACCCGCTGCAGCTTTTTCTTTTTTGAGAGCTAAGCTTTTGGTTGGTAGCATTCGGAAATTTAGGCCTGTTTCATCACAATTAATTGTATATTTGTTCTCCACTAAGTCCTTCTTGATCAATTAGAGTTTGAAATTTTAACTTAAACTCACTCACGCTAGTTGGGTTTGCCGATAATTTTTCACCACATATGCTTAACTGTTTTACTCCATAACGTTGCTTCCACCTGTCTAACCACCCAGTGCTCGCAGTGAATCCAGGCTCTCCATCTTCTTTAAACTCATTATAAAATTTCAAAGCTTTCTCCTGCAATATCGGTCCTGAGATAGGTGTGCCTTTCTCCCGTTGTACTCTAAACCATTGATAAAGTGATTCACTTACTTTTTCATACTCCGAACTTTTCATACTTTTTCTTTCTCCTATGGATTCCGAACACAGTCTCTTCGCACACCACGACTCAATATCTGATCGCGTCTTCTTCCATCCGAGCACCGTGGATCGACCAACATTTATATCACTCGCCACTTTGTTAACGCTTTCACCTTTGTCTATTCTTTTTAGCGCATCTAATTTTATATCCATCGTGACATAACACCGTTTGCGTTTTTTGTCCGCCATTTTTAGAAAGGAACTTTTAAAACTAAAAACTAAGAAATAAACGCACAAAATACAGTTCTAAACAACGATAAAAAATACAGTTCTAAACAACGACACAAAATATACAGTACAGTTCTAAACAACGCCTCAAAATATAGTTTTAAACAGCGACACAAAATACAGTTCTAAACAACTACACAAATTAAAAAATATAGTACAGTTCGGTGCACAACAAAGAACAGCTTTTAAACATAACAACTGGATCACAAACAAAAGCGTGTCTATCTTCCTGCGTTTTAACAAAACTGACTCGATCTCAACCTTCTTGGCGGGAATCGAGAGGTAGGGGGTGGGGTGATGCTCATGCACGCGTATATAATACAAACCAGTCCCGGTCATTAACCCTGGCACACACCTGCCTACTGTCACGTAGTCATTGCCGGTGTCGAAGTATACGGATTGTCGAAGTATCGAGTGTCGAACTATCGAAGGTTTACTGTACTTTCATTTTCAAATCCACCTTTCAAAAATTTACTTTAACTTGTCAATCGGTTTCTAAGGGAATTTGATATAACATGAAAGGACACATCTAACTGATTCTAAAAACAACAAAAATTTTCCCGGGAAATAATATTTGTAGGAGTTATGAAAGAAATAAAAGTTGAAATTGTATAGGTTAAGTTTCGATTTTTACGCGATATTTGACGTAATTATAACAAAATAATCGGTAACTTCACATACTACACCAGACATGACTGTAAGAATTAAATAAACTAAACAATATTAACCCCAAAAGTATCCAAAAAGCAAGAAAATGTTAAAATAATGTAACAAAACGTAAATTACGAAAACAAATACATCGAACAATAGAAAGTAGGCTACAGTATAACTGCGTATTTAAAATGGAAATTCATCAACGTTGCCAAATCGAACAATAGGTTAGGCTATTGTACTGAATAAGGTGTGTATAAATCAAGGTAGGCCTAACTTAGTAAAGGTTGCCTCATTCGAGAAATATCAAAAAAAGTGGAGGTTTGAGTTTGTTTACAAGACTATGAGGCAACCTTTACTATCTAGTGACCTTGTGTATAAATCTATTTGAAACCTGTGTACTACTAAACAGCTGACCGCAACATTTTAATCTCATTGGTTTTGTAATTAATTATGTATTATGTATGTATGATTGTATGTAACTAATTCGTCGTATTATGACTTTATATAATTAGAATAAAAAAAACCAGAGGACTAACCTAAACTGTTTAGTCACAGTATGTTGCCGATAACAGTATGATTATTAATATTTGTATGATTATAATATTTGTATGATTATAATATTTCGTCGTATTATCACTTTATATAATTAGAATTAAAAAAAAACCAGAGGACTAACCTAAACTGTTAAGTCACAGTATGTTGCCGATAACAGTATAATTATAATACTGGTATTTCGTCGTTATTATCACATTATTTATAATTAGAATGAGTTGCCTAAACTGTTCGTTTCTACACAAAAAAGAACAAGAACAATCCGGCAATGCTGGGAGGACGGTGAGAAAAACATGTCAGCACTTTACAATGTAAATTTCCATAACGAACTTTTGATTTGAAAGTTTTTAATGTTGTACGTGTTAAAGATGGTTAAATATTGCTTTCCCAGCATCAGTGAAGTGTATAAATACTATATTTATCAAGAAAAAAGTTCAGGTTTGTGTGTTTATAGTAGCCTAGTTTTGATTGACAAGTTAAAGTAAATAAATAGGCCTACCAACAAAGCCTAGCCTTCTAGCCTATTGCTATTAGAATTCAAGGCGCAAGTTTACTATTCGACCCTAGGCTAACCTATGGCAACAAAAATGCAAGAACAAAAAAAACCTAAAAGGTTCTAACCTACATATAGGCCTAGTAGGCCTATTTAGTCACAGTATGTTTACCTGTATTCAACATTTAACAGTAGAATGTAAAACAACATAACTGTCTGCAAAAATATTAGGCTAGGGTCGAAAAGTAAACTTATGCCGAATTCAACCAAATTCAATGAGCAAAAATGTTGTCGTCTACAAAGATAGGCTATCAGCAAGGATGTGTGTTGTAAACTTATAGCCTATGGCTAGATAAAGCAGACTTGTAATCATGAAATAATAAATCTCACTAACTTATATTATTTTAGTTTACACTTTAAAAATCCAGCTGCATTAATTGTATGCAAAATCTTAGGTAGGCCCTATGCTAGGCCTATAATATTTTAGTAGCTTAAGATACAATCAAAGACTTGTTGCAAAAATGTACAGCCATTCAAGGAAATGAGAGAAAGTAAAACACAACTCAATTAATCATACAGGAAATTGTTGAAGAAATAAATAGGCCTCGTAATGCTAAAGATAAATGACAACTTAGGCCTAAACATTCATGTCATACTTTGATTAGCCTACCTAAGTCTATTTAAAAATAACAATACTAAACATTAACCAAGCAACAAATAGGCCTAGCAAGTCAACGAAGATTATTTTCTGTGACTATTGGGATGGAAACATTTATCAGGTGTAAAATGAACTTCAGGCATTTGTTCCTAGGCCTTTAAGAACAATGAAATTAAATTTTCGTACATGGCGTTTTACACCTGCAATTTATTTTCCAAGAGTACTTTATTAGTTCTCCTTTTCTTAAGTTAATTCTTGCATAAAAATACAGTTAAGAACAAAAACTGGATAACGGCCATTTCTAGAAGATGTTATGTTAAATATTTTAAACGTAATTATAAATACAACACTAACACGATATAATTCGGTAATACCTCGGCTTGTATTATCTCAAGATTTAATGTCGCCTTGGTATAAAAACATGTTGCCAATTTTTAGAAGGTTTAACGAGTACTACAATACACACCTGGAACGATTGAAAAGTGTAGACAGTTAGAAGATAAATAAAATCCTAATATTAGTTTTCACAGAATTTGTAATATGTTTACAGAGAAAATTACAATTGCAGTAGAATTTAAACAATAGTTGCAATCACTATCCGCACAGACTTTCAGATGTAAAGCAGCACATGCAGACTTTGATCTTGGAATGAAAATTGCGCATTCTTCTGCGCAACAAGGAGCGGAAGTTAAAAACACGAGGTAAAGGGTTTGAGATTATAAAGTCCCTGCTACTAGTTCTGTTTACAGGTCTTCCGCTCATAACACACTACCAAATCAAAAAAGTATATGAGAAACAAAACTGAATAACTTTTAAAATGGTAAATAGTTGTTACTATATACTAATTTGGTTCAAAAATCTCAGATTAATACTTTATTCTGAACACGGTGCCATCAGAAGAAAAAAGAGAATACAAAAATCTCGAATATAAATATTTTTGTCACGATTTACAACTTTTCAAAAAAAAGCAATACATTTTAATTGCTTTATTAGTATTAATTATTTTCTACAAATGTAATTAAAAAATAGAAATACTGCAATATTATTATTTTCTTGTAATATAAGTTTATCAGAAACCAGTGAAACGAAATTCTTCATTTCAATAAAACTGCATCCACACTAAATTACTTCGCCGAAAATTTAAACATAATATTTTTTAACAAATTTTTGTGTTGTGCACAGTGCTTTGTCGCTCAAGCTGTGCGCGGGAATTTTATCAAATTCATTAAGGTACGGATTTTGAAACTGTTTAATTTCTGTAAAAAACTTAACCTTAAATGTTCAAAATAATAACAAAGATTCTATTTTGCCTAAATTTTATGTTAGGGTTTAACTTATATTTTGCTATTAGTGCTGCTATTCATATTTTAATTTTAAGGTTTTCACTTGAAAGTTAATCTAAGTAGGCCCTACATATTTCTGAAAGGATGTGTAGACTATCATATTTTTACACAAAAATTATGATAAAAGTTTGAATAGACAATTATAAAGATATGTAAGTATATGCCAATATATATATAGATATGAATAATCCATTATAAATTAATGTTTTAATATCTAATAACTTTTTTTAAATTAATAGAGTTTTCAAGATTATGAAAACTCGGCATATTTACTTTCGAATTACTTCCATAGGCTATTATTAGTAGCCTAATTGAGACATCAACTTTCTACACATACAAAAAAAATGTATTGAATCTGCCAACAATTGTGCAGAATTAAGCAAGCCTCAACACTGAAATTCTTTGCGGTACAAATTCCTTTATCGTCAAAAAAAACGACAGCCAGCGGATTGCGTACGTTGAATGTGTTGAACATTTTTGTGTGCGACTCTACAAAGCAAATATTTTTGGTATGGGAGCGGCTTGATACAAAATCCACAAAGGATAATGTATTACTCTCATATAAATTATAATCTATTTTTTAAATATAAATGTTTAGTAGTAGGCCTATATGTTTTTAAATAATGAAGTATTAGGCCTGAATTATTGAAATGTATTTACTGGTATTCTACCATTATTCCTTCATGTACAATCATTTATATCATTCTTTGTAGGTACACTCCTAATTTTGACGTGACAATTCATTATGTTTAGTACCAACAATATAAGATAATACAAGTTACAAATGTCCAAAATATTTAACTATCTTAGTCAATTCACTGTGGAAAATAAGTGGTTTTTAAATAACTTCTCTGGTATCTGTAGTTTTATCTCTCACTTTATTTAGGAGTTTGGTTTATTACTTTTGTTCAATTTTTAGGTTCTAAAATCTTTTCAATTTTTAATTCAAACTTTAAACTTAATAAAATTTTTAAATTATACAAGTAGACATAGGCGTCGCTCCGGGGGGGCACGTGCTCCCCCAACATTGTATATAAAATTACCGTAGTTTATGTTTGTGGCAAACACACAAAAAATTTATTTGTAGCCTACTATTTTGTAAAATTCTTCTTCTTTTTATAAGTCATTATTATGTCAAGAATGTTTTACTTATGTTGTTTATTTTACCTTATTAAGGTTAACGTTAAAATTATTTTCCAATTTAATCGTTGTTACATTTACTTATGAGATATAATTTGGCTAAACGAATGGACTAAATGAAGTAGTCTTCGTCATTTTGTTCTTTAACTCGTTGAAGTTTGATAATCCTGTGCGAGATCTCCCGGGCTCCCCCACCGTTTCACTGCGCAGATTGCAAACTAGTTTTCAAAAAACTAAATGCCCTAGTTCGAAGATTTTCAAAACGAACTGAAAGAAAGCTTATGCTCAATTAATGTAAACATCAAGATTTTTTTATAAAATATAAGAATTGTAGCAACAATGTTTAATTATGAAATTTAGTTTGGCTTCAATGTTATTCTTAATTGTAAAAAATTAAAGATTACAACAAATTTGTATACTTACGGATTTTACGTACAACCAATGATAATTGTTTGGTTATTATTTTCCCCGAAGGATATGAATTGTGTAATTTCAGAATAAAAGGTGCTTTGATTTTTTATAGGAAAAACCCATACCAACAAGTTTGAAATCATGCGATGATTTTATGTGTGTCTGTTTTCCTGTATACACAATATAAACA
Organism: Philaenus spumarius; assembly: GCA_018207615.1. NCBI lineage: Eukaryota > Metazoa > Arthropoda > Insecta > Hemiptera > Aphrophoridae > Philaenus > Philaenus spumarius. The sequence continues at coordinate 1,590,714 of JAGFPH010000029.1, forward strand.
CTCACAGACATCGTAGAAAACTTCCGGTGGTAACAAAATCTTCGTAATTTTATTGCGGAGAGTTGAAAAGCTTTTCAGCTTTCTAGCGTGAGTCGTAGCGCGTTGGGGGTCACATTTTTGAGGATAACGTTTTACGTACGGGAAAAGCGATTTTGACAGTTAAAAAGTCGTAGCGCGTCGGGGTCACGTTTTTGGATCCAAATTTTGAAAATACAGTGTGGGGTAACGTTTTATATTTTTTTGGGTACGGGAAACCTGATTTTGACAGTTAAATAGTCGTAGCGCGTCGGGGACGCGTTTTTGGATCAAAAATTTGAAAATACAGCGTGGGGTAACGTTTTATATGTTTTTGGGTACTTTATAACCGATTTTGACAGTTAAAAAGTCGTAGAGCATCGGAATCACTTATTGTTTTAACTAAATGTAACAAATAAAAAGTAATTTTTAACTTTAATTTTCTTTCAATTCGTGTGTTCTGTCCGGACGAGCAGAAGTCTCAAAAAAGTGTTCCATCTTTTCACTTATTTTCATATACAAATTATACATATACATAATATTGATTTTAACCGATGCTCCCGTAAATTCAATTAGTATTTTTGCATAGTAAAATAATTTTATTTCAATTGAACGATTTATTAAAATTTACTAATTTGAAATATTTTGAATCAAGAAAACTGCAAGGAAGTGAGCCTTGTACTGTCTCAATTATAATTTTAAATGCATTGTTCGTAAGGTAAAACATACAGAACACAGATTTTCTGGGTTGTATTAACAGTGTACATAGCCACGAACCGTGTTCCAACCTAAGTAGGAATGCATTTCTACACATTACTGAAAATACTTGCAAAATTTATCAGAAAAGAGATTGCGTCCGCTCCCGATCCCTTAACTGACAATATCACTCGAGACGATGTTACATACATAAAAAAAACTTGAGCAACGCTAAAAGAAGAAACCTTCCTCTTCTTCTGAAATGTACTGCAGAGACCTAACCTAACCTATTCAATTATTTATTTAATTATTTTAAAGATCATATTGCTTTAATGACCTAATGATGAGTAGAACTATCATAAGTTGAAATTTTGTTTTGTTATTGTACCGTCGGGCCAATTTTTCTCAGACCTGGTGCTAACCGTCGGACCAGTTTATCCATTCCCGATATTCCTTCAACAGTCAATGGTTCAAAATTTAAATTGTAATGTTAAACGCTGTTTTCTACTATCAACAACCAAATTTGTTTTATCCTGGGGGGTGTTCCCTATTTTCTCTCCCCCAAACAAACTTTTGGATCACCCGTTGACCGGTTGTGCCCCCCCAAAACAATAATCCACGCGACGCCTATGCAAGTAGAGAAAACTTTATAGTCAATTGTTTGACCCAATTTGACTACATAGCAAGCATGTTGTGACCTTTAGTTGAATGTATAATAATAATTCTTATTATGTTATTAGTATAATAATTGTATAATATTGATAATTAACAAATACAAATATATTTAACAAAACTAGTCTCTTTAATATAACTAACTTGATTAATGTAGGCCCCTTATGATATAATACGCCCCTTATCTTCTTCCAACAATACTTCATTTAAAACATATATGTTAATACAAGAGGTTACAAATAAATATAATTAAGTAAAGATACCAAATTATTTCATGCTTAATGAAAAGTGAGGTTGAAGAAAATGAATTAAATTCAAACATGAGATATTACATGTCTCTTAAGTATTCAGGCTGGCGGCATGTTCTTATTGATCTACGTAGTTCTTGGAATTCATTGCCAGTTTCATTTTGATATTGGTAATTTATTTCACTATTTTCTTGGGTCATTAAAACTATTACATGTCTTCAATTGGAAAGTGTCTTTGTTGTTCAAAAGTAGGGTCGGAATCTGGTAATGTAGGTGTAAAACCCACTGTCTTCATTGGAGTATTATTTCCTCGTAATTGGTCAATATGGCATTTAAAAGTTCTACCGGTTGTCAAGTTTTATCAGATGCCACGATGGTCGTGGTTGTTAAGGCGTGAAAGCTTTGTCAATCGTCATGGCAACCATCAATGGAAAAGTTCTGGGTTCAATTCCCACTGACCCCGAATAATTTTCAAAATGGTTTCTTAACAGACATCATTGGCTGTGGTTTGGATTCCACGTAAAACTGTAGGTCCCGTCTTCATTAGCCTTAAAGTGCAAAACAGCAGGACGTTAAAAAAAAAAAAGGAAAAAAAAAGTTTTAGCAGATAGTATAAGAATACGTACTTCCTAATTACGAGTACTATTCCTAGTTTCCATTGGGTCTTATTGTTTGAATAGTACTGTGCTTGAACTCGGCCTCCTTCTTTGTATTGTCTTGCCTTGGAAGCTTTTTTGAAAATGGTTAGTTTGAGAGCATCTAACTTTATACGAATCTGTCTGTTCAAAAAGAGTTCTGAAGATGTCTTCCCATTAGCTAAAGGCGTAGCTCGATATCTGAAGAGTTTTTCTTTTATCTTTTGTTTAATTATGAAAGGTTCTTTGACCATTGTCGCTAGTCTATGTTTGCGTGTCTGTACATTCCTTTCGGCCAATGCATTTGTTGCAGGGTGACCTGGAATTATGAATGATACAGAACTGTTGAAACAAAGTTTCACAAAGTGACGTACATAAGGTTCCGTCATCAAACGCATAGCAGTTCAAACCTGTTGAATTTTTGCTGCGATTTCTGGGTAAAATGGACCAACAGAAACAGTGTTCTCTTGTAATGAACAATTTATGATCAGACATCTCATTTTCTTAGAACAGTATACCGGATTATTTTTTTTTATGTTATGTGAGACAGCCTTTTGTTTTGATTCCAATTTTGTCCCATTTACTGCGAATGAAAAATGTAATTGTTTCTATTAAAAACAATTGAAATGCCTTATGAAAATATAAACTAAGAATAATGGAGTGAACAAAAAGGCAGCAAACCAAAATTTAATTATTATTCCAGTATTAAACTCGTAGGCTGTTCAATTTTTGCTGTAACTTTCGGGTACACAACTCTAGTGAATGATTTATAGTCAGACGATAAAAACCACTTAAGTATTGACACATTTGATGGCTATAATTGGTAACTATATTGAACTTTTATTTAACATGTATAGATTTGTATAAAATGTTTTCTAAAAGTAGCTAAAGGACTGCCCAACTTTCCACTAGCACACACCTCTCACCCACCAGAGTAAACTTTATTCATGGTTGAAACAAAGAGTCACCAAGTTTTCAGTCTGTTATGAACATGCAGCCCACATTAAAGTACTAGGTGAGACCAACCAACAGCATTGTAAGCAGAATAATTTAATGCAGCCTACAACTTAGGTAGACAATTTTACTTCTACATCAGAAATAATTTATAATTTCTGATTTTAATACAAGCTACATCATATTGTTTGGTGATATTTTCTCTTCCAGATCTACTTTCATTGATCCTCTTTATATGCCTATATGAGGCACAAATAAATAGTATATTCCTCTTGTGATTACGGTATTATTACACTAACCACATGCAGCAATACCTTTAAGCTTAAAATGCTCAAGTACTCTTGAAGCATCTATGTATGTGAAGGCCTGCAATAGGTAGGCTACATTAAAATCCCCATGCTTTATGTCTAATCAATTACTGTGTCAGTGAATCAGTTTGTAAATCGGCCTACATTCTTAAAGGTGATAATGTTAAATCAATGATATCCTAGCAAAACAGTATACATTTAGTTAACTTATTTACATTTGGTAAAAACATCGAATTAACAGTTGTATACAATGACAGCAATATTTTTAAGTTTCTGGCTATGTTAATATTTTGTTAAACTGATAGAAACAAATAAATGTGTATATAACCTTCCGTAAGAAATGTTTATATTTGAAATAGCAAAATTCAATTTTCCAAAATAATAATAGCCTATGTTACCCACAAAAGAGTAAATAGGGTAAGGTCAGGTTTTATCAGACAGCGCGTTGTATCGGACGAATGGTGTTTCAGGCATTTGCCACTTCCAGCAGTAGCTATTGCACCATCACCTGATGGAATAGTGTTGGTAGAAGAAAACTCGCACCATTTTTGATAAAGTTGACCTTTTGTAAGGGAGTGACAGTGAATTTTCTATTTTGTTAGTGGTTATTTGTTATTCAAAGATAACTTTGAAGAGGTGTATCCTGCTTTAAAGTAAGTACAATAATATTCTAAGTATATTGGTAGCATTAAGGGTTAGTGTACTTCATGTTTTAAGCAATACATCTGATTAGGCCTATTGGTACATGGTCGGCAGCCGAATTTTCGTTGCATATCGTACAATTGCATGAGGGTTGTATCAGACAATATTTATGGATGAATAAAGTTAAATTTTGAACCTTTTTTCCATTTTACAGGCGAAATGGGAATATTGCGGCACTTTTGGGAAGAAAGTATGACAAGGGCTCGAAAAAGTTTTTTTAAAGGGAATGACGATTTGAGAAGCAAGTGAGCATTTTTCAGTTCCAAAACTCAGACACCATCTCAAGAATTTTTCAGAAGGAAAATAAGTACAAAATTAGGAAATACAAATAATTTTGCATGAACATTCAATGATGTACAGGACCAAGTATTATATGAGCGTGTCAAAAGCCTGGATAGTCAGCTAATGCCATTATGCAAAGATGAGTTCTTGACTAGTCTCCTATTCGCAAATTAGAATGAAACAAAGATTCACTAAAATGAAGTTGAAGGCAGGAAAGGACTACTATTGCAATTTTATGAAAAGACATACAGATCTATGGTTGAGGACAGCTGAATCAACTAGCTTACAGAGAGCAACAGGGTTTAATAAAGAACAAGTTGAAAGGTTTTTCGACAAACTGGCTGAATTAATGGACAAGTATAAGTTCATCGCTTCCAAGCGATAATACCGACAAAACTATTGTCACATGCGTATATACCAAAAGGCTAAAAGTGATGTCACTCAAAGGTAGTGATGTGGGCCGGGCATATGCCCAGTGGGCTGGTCGTTTAAAAATGGGCATATGCCCGGGCATTTGCCCAAAGCGATTTAAAGCGCCCAAAAACTGGGCGCTTATAAAAAATTTAGTGTAAGGTAGTTTTAACTATTATATTTTATGTTTTAATTATTATAGTTCATGTTTTTAATCTTTAACTGCCTTCAGTGCTTAGTTGTGTTCTTAAAATTAACATTTTAAGGGAGAGGGTCATTATCAAGAGATAAGTTGACAAACAACTTAAACCATTAAAATAAACCCCTAAAACTTGTAATATTTTCAATGTGGCGTTTTGAATAAACATTTATTGCAAAATTGTTAAATAATATCTAATTTACTAACTGCTACTTAAGCAGGTTTCTACTCTGGAAGTCATAAATGTGTGCATAAGGTAAATTTATAATGAATCAATGAATAATTGAATTTATAGTTAAGTATTAAAGTTTTGTTAGTAAAAAAGTGCTTTTTAACTGCTTTGTATTTCAATAACATGAAAAGGCACTTATAAAATAATTATTTTCATTTTGCTTTTATATGGTCCGACACTGGTTTAAAAAAATATATATATAAATATATAATTATGTTTGTTGTACAATCATTCATGTTTTTACTTAGGCCTATCAATTTTTACCAAAAAACAACTAACTTTTTTAATTAATTTCCATTAATTAGGTTTATTAGCCTTTAACTAGATAAATGCCCGGGCGCTTATGGATTTTGGGCGTTTATTTGGGCATATGCCCTGGGCATTTGCTCCGACATTTAAACGCCCGGGCGTTTTACATCACTACTTAAAGGTAAAAAGCAAGTGGGAAAGTTGACATCAGCAGAAAGAGGTAGGAATGTCATGCTTCTTCTGTCTATTAATGCTTTTGGGGACATGTTTATACCGCCTCTGTTTGTTTTCCCATGTGTAAGGTTAGACGAATTGAAAAAAAAAAATAATAAACCAGTACGAAGCATCTTTGACGCTAAACGATGTGGATAGATCGCCAAAGATAGTTTCCTCAAATGGCTAACAGTGTGGGAACGTGTAAACTCAAGTGAAAAAGATCCTGTTCTACTGATAATGAATGGCCATGCAAGCCACATTATTATTATTAAATTTGCAAAAAAACACCACATTCATATGCTAAGCTTGCCTCCACACTCATCACATAAATGCTAAGCTTGCCTCCACACTCATCACATAAACTGCAGCCACTAGACTGGTCAGTTATGAAGCCGTTGAAAAATGCGTATCACGAGGCATGCTCACTCTGGATGCGACAATACCCAAACATTAAGATCACATTGCAAGACATGGCTGGCTTAGTAGATACAGCATTCTCAAAATTTTGCAGGCAAAGTCGGGTTTTAAATGTATCAAATTATCGTGAAACGCCCGTTCCACCCATTTTTGAGCTGTGAAGCTCGATTTTCGTGATCAGCTATCAAAAAAACATAAAATACAAGTGGTCTAATTCTGGAGAGCGATCTAACAACGTTTTGAATGGGATTAAAATACAATTTTTATCACAAGTCGTAAGCAAGTGTCCCAACAGTTAAAAGAATATCTTTCTTCTCTAAACCGCTACATTTTCAGCGATTATGCTGCAGTGGATATGCTGCTTCACTGAACAAGAATAATTAATCTCAAGATCCTAATGCCTCCAATGATTCAATCACAATGACAGAAGCTGCTCCATCCTCGTCACTACGAATGGTCCAAGAGCATCAATTACCATGAATGGGCAATTAAAATCCAGACCGTCATCTAGAATGACTTTACCTGACCCCTCAAATCTTGCCCACCTCCCTGCTACAATTGAGCCTGTTACTTCTCCTAGCTTGTCTGAATCTCAACAAATTTTAGTGGCTATTCCACCACAGCCCAGTAATTTGAGTACAAGATTCCCGTCAAAACAAAATCGTGGTGAAAAAAGTGAGTTTTAACATCCACTCCATATAAAGATGAACTTATACGAAAAAAGAAGAAAACAAAGAGAAAGAAGTGCTTGCAGAAGGTAAGAGGCTGATGAAGGAAGAAAATCGTAAAAATAAAGAAATATAAAAAATGCAACTATCAAAGAAACCAGTTCCAGTTAAAAGACAGTGTAGGTAAGAAAATACCATCAATCAAATTTAACGAAGAAATTGAAGAAGAGTATCAAATGACTCACTGCATCGTTTGTGATGAGACTTTTGAAGAGGATTGGATTCAGTGTCGATTTTAAAATGGATGAGTCCATTAAAATTGTGCAGAACTTGAAGGCGGCCATAATTTTTAGTATGAATGTGATGATTGTCTTTCAAAGAGTGAACATTTTGGTTAAGATTAACTTATTCATTTGTAACCTGAAGTTCTGTAAAAGTTTTTAATGTGTTAACTCAAATTAAAAAATAACTTTCTTTATTGTACATTTATCATGCATTTATAGTAATAAAATGTTGTTTGTGTAACTTAAAATTACTACTTTCGTACACATTACATGTAAAAGCTTAATGTTCGATACTATCCGACCTTCCTCCCTTATTCACCAGTGAACAATTTTTTCATATAGCTTTTGTAATTTCTGAATTTATCCCGTCACAAGAAAAGTTTTTCTTTTATAATATTAGTACAGATATAAGTAGCTAATTGTCGATCTTTTTTGAAACCAGCAAAATTTTCAACATCATAGCCAACTTTATTTTTGAAATGTTAACACCTATTTTTTGTTTGAATATTATTTATCATGTAGAAATTGCATGAAATAAAACTGTGCAAAATTCTAAATTGCATTTCTTCTTTCACTGAATAGAAATAACAGAATAAAAACTTGCATACAACCCTTACATATTTTATGTTGATTACGAGTTAAAACTATCTTTTAATGGTTTGATATTTTAAAACATCATTATGTCATATTGCATTTGTTAAGGTTGACTTCTTTATGTTACCTTAAAAAAACTTAAACTCAACCATTTAGGAGGTGTAGCAGTGTTTTAAGTAGTTACGTAAATTTTTTAACTCATAAAATGTTGGTTTAAAAAAAGTAAAAAAATTCTAATATCTTACAAGTAGATTTGAAATAAACACTATAACAATACTATAAGATTATGGCCGTATCTTAAAAAATAGTAGTGATTTAAAAAAGTATATTTTAAATTTTATGAACCTTTTTAATGTCTCCTAGTTTTGGCTAAGTAGAGGTCACTAGTATACTTTAATGTTAAATTTATAATTTCACTTAAAAATACCATTGCATTACTTCACTTCACAGGTATAAAATTCAAATCAACTAAAATTATTAATGTGTATGGAAATATTACCTTTAAAAATCCCATTTTAGTTTGTATACAGTTAAGAATAAAATTGACCCTTTCCACAATCATTATTATTTATGATTAAACTGAATCTATATTTTTTTGTGTTTATTTTAGATTAAAAAGAAAACAATACAAATCTTTTTTCTATTTTATTATATGTTACATGAACATACAAAACTCAGATCATGTTCGGTTGAAATATTGGTTTGAAGCAGTATGGAATGTAATAGCAAGAGAAGGAGCAACATAAGCAATATGGCAGCATTCTCCCTATTCTTTAATTCTCTCGCTAAGTACGAATTATACAGATTTAGGTTAGCTAAAATCGAAACAAGCTTTTTAAAACCACATGTAGATGGTTCTGATGTATTCGGGTTTTCTTGTACATGTAATACTTTTTAGAGTAAAGTCAACCTTAAAAGATAAAGTAAAGCAAATATGGAGTTGTTAATTTATCAGGTTTTTTGCAGGCAAACCTTAACTGAGATGACAGAGTGGTATCTTCCTGATAAGAAGATCCCAGGTTCGAACTCAGCTAGAGACCAGGTAGCTTTTCATATATGTGTTTAGAGGGAAGAAGGGCTTAAGAAGTAAAGGAAACGGTGGTTGGTTTGCTTCCAGGGTGACAAGACATGACTAGTTACCTAGTCTCTGGTTTGAAATGTTTTGCATACTTTTACTACAGTATTTTTGTATACAGTAGAACCCCTCTTAACCAGCCTCGGATTAACCGGCCTATCCCATGGAACAACAGAGTTTTTATTTCTCTTACAGATTATATTACTGTAACTGGCCGAAGTCAAACTATTGATTGTTTGACGGACATTTCTTGGAAAATAAAGCTGGGTGACACAACTTTAGGTGTTAGTGTTGTGGCAGACAGAACAGGGGAGGGGGAGCGTGAGTTTGATTCCCCTCTTGCTTCCGTGGCAACTGAATTTTTTCTTAGAATCAATTGACAAAGCGGCATCTTTTGTTTCTTTTTCTTCGTCTGTTGCTTTGTCGGAACCTTTAATGAATTTCATGGGAGCAAAATATGTAATACTTGTAACATAACGCGTAATATGTTGAGCAGCAAAAAGATTTAACGGCATTAAACGTGATTAACGTATGAAAATGGAGAGACTTGGCTTTAAAAAATCTTTGAATGTTAAAGAACAGAAAAAAATAACTGAATTTTTGATACAGTATATGTACATTCAGTTTTCAAAGTTTATGTAAGTTTAAAATGTTTAATTTGTTGGTGTTTGTTTATGTATGTTGTACATACAACAAAATGGGTTGCAATATCGTCTTATTTGCTTGTTTATTTATGAAATATGTAGGTTATTTTTAAACAAAAATCTATTTTTTACGGGAACCTTGAATCAACCGGCCAAACAGGTCACCGGCCAAGGTATCGGTCCCGACCAGACCGGTTAAGAGGGGTTCTACTGTACATAAAATATATTTTAAAAAAACAATGAAAACTTGAAAGTTAGTTTTAAACTCAAAGTAAGAAATAAAAACAAAAAATTAAAAAAATTTGATAAATGTTAAGCTGCAGTAGTTGTTGAGAAAAGGAATATTGAAATTGCCTAAAATAACAAGGGCAGTATAGGAGTTACTAAACCCCATTAATGATGTCGGCTAACGAGAAAATTGGAATGCTGGCTAACAACCAACATACAAGTTGAAAGGGTTAAAAATGGCCAGTGAAGTTAAATGTGTTTCAATTAAATCTATCAATAAGGTAGTTATAAGACCTTTAAATAAAGGATTATTTAAATAATCAAAACCTTCATTACATACAACATTTCTTTATAAAATAAAGTAAACAGATTCAATACAAAACATAAAGCTAATGAAACTACTTAATGGTGACTAATTGTGACGGAATACTGCTCCTGTCAATACAATAGAATGTGCTTGCACTCCATCTCTTCTTAGAAGTAATAAATTCTCTCTGTGCCAAGGTAGAAAGTTCTTGCAAAAGTAAATTAGGCTGGATCTTTATTCTGTGAACATTCAATTTATTACACTCAATATATAAATTGTACACCTTTTAAGTATGCTTTCCTCTCCACTTAAAACTGAACTTAAAGGTATATGAAAATCAGTAACTACACACAATTTAAATAAAACAGATTTTCTCCGAACAAAAGTAGATCAGAACTGAGGTGCCTGATTAATAGTTCAGCCTTTTTTTACACCAGTTTATAATTTTATTTTGGTTATTTGAGGTTAAGATTTATTGTTTCTCTAATATTATGTTAACAAATATTTGTAACATATGATATTTTATGATTTCTACAATTAAATTCATGTACTGTATTTCTTTAAGATGTTAGAAATTATTAAAAAAAACAATAATAATAAATAAAAATATATATTCCTTGTACATCTTTGAATTTCTCTGAATACTTCACAATATGAATAACAAATGTTTACATTATTACAATCATTACAACGTTACTCTCCAATCTTTTCATAAATCAAATGTTCAGCTTTTTTCAGCAATACTTTCATTTTCTAGCTTAAAGACGTATTGTATGATTGTTAAATTACTCAACATATTACATACACACACCTCATACATTTTTAGATTCCCCCTTCCTTATATTGCAAACTGTTGAAAAAAAGTTCTTTTCAGAATTGAGAAGAAAAAAATAGTTTCAACTTAACTCAAAACAGCAGGTGTGAAAGAAAACAAGTTTACATACAAATCAACAAAATTATATTTACTATAGTGATATTTTTTATAATATATTTTATAATGTTAGAATAGAACCATAAATAACTCCTTTTTATTTAACAAAAATCTATGTTTAATCAATATATTTTTGGTTACTTATTTTTAGTACAATATTTCTCTTATGAGAATACATCTTAAAATTGAATTATCTTTATAATTTTATATTATCTTCTCTTTATGTATTTAACACAAAATTAATATTGACATATAAATTATTATTCAAACAAAATCTCTTTGTCTCGGGTTAAAGAATCCCAGGCTGTTAAATAAGCAATCTTTTAAAGCTATACTTAAAAATTATATTATATCATTTCTATTTTGTTCCAAAGTTCAAATGTTCAGAAAACTATGTCCATTGAATTTATATAGAAGTCTATTCACTTTTACTGATTCAAAACTATTTATAACCCTGGGTATAGATACCAGAATTGGCTGGATACCTTAATAGTATGGGAGATAGCGCTACATTTGAACGAGTCATTTCATACCGGCTAAAAATCATAGCAGGAATAGTTTTCCATTAATACATAAGAAATCTGAGCGTCAGCTACTAAAGTAATGGTGGAGCTAATGGTGAGAGCATGTGAAAGTTGTCAAAAAAGTTTTTGCTCCGAGTGATTTCATACCGAGCCAAAATTTAGGGGATAATTGTTTAGATCATTTTAAACCAAAAAATAATAATCAGCTGTATAGATGATGGGGGATTATACGTCAGTCACATATATGAACATGTCAAAATTTTTTAAATATTGTCATTTCATACCGTATGAAATTTATACAGCTGAATTTTGATACATTTTTAATAATAAAGAAAATCGTCAGCTGTCTGGATACCGGGGGAAAGTCCGTCAGCGTCATAAACATGCTGCGCGCTCAGTACATCTCATCGTTGCATAGTCACTTTTACTAATGAACTTAAGATCTTTACACCCACAAACATTCAGCTGACGGCGATTTTTAATTTTGTTAACAATAAAATTATTCTATGTTTCAATTTCAATCAGTATTGTATTAATTTAACATAAGTAATGCCACTTTATAAGGTGAATAAAGAGTTTTCAATAGATTTTCATAATTATTAAATTAGTGCCCCTTTTAAATTATATTATTATGTGTTTACCGGCCGTGTTTCCCTAAATATAACCGACTATTGCGCGATAAGGTTACAAATTTCAAACGGAATCCGTTATCGAAGAGTTTATTGATTCTGCACAAACGAAACAAAAAATATCAACTAATTTTTAACAAGTAAAGATAGAATTAGGACAATTTAATTTAGTTGACATTCCCAAAACGCCAAATGTTAATGTTGTATTTTCAAAATTGTATACAGTTTTAAGAAATATTGCCAATTTTAATTCCAAATAGTTAGGTACTGCTGTCTAAAAAATGCATACAGCTAAAATCGCAAGTACAACCATTACTTAAATAATTTTGAAAAGTATTAATATTCACAATAAAATAAATAAAAAACTAAAATAACTCCTTACGAAAATAACTTAAATCTACAAAAAATGTTATCAATGTTGCAGAATATACAGTTATTCCATTAGGCTTGTTGATTAAATACACAAAGCCCAGGTTAGTAAACATAGATAAGTAAGGTTCAGACTGAGCCGAGTCGACTCCAATGTTTACATTTCCATCATGCATGATGGTTGAAAGGTGGGCCATAAAGGTCTCTATAATTATAATTCATTACTTTTTTAAATTCATTGAACTCAAACACACTAAAACTTTGTAATGTCGCCTATACTATTAAATTGTCAAATTATACATTATTTATATTAATAAAAATGTATGGTTGAACATGCACAATCACATTTTTACTTACAATGAAGGGATCTTTTCAAAACAAACTAACTATATGCACAGATGAAATATACATTCATCACAAGCCGCATCTCAACGCTTGTAAAAACTGATTTTATAGTTTTCTCTGTACTCGAAAAACGTATTAGTTTAAAGAATACGTACTTCAGTTAAATTCAGATAAAGTACAGTGCAATTAAATGAGTACAGTTGTACTTCAGTGACATATTCAGTTTATTGATTTATTAATAATATATTGTAGTAAGTAATAGATAACTATGATTAGGAAATGAATGGCCTTACCTTGATTCGTTAGATGATGTCTCTAAACGAACATTTGAACGATATTTTTTTGGTAAAGCAAAAATTGCCTGTAAAAATTTGAATCATATTTTTCAAAATCATTTACTTCCACTGGCATTTTTGCATCTTTCATAGATAAATTATATTTTTGTCGTATTTGTAAAATATGTTTACATTTTTCCAGGTAACTTGAGTTGAACGCTTGAAGCAGTTCATTTTTCATTTCTTTTAAAACAAAATATTCAAATTTGTTTTGTTTCCGCAGACATTTTGGGCAGTTTATATTTCAACAGCACAACAGGAACTAAATCAACTAGTCGAAATCTATGCATCAGATAAGAGTGTTTATCATTTGTTTGTCTGAGTTTCTGTCATTAGTAAACAAACAAGAGTAAATTCTACCTGGAGCCTTATAAAAAAATCTTAGGGGGGGCGGGAGGTAAGTCAGAGTAGTGGAACTTTCTCAGATGAGAAGAAAGTTTAGTTTTACAGTACATAATAATATAATTTAAAAGCGGCACTAATTTAATAATAAAATTATGAAAATCTATTGAAAACTCTTTATTCACCTTATAAAGCGGCATTACTTATGTTAAATTAATACAATACTGATTGAAATTGAAACATAGGGTAATTTTATTGTTAACAAAATTAAAAATCGCCGTCAGCTGAATGTTTGTGGGTGTAAAGATCGTCAGTTCATTAGTAAAAGTGACTATGCAATGATGAGATGCAATGATGATGAACGCGCAGCATGTTTATGACGCTGACTGACGGACTTTCCCCCGGTATCCAGACAGCTGACGATTTTCTTTATCATTAAAAATGTATCAAAATTCAGCTGTATAAATTTCATACGGTATGAAATGACTTTATATTTAAATTTTTTTGACATGTTCATATACGTGACTGACGTATAATCCCCCATCATCTATACAGCTGATTATTATTTTTTGGTTTAAAATGGTCTAAACAATTATCTCCTAAATTTTGGTTCGGTATAAAATCACTCGGAGGAAATTTTTTTTGACAACTTTCACATGCTGTCATTTTGAGTTCCACCGCGGGTGCGGCAACTGACGCTCATTTTGTTGAATAATGAATATTAATCAACTGCTAGAAATGAAATTTGTTCGGTATAAAATTCCTCGAAAAAATGCAATGCTACCTCCCGTACTATAATGTTGGTTATAATAATTTTATAACTGTTCATTGGTTGTACCATTTAAAATAACATTATTCTGGAAGGTATTGCTTATATTACTGCAAGGTAAGTACAATATGTTCACTATTCCTTTATATTTTTAATGAAATTTGATTTAAACTGGCAAATACGTCTGTACTTGGTGAATACTACATTAGAATTGCTAAAGGGAACCCACAAAATTTAGACATGGCGCTCTAACAATACTTCACGGCCATTACTATACTCGTGTTGAATATCCTATTTACAACAGGCAGTACTTCTCGAGTCACTTCCACTTTATTTTTCAAAATATGTTTTACTGTTGTTCAATTTTAGATTTTACGTATTTTAAATTGTTTATTTATATATCCAACTTCGAAATACTTATAACTGTTTCTTTTAAACTTGTCTTATATGCACAATGTACGTTTGTCGATGTCATTTGCGATTATATCGATTCGCCGCTATGTATTTGTCAACTAAATAATAGATCCCTCCGTACTCTGTATTTTACTTTCTATTACAGTCAACACTTCGTTGTTTGGTTATGTTTATAAGCTTTTCTTAATTTTCTAACACTGATTATTATTTAAATTATACACAATGCTTTTAAATCAATTCTTAATATTATTTACACATTTACATCGTAAGAGCAATGAAAACGTTCTTAACACTTTACTTTAGGCTTGTAAATAAAATTTGTTTGTATTATTGATTTGTTTTAAAAAGAAAAGGTAAGTTTACTTTAATTTAGCTTTAACTGGTTATAATATGTGCGTTTATTGTTATTTAATTATTATTTGAAAATTCCGAAATACGTAAAAATATTCATTTATATGAATCTCCAAAATACGAATTTTGAGGTTATATTTTATTTACTTTCTAGGCTATATCTTTGAATCTCATATTATTTTCATTGTTCTTTTAAATCTCAGCCAGGACTTTTTATCTTTGAATTACTATTATATCTACCCTTCAATTGTATCAAAATGTTACAGTACCTTATTATTTTTTCCCTGTTCTAATCTGCTGATTTTTCTTGGGCGGTGCCCATTTCAGAGCAATATTATCAACAACAAGCCTAGGTCTCTTGAACTGTGATGAGCGAATGTGTTCGTCTACTAACTTTGGAGTCACACAGATTACGTGTTGACCTTTCCAATATTTCACCATGTTCATGGACTGTAAAGTGGAGATGATGTCAGTTTGTGTAATACTTGTTAAATCACTGAAACAATCAGTTGGTGAAATCAAACACACATTTCATAAGATTTAAATAATCAAGTCATTTATTCAAAATAAGTTTTTATAATGATGAGATCTTCAGATTGTGGTTAGCTTTAAGTTAGGCTCGGTAGGTTTATTTTTGAGTTAGGCGCACATCATAAAGGTTTTCATAGCTGTTATCAATATGCAGTGCTGGCTAACTTAGGTTGCACTTTCGTTGACAGATCAATTGTCCCTTTTTTAAGGTTAATTACAACTTGACCACTACAAATACTGCTAGCTGTTAAGAAAAGATATAAAATCTTGCTTGCCTCTAATTGGTTGGAAAATGTCTACTCTACAATTGAATGAATAGAAAAATTTGTTTAGAGAAGAAAATTAAACACAACTAGTTTTAAATTAAGACAGATTTCCAATCTTGTAAGTACTTTATTGATAAAACATTGTGTTCCACTTAATTTTCAGTAACATAAAATTTCTTTAAGTTTTTTTTAAACAACAAATTAACTGATAGGTTAACTTAAAAGTTTAATGGTCAACCGTATTTTTAATAAAAACTGTAGTCTTTATTGTTTTTAAAAGATAAATAATACAGCATGTTGTAGCATCACATAATATATTATATCTCAAGGACATTTTTTTGTCGGTACGCCATAACTTCCTTAATACAACATTAAATCACATGAATGAAGCATCATTTTAAAGCTTTCCTTAACCGCTACACCGAAAAAATATACAAAATACAATTATACGAAAAAATACAAAAAAAAAAAAGAAAAGAAATAAAGAATCCGAAAGTAACAGTGATATAAGATCAAGTAAGTTGTAGGGATATTTTCCTGGCGTTGGCAACACTGATGATAACAATACCCAGCTGGAGAGCTGCCGTTACGCCACTACATTGCTATTTTTAATTAATTGTAAGCGTGGTTATAAACAGCATTGTGGATTCACCTATTTGTTGTTGTTTACCTTCGCACTAAATACGCACTATACGATACTAAATATACGGTGTGTACTTTAATTAAGTGGGATTTATTTAAGTAAGTTAGAATGCGAATGCTTCGCACGGGTCAGCTAGTTCTAATATAAAACCTTACATTTTAATGACAACTATTTCACCTTCTAATTGCAAGATACTACCCTTTTTTGGCATCCCTGTGATGCAGGTTGCATGCATGCTCGAAGAACAGCTGCCTTAGATAAGAAGGTTTTTAAACCCTAGTGCATCGTACATCATGTGACATTGAATATAGGACATCACACTGGAAAAGATATTTAAGTCAGACCTATGTTGCACACATTTAAAAACCATGTGGTTCTGATGCAGCTTTCGAGAAAAGTAATCTAAATTTTAGTGAGCGTCTTTAAGATATCTTCATATTTCAAACAAGCAAACAATTTTACAAGCCTCTTAAGTTTGTTCAAAACACCCTTACATAAGGTCTTTTTTCAATGTCAGTACACTACTAAAAAACCAGGTAATCTCCTAGCATAATCAATTAATGAATAATTAAATTGAATATTGTTTTCCAATATAAACTATTTCAAGTGATAATTAATGAGATGCTTATTCAATTTTGTTGTTCTACAAATGTAATCACAAGTAGTCTAAGACAGTTATACAGCAATACTAAATTTCTTAGCCTAGTGCAGGAATGTACTAATACAGTTTGAACATCTTGAAATTAAGTAATTAAAATTATTACTAAGAGTTTAATTAATGCTTTGTAAACTATGCAAGCTATGTCCATTTTGTTTGTATTTTTTATTCTGGATCAAGAATAGTTTAAAATATTTGGATTAATAACATATCCAAGTGTACTTACAAGAACAATAGATTCTTATTTGGGTAATCATTTTTGTAGATTAGACCTTACAAAATTTGATAACTATCTGTGAAATCCATGGTTTATATTCATATGTATAATTTTTTAGTAGGTAACCTATATTTAAAATTCAAAGTATACAGAAAAAAAGTATACTTAAAATTGGGTGAAATTAATTAATATGTTTGGTTTTCTTGAATATGTCTTTTGTTTCTCGTTTGTTTCTAAACCTCAGCTCTCGTCTTTTTCTCGATTTCGATAATTTGTATTAAACAACATCCCATTCTCGTCTCAAATTCAAAAAGTCAATCTCGCACACCCCTAAAATTATAAATTTATTTGTAAGATATAAACACCATAAATACACATTAATCCAAAAAAGGCCAACTTTTCATTCACGAAAATACACATACAATTAACCACACAAAACACAGTACCTCCCAAGATATATTTATTATTCCAACACATTCGATAAATTAACAATCAAATTTTATTCAGTGAGATAATAGTAAAGGACGTATTTAATTTGAAATCGACAATTGTACCTTTAAAAAAATCAAAACAAAGTCATGCAGACATCAAAATCAGACATCAACAGATTTCTTATCACAAATCACGGACTCTCGGCAAAGGGTCCACACCAGAGAAATACACAAACTGACTTCTGTGAGCAACAAAACTTTAAAAAATTGATATGTATCTTTAAGATCAAATTAGTACACTAGAATAAGTAAATTGAATGTCTACGATCATTTTAAAACAAGAACATAAACCAATTTGTACAATTTAGTCAAATGATTCGTTATAACGCGTTAATCTAAGCTACCTTTTATAACCGGAATACATGTACGTACCAGGGAGCCGAACGAAGACAACAGCCTATCAGAAGAAAGTAGGCTTAGGGAGTGAGCTTTAAGTATTACTTCGTTAGTCTTAGCGAGGGTTTGAATCAGGATAGTTGTATTTTTGTACCAGTGGATTGAAAAGCGCAAGGAAAAGTGACTCTTAGACTGTGTAGTGAAAAGCAAAATACAAAATAAATTGCAAATGCCTTTAAAATTTAACACTATTGAACTGTGAACTTAATAAAGTTTGTTGATCAGTGACTTTCTCAACAAACTTTATATTCTGATGGACGTAAGCATCACCTTCCTACAATTTATTAGAAATCAGTCAATAATTTAATAACCTATTTCGAATCTGAACTTCCAATTTCCGAATTAAAAAAAAAAAAGTATAAGTATTTCCTATGATGCGTAACTTGAAAGTTGCTTACGCCAGTACGATCAAACCGCTCACCGAGACCTTCCACCAAATTAATAAACTTTAAGTATTAAAAATTGTATTGTTAATGTATTTGAAATATGTTCATGTTTTGTTTTGAAATTATAATGAATTATTAAACCAATATTGTGCCAACATTGTACATTGTGTAAAGTTTCAATTATTTCAGAACCTCACTTCAGTTATAATATTAATAGTGCTCTATCGACTGAAGTTTTAGTACATCTTTTCTAAAACTAATAAATTAAAATCATTTTTTTAAATAAAATAAAGGGAAATGTTTTATAATACCAGCTTTACCATCAAAATGGTGGTTGCAATATTGTTGCCTTACTTTGGCAAAAACAATAATTCGTAGCTGCTTTAAAGGTAGACCTGAAGTTAAAAACATATTAGTTCTCTTATGTTAATTTAAAAATAACTTAATGCAACTTACCTGAGATCTTTGATAGACAGTGTACCTCTGAAATCCCTAAGTATTTCTAAAAGTACCCAAGACCAATAAGATCTGTAGCTGAGTTTGCCTAAATCAGACAATGGTTTTTCAGGACTTCCCACGGCTGATTCCATTTTGCTAAGTTCATAACTAAAAGCAATTAGAAGCTTGCCATATCCCTGGCGTTGGTAAGGAGGGAGAGTCAGAATACATGCGACGTTGTTGCCATCTGGGGATTCCTTTTCCTGAAAATATATAAATTTATTAATGTTTGGTTTTATTGAATTATTTACATTTTGGTCTTCTAATTGTGTAAAAATATTAACCCTATATTAGCCACTAATGTCTATTTTATAGGTGCTATAGAGAAAAATGTTTAGCAAACCAACACCGTCTACAAATGCAAAAATAAAATTTTATATTTTTGAAAGAATATAATTTTATTTATTAACATTAGCAGAGTAAATAAACTGTTCTCTAAAAAATATTTCCTTGAATAAGCGTTCAAGGCAGTGCTGATCCCTATTCTACTAACCCTCAGAGAAAAAGACATCCTGGCACACAGTCTCTGCCTAACTGCTTTGTGAGTCATGTTATAATCTGTCAGTGTTTCCTTTACATTTGTTGATTTTTTAATTGTTGATAAATATTAGAACAATAAATCAAGATTAAACTCAATTTTTATGCTTAAAATAACAAAAATAGCAGCCGTTTGAAATAAAACGGCAAGATAAAAAGGCTTAAATAAAAAGCAAACTCATCAAACTTCCAAAGAACAAATTTTGTATCCTTTTTCTGCAATGTGAGTTAATTTCTAATCTATTTTATCTTTGATCTCATCTCCAAATAGTTTTTCGGTTATGTTTACCTTTGAAAAATATCCAACTAGGTGTGCACCATGTTTATCAACTTCACATAAAATATAAAAAAGAAAAGGTTCAACATCAAAATAAAGTGTTTTATGGTCAAGGAATAGTTTGGCAAGTAAACAAAGATTCTGGCAATACGTCTTATGGTGGCTTCCATCTGTTTCCCATATTGATAAAGTTCCTTTACGATAGATTTCTTTTCCCGGTGGTTGTCTCCAAATACACTCGCTCTGGAAAAGAAATGACTTATGTTAAGCTTGTGGAAGGTTTCAACCATTGCAAAATAAACAAAGTTGAGGATTTTCACAGGAAACACATTTAAATAATGAACATGAAAATAATACATAGAACTAAAGTATCCACATACAGTAGAGCCGCACTTATCCGAGCTGCGACTAACCGAGTTCTGAGTTAACCGAGGTAGTAAAAAAAATCAAAAAAAGTTTGAAAGTTCGGTTTGCGGTTGACTCATGCGTTAAAGTAATCGCGCAAAGTGAAATCCGGATATAACGGCAAATCTACTATACTGTACTTATATTAGACACATATTTTTTCATCAAAAATGGTTCCGGTAAATAACCAATTGATCATTAATCATTATTAAATACTGTACAATACAGTAATCCAATGCTTCATACGTAGGTGCTCCTTTGGAATATTTCTTATGGGACAACATTAAAAATATCGTCTACCAAACTAAGCCTCCAAATACTGATAATTTGTGAAAAATGAAATTCAAGAAGCCGCTTGAAATGTTTCTGTGCCAGCTTTCGCTTATGCAGTTCGTTCATTTTATAATCGGCTAGCCCACTGTCAGGCAGTTGGAGGAAAACATTTTGAACGTTTGATTCAATGAATATTGAGTAGGTGCTTAAATACTAGGATGTATTTTACAGATTTTTTCAATAAAGCCAAAAAAATCTAATTTTAATTTATTTCTAGCTAACTATAAGAGATAGAAACAAACATTAAACACAAAATTAGTTCATTTTAAATATACCTTTAAAACGAAATGCCACAGGACCTACCTTGCCATTTAAAATTTTTGAGTTACAGAAATTTAGATTTTTTCAAAATTGATTTCAAGTGGTTCAACCAAATACTCCCAAATATCGTTGTGTAGCACATCGTTTGAAAGCTAATTTATTTCTGAATCCAAAAAGAATAATAATTACTAAAAAAAAAAATTGTAAAGCAAAATCGGAAAACACTATTTTGTTGGTTTTTTGGCTGCCATTTTTAATCGGTTAAGGATATGGATGTGCAAATTTCACTGTTCGTTGGTTTTTTTTTTTTAAATTCTACATCGAAATGATATATCACATAACCCCCTTCCCATTTTAAAAAACAAAGTTACATTTAAGAAGGCGGATAAATTTTTTTGAAATCATAATAAAATAGTTTTTTAAAAATTTAATAGGTTCTTGAAAGTATGGAGTTGATATGTGCAACAATTTTTAAATTATTAAGGGGTGGCTGGACTTTTGTATCACTCTGTATATACATCATACACAATGGTCAATTCACTGTCCTAATATGACGAGGCAGTTTATTAAACAGTTTTATACCACTATAAAATGGCGACTTCTTAAGAGAAAACTTTTTGAGAGAAGGTTAAGTAAGTCAATGTTCACCCCTTGTAGGATATTTAAAGCCTTGTAGATTGCCAAATTTATAAAAATTTGTTTTGATAAAATCAATAACATATATATATACAAGGCAGAGGCAGTATGTTATACATCTTAAATATAGGTCTACAAGATTCACAGCTTTTTAGATTTTTATTTTTTTTCTGAATAGTAAATACCTGTTTACTGTTAATTCCCCAAAACATAACTCCATAAGAGAGCAGTGAATAGACGTGAGCGTAGTAAACCTTCATGGTAGTTTAGGGCAGTTACTCTTATAAATTGTCAAAATCAAATAATAGGCTCCATTTAACTTCATTGTAAGGCCAAATATATGTTGTCGCCACGTGAGTGTGCTATCAACCTCAATACCAAGTAATTTAACAGGAGCTTTAATACTGAGCAGGTAGCTGTTATCGTTCTGCAGATTTTTTGTAGTTGGTATACAAATTTATTATATGCGATTTTTCAGAATTTAATAGAAACCTGTTTTTTTTTAAACCAATCGCTGATAGCATCGAGATGATGTTCCCAATATGTCTTCAACTGATATTTACTAGTGTTAGTTGTAACAACTGTTGTGTCATCATCCAAAAGGATTAAATTTGCATGGTCCACACATATGGCAGATCATTCACATACAACATAAAAAGCAAAGGTTAAAAAAAAGCCTTGTGGGACACCAGAAATAATCTTTGAAAATTGACTGCATGTTCGGCCCTTCAAATTATAACTCTCTGATACCGATCCGAAAGAAGAAAACCACTCGAGAGGTCTATCCTCTATCCCCCTAATAGGAAAATTTATTCAGAAGCAATCCATGGTCAACACAATCAAAAGCTTTTGACAGATCAAGAAATGTGCCCATATCAAAGTAGAACGATCAATTATTGCACTGGCTACTTTATTGACAAAATCATACACAGCCTGAGTAGTGCTTCTGCATTACCTAAATCCAAACTGATTTCAATTGAATATGTTGTTATCTTCCAAGATAACCAACTACTCTATCAAACATCGCTCTTTCAAAAAATGTTTTAAAAGGCTGGAGTAGGGAAATAACTTATAATTATTCTAGCAACCAGTTTCACCTCCCTTATAAACAGGAACAAGATTGGTATATTTTAATACTGCTGGAAAAATACCAGCTTCAAACAACATATTTATCAAGCACATCAAAGGTTTAATAATAGATCTTGCACAACGCTTTACTAGGAACTGAGGGATTTCATCCCATCCACCTGATCTTGTTAAGCTAAGTCCAGCTATAATTTTTAGGATCTTATTTTCTGTTACCGGTTCTAGTACGAGAAGACTAAGTGTCGCAGGATTATCTGAAGATTCATTTAACAGTGTTAACAAAAATTTGTTTGAAAAGATTTGAGATTTATAGACATGGCCAGAGATATTTACATGAATGGTGCGCCGTTTATCATTTTTTACCACATCCCAAGCTGCTTTTGTTTTATTGGAGGGATTTTAATTTTTTATTTGTATTATATTTAACTTTGGCTAAAGATATACATTTTTTAAAGATTTTTGTATTCCTTTAAATACTTGAGAAATAGTTAGTCTTGCGATGATTTGGCCATTATGAGTAATTCCCGTTTCTTACTACTTTATATTCTTAAGCCTTTTGTGACCCAGACCTAATTATTATTTTTATTACAAGATACTATCAACCAACGCGGGAAAGCCAAGTTAAAAATGTGTTGTAACTTGTATCTACATTGCTCAAATTAATGGAAACATTGAACAAGCCGCACTATTTGTAGTGTGGTCAGAAAACCTGGATTCATCTACAGAGACTCCAGAAATAGTGGGATCGACGCTAGTAATTATATTATCAATACTGGACTCCGAGTTAGAATTCTTCCTTAGAGTTAGAACACCCGCCTCTAATTTTATAGTTGTGCACTTTTTGTAATAGATATTAATTTTCCTTTACCACCCAATGCTCAGTTATACACAATAATTTAGGTTTCTAGTAGGGATGGGTCGATTCTCGATATCACCGATACTTTAGCTTTGGTATCGGTATCGAGAATCCCCCCCCCGTTCCCCCCCGTGGTGGTGATTTGCCCGTTCTCGTAAAAACTCCGTGAATGTAATCTCCGGTATTTGCAATCGCATTCTCTGTATTTCAACTCAATTCAGCATTTTACAATAAATATCAGTAGGGAAAATGTAAAACATTATTAATTTTATGTAAGTGGACATTTTCCCCAGTAAAATGTTTTAGGCAATTGTTTCCTTTCATAAGTAAACGCTTCTTGATTTATTTTTATTCATGCGTAGGCTGTTATTTGTACACAAGAAGTCTAGAGTAGGCTCAAGGTCAAACACTTATGGATTCGTTTGTTATCGTGTCTATAGAATTAGGGTGTCTATTGTGAAGAAAAATAACACATTTTATAGATCGGTAACAAAAGTATTTAAACTTTAAAATAATAATTTTATTTGTTTGAAGTCGGGTAAAACTTGTTGGAATTTACGTTACCCGTGATTTATGATTTTTATGGGAGTCCGGACGGAATTCCTTTGTTTTACTTTTTATTTAGAGATGGGTCGGTTCCATTTTTTTTTTTTGGTCCCGGTTCTAGAGTCAAATCGGTTCTATTTATTATTCAAGGAATTTAACAAGAATTTAAGAGTAAAGTATAAGATTTAATTTGAATACTGAAATGATTAAGTATGTTATGTACAGATAATTAAATACAAGTATTCAGTTAAGTTAAATTACAGACAAAAGTCCATCACTTTCAACGTCTATTATAAAATATTGCCACACTTCGATGTCATTGCTGAAAAGACTAGCCTACTCCGGTTAAGTTTCCACATATCCTCAACTAACTAAACTTAATCAAATTAATATGTTAATTCAGTATAGTGTTGATTATCCGAAAGTGGAAATGTACTGTAAATAAATAAGTACATTACAGTACTGCACGTCGTGCACGTAATTCCGAATTTAAAGGTTTTTACTCGCATAATCAGCCGAGTTGTAGACTTCAGGGAGTTTGGGCGCTTAACGGAACAGCGGCGCGGCGGCTGTTGAGTCAGCCGAGCGCTTGGCAGCCCTTCGTAAGTGAGTAGGCCTGCACAACTTAATTACCCGAACAAATCGACGCAATATTTAAATTTAATAAAAAAAATGAATAAAACACTGCACTAAAACTGAATACTGTAAGTATTTACACACAGCGTTATTAACTTGATATTACAGTACTTTGTTCTAACAAGTTGTTCAGACTTCAGCGGGACTAAACGGACGCCGTCGAATCAAATTTTCGATGATTGAAGTTCCGATTATTTCTGAACTTATCCGAATTGAACGTTCAGAAACAAACCATATGATATTCCGAGTAACGCAATCCTAGTCAGTCGTAAAAAAATTATTCCGAATAGTTAAAAACTTGTTTTATTTTAAATTGCAACGCATTCTGCTATTTCGTTACTGAAACTCTCACGTGTTTTTCATTGGACTAGGTTAATTGTATTTTCTTATGCGGACATTAGATTGTTTTGTTTTCGGGAGTAGGTTTTTTCGCGGACATACGCTGTTGTATATTAAATTGTTTTATAAAATTAGAGCTAATAATATTCGGACGTCGTATTCTTTTGCGGACATTCGTCATTTTATTTTTAATAACATTTCACCAATGGTACTTCATAAAATTGGTACTAATTATATTCGGGCATCGATTTTTTGCGGGCATTTACTGTGGTACTTAAATTATTTTTAACGCTGGCGTTTTTTAAAATTAGCGCTAATAATATTCGGACATCTTATTCTTTGCGGACATTCGTCATTTTATTTATTTTTTTTTTTCGCTGTTTTTTTTTTTTTAGGTATCGGTATCGGGAATCGATTTTTCAAAGTATCGGTATCGAGAATCGAAAAATCTGGTATCGACAAATCCCTAGTTTCTAGAAATGAATTTAATGAATTCACTTTACCACCCCCTTACCAATAACTTTGCATTTGAATTTAAGATGTTCAGGGATGTTTCTCTATATCTGCTATTGGCAACTTGTACACTCTCGAGATTTACAATCCGAGCAAGTTGTAACTGAGCATATTTTGCATAAATGTATCACTAACAGCATTTGAAATTGCCTGTGAAACACTTATATACTTGTTTACATAACAACTATTTTGATAAATTTGCTTTTTTTAAACTTACTGTAACCTAAAAAAAACCCAGCATTTATCATTTAGCATTTATTTTAAAGGCATGGATCATTTACTGACACTTGTCTTTCCAAATTTGCTAAGATGAAGGCCATGGAGATGTAAAACTGTTTAGTAAATTATAATGTAATTAGCCTATTATTTTTTAAGCTTATCCCAAATATTAAATGTACAGGCCTACTGTATTTTTTTGGTTCAATAAATATATTTACATTTAATTAATAAAAACTTGAAATACAGGTTTATTAATATTGAACCACTGAAAACAAATATAGGTTTAAATAAAATTAGATTAAATTAATCACATTTTTAATTTCAACTTACCATATGATATCTATAAGTCTTTTCTAGTCTCATGTAGCGTAAACAATATTCACATATCCACAGCTTCGGTTGTTTACCATACTCATCGGGATACGGACTGAAGTACCAAGTGTCAATCTCAAATTTGCCAATTTGAATTCTGTCTATGTACTTTACTTTGGTTATAGCTTCATGTTCCTTCTCTAGAGCTGCTGTAGTTGGATCCATTTCTTCGTAAGTCTAAAAGGATAAATCATAATATAAGTTAAGTTTATAAAGAACAAATTATTTGTGGTAGTTAGCTGTTTTTCTTTTTTTAAATTCTAGTCACTTTTGGCTATAAATTAGTTTTTGAAGTGATAACTTCTATTGGCCCCTTTCGCTTGACTATGTTTCTGAAATCTCGTGTCACATGTACACTCTAATATGTGATCTCTAATGTTAACCATTTCCTATACCTAATATCCTAAACAAGAGGTTAGCTAACCACAAAAGAAGTTAAAGAGCCAATGAAATTAGGAAGAAAGTGTATTCTAATTGTTTTTAGAGCTGGGCCTCTTTTGAATTTTTATTTCATGAGTGAAAAGTGATTTAAGTGCTTATAAGTAAAGCCTATTGGCATATAATAAAGCTTACAAGGCATAGAAACAAAAGTGAAATGAAAAATGCTTTATTTCGCAACAAAAAATAGACTAACACAATATTATCTAAATTTCCATTGCAAAAGCATAGCTTGATTAGGCTGTCTACTTGGTTGGGTAGTAATTTCAAACACAAAAACACACTTTACATCAAAGATACTTAACACATTACGAATTTGCTGATCTTAAAAATAACAAATAACTTTAGAAAACATGTATTCAAAAAAAAAATCTGGACTACCAATATACTCATATTTATTAAATTACAAAACAGCAAAATATCTTAAAAATGTATTCCCTTAACGATAATAATTAGAAATTAAATTCTTCAATTAAAGCCCATCTGTATTGCCATGCTTGTTGAAGGAATTTTGCAAGCCGCACCCAATCATGCCCATTCAAATAGTTTAAAACCTCTTCCTTACTTACCTCATGTTTTTTAAACCACCTAAATCTGAAATGCTTTAAAATTGGACATTTTCCGATAAAATGATATGTGTCCTCGAACTGATTTAAATTACAAAGAGAGCAATTAATTATAATTTTGTTCCTTGACCCAAGGCTTATAATTTAAGTGAAGCAAATTTCCCCTACACTTGAAAAACCATCCAATTAATTTTGAATTAAATTCATCTCTAAAATAAGTTTTATCGCCAAGGTCAAAGTCTACCTCTCTGTATAAGGCATGGTATTGACTTGCCCCAGTGGCTTGTATACATTTCTGCCTAGCATCGTCCCTTATCGCCTGCCATAAGGTCATCAGTTGCCCCCTCCATAGTCCCGAATCATCTGATAACGGCACAGAATGCCTTTCAGCCAAATACTGCCACTCTCGAAACCAAAATAGTTTTTTCCTAGTTATTTCTTTTGATAACATCTTAGGTAGACGGTTATCGGCCAAGTCCAACACTTTTATTACGTATTTAAAATGTAACTTAAAAGCAAAAATAAATAATTTTTCAAAATTTGTCTCTAAAAACACCATATAGTTTGGTGTGTTTTGTGGCAGCCACAGAGTCCGTTTGATAAAAAAAGTAACAGCTGTTCTACCGAATCATGTTCCCGATATCCCCACACTTGGGCTCCGTAATACATGATTGACCTGGTTACAGCTTTAAAACATTCCGATTTAGTTAATAGGGAAATACTTGCATGTCCCAACAAATTTACCCAAGCATGATTGATGGCATTTTTAGACGCTATCAGTTTCTCTTCAAAATTACATTGTAAAGACAACGCTGGGGTAAGAGTCAGACCAAGATATTTATACTTGTTGAGACATTCAATCCTTTCACCTTTATAAAACCATCGCTCATGATACGATAATTTCCCCCCATTTCGAAAGACCATAATTTTAGATTTGTCCAAATTTATTTTCAAATTCCATGTGTCACAATACTTTTCTAAATTATTTATCATATATTGCAAAACTACAGGAGAAAAGGCCAGCAACACAATATCATCAGCATATAACAAAACCCTGATTTTCGTGTCACCGAACTGGCAACCACCTCCTAGAACTTCGTGCAGGTCATTCATAAATAAAGAAAATAAGAGGGGACTTAACAGACATCCCTGCCTTAAGCCCTTGCTTGTTTCAAAACAATCAGACACCCCTTCCCCACACCAAACCCCTGCTGCAGTACCATTATAAATTTTTTTTTGTAAAATCCTTACAATTTTTGTGGACACTCCCAGAGAATATAATTTATAAAACAATGACTTTTGATCTATCCTATCAAAGGCCGCAGAAAAATCAACAAAAAACAATAAAGCTTTCCCTTGTTTAATGCAAGCCTCAGATTTATCATAGACATAAGATTGAATATATTGTCAATGGTGGAATAACCTTTCCTAAACCCCGCCTCGTACATAGGGATGTTGCAATATCATCGATATTATTAAATATCGATATTTTTGTTTCGATATTTCCGATATTATATCGATATTAGAGATTCGATATTATCGCAATATCGGAAGAATAATGTCAATATCGGATTTCAATATTTTTGTCTATACTGTAGCAAATGTAGCAATTACATTTTTTTTTGTACAACAGAATTGCACCTCCTAAAAATAAAAACACAAGGCACTTACTTAACCTGTACAATCACAGAATGTTTTTCAGTTTCCTTCCTTAATATGAACTTAAAACACGCTTGATCATGAGTAACATACCGTCTACAATTTATCGTCCTGAACATAGACTTACCTCCCGCTAGTATTTGAGTTCGATGTGTAGCTTCAGAATACTGTATAAGCATAAGCAAAATTTAACATAACCACTAGTCATACGCAAGTAAACAATTACCAATATTTCTGAACTTAAACTGTATGTTAAGAGTTTTCTCTTTTCCTAATTTCTATAATATTTGATTTCCGCAAAAATGATTGAGTTTTACAGTTAGTTTGACGTGTAGTTTCAGAATACAAGCAAAATACACCATAACCTCTGGAAATGAATACTTAACATTATAAGAAGCGAAACCTTATGCACTAAAAGGGAACACTAGTTGGTAGTTTACCGAGATTTCATCCGAGCGCCACCAGTGTTTTTGCAGGCTGCCGATCGGCGAATATATCTGTCTCTCTTGCCAACACATACAAACAACTTTCTCTTTCATCCCCAACCAGCCAACCCCAAAGTTCCAAAGTCCAAGTTGGGGAGAAATGTACAGTCCGAGTATGGGGAAAAAGTACAGTCCACCGCGTTGACACTAGCGAAACCTGTTGGATTTTCGGTGAAGTAGGCAATCTCGGTGACTCAAAAGCGTCGCCCTAAAAAGCACTACGGTTTCGCTTCTTATAAGTGTTAAGTATTCATTGCCTCTGGTTAGATGTAAGGAAATAATTAGGCCTACTATATTACTAGTCTATATTTTACACGTTAAAAAAATAATATCGATATCATTTGATATTGCCGATATCGATATTTTGTTTCGATAATATCGTGATATCGATATTAGAGCTTGATATCAATATCAATATCGTAGGCGATGATAACCACCTAGGTTTTTCGCCTTAAAGAAAAAAAAAAAAAAAATATCAATATCGAATATCGGAAACTTCCCGATATCGCAACAACCCTACTGGTACATAGAAACAAATGCTTTGTAACCAAAAATGTAAATAAAATAAAGTCAGAAAGTATTATTAGGCTATAGGTTGCACAAAAGTTACAGAACTTGGCGTAATGTGTACCGGTACCTATTTATAAACTTCTTCTGTGACAAGTATTTATAATCTCAGGAAGCATTGCTTTGTAATTGATTAATCTTTTTGTTAAGTATTTGTGTGTGACTAAATTATTATGGTACTGATGGTTTTTTTTTAAGTCATGTTGTTATTGTTTTAATAAATAGTAAAAATTGTTGAAGAAATAAAAATTAATTTAGTTATAATGAAAAGTTAGGCCAACATGAATTCATCTAAAGTATTTGTAACAATTAAAATGTATTTTTTTCGTTGTTATGGAAATTTTAAATCATTCTTATCCAACCTTTGTCTGATACAAGTTGACAATCATGGGTAGATTTAACAGTTGCAAGAAGCGTTTAAGGAAAGCAGTAGGCTGTGAGTGTTTAAATTGATTTTTGTAATTTTATTATCTATCTAACTATTACATTATCATAATTTGCAACTTGATTAACATTATTTGAAATTTTTACTAACTCAAAGTTTATATTTGTATGAAAGAGATACTATTAGTTAGTACACAACTTAAATTATTTCCTAGTAACTGGTTTGAATCAGGTAGATCAATGTTTAATGAGTAAAATTCATTCTTGCTAATTGAAAACAAGGAAGCGTGGATCTATCATTTAAAATATGGTATATATACAGGGTTAGTTAAAAGTCTGGAGACACCCCCTTAACTCTCCACCAAGCATTGATAGAAAATCCAAACCCGGGGGTTGTATATAGGTCATAAACAATATTAATATTAATTAACAATAATTGTAAACCCCTTGCAATCATTTTTTGTATGTATAATCCACAAAATGTAAAAGGAAAACCTTATCTTGCTTAGCTCAATAACTTAACTAGCTACTGTTTGTGTATTTAAATGTAGGTAGTTCAATGATTGTAGCTTTCAGTTCTTGATGAATGTGTGTATTTTAGACAATCCTATTCAGCTGTATTAAAAATAAAATTCTTTGGACAAAGTCTTAAGCAAAAGATTAGTTTTACTCATTAGTCTTTGTATGGGCCTAGAAGTGGTTGTGGTGTTGTATTTTTGAAATCAACTATGGTATTTTCTTCTCTTCTACTTTTAAAAACTATTATCTTGGAAGCAGTTTTCCTCAAGAAACTTCAGCCTATAAAAGTTTGTAGATGAGCTTTATGTCCCTGTCTTCCAAGATCACTTATCCCTTTTTGTGTTCATGTCAGACCAAAGCTTTTTTTAAAGTAGATACTCCGCAGCATCAATGCATTGATCTCACAGTCTGCACTTCAATTTGTGTGACTTGCCTACAAAAGTAAATTCAAAATAATTGAGTTAATAACAAGCCTGACTTGATGTCCTCTTTCGACATATGATTTTTTATATTGTGTTAGAAGAAAATTGGAATAGTATTTTTGATGTTTTGCTATTTTTTTACTTCCGAGAAAGGTTCCTTTGCTTCTACTAAAAAAGGGTTTTATTTAATAAAAGAAAATCATCTGTTTCCTTGGTAGAAACCTTTAGCACTTACGTACTGTCAGTGATCTGTTTAAATTACTTCTTTTACTATGTTTATACTATTATATAATGTATAACTTGAATCTATTTGAAAACTTAAGTACTTTTGAATTTATTAGAGCACCTTTAAAACTATGTAGTTAGGCCTACATTTAACATAATAACCTTGGCCTACTGTAACATAATAATTTCAAATAATAATGTTAGAAGCTAACTGATGTCTATAAATTTGTGTTTTGAGATGGTTATGGATGCTTTGTAAGAACGTTTATTTGTTGTACGAACATTGTATAGATTTTTATTTTATTTTTCCTACACTACTATGGTAAAGTAATATTTTACTTTATTCATAGTGTAGTAATATTTTACTTTATTTGTGTGTTCGAAAAATAACTACTAGTGTTACATTGAAACTAGAAAGATGCAGTGTTTTTTAATAATCTAACAATTTTATTACTTGTAGGCCTCTTAATAACTGTGCAAATAATGTGTATATGAAATTGATGAATTAGGCGTACTAGTTAAATTAATTTTTAAATTAGTGATTAGATATCTGTTATGTTTACATTTTTATTATTGAATTTTAAAAACAACTTTTAGATAGTTAGTAATATTTCGACATAATATATGAGATTGTTTAGCCTTATATCTTGTTAGGACAGTTAGGTTTCGATAAATTAACAAATTAGTTAGGATTAAACAAATTGTAACTTCAAATAATAAATATAAACTTTGTTTATTGTTTTAATAATTAATTTTCTATGGTTAATCATTATATAATTATAGGCCTACAGGTTGAAACCATATGTGCTAAACACTAACATTACTACAACATTAATATTATTTTCTGAAAGTTACAAGATAAATTAAAACACGATTTACAAGTTATTACAAATAATGAGTTATAATGTGTTTCTGTTTATAGTGCTATGCTGTTTTCCTAGAGGGTCGCACAATGTTGCGGAAATGGAGGAGAAGTATGGAGTGGGTGATAAAGCTTGGAGTAGGTGTTATGGTAATATATTCAAGTTAAATTTGTAATTCTAATATTTTAACATATTTTGTTGCATTAGAGATGAAATAAGTATTTTATGAAAGTAAAATATGACTTACTGCCCACTCAGAACAGAAACATTTCACTGCAACATAAGTAACTTATCAAATACGTTTTGAAATGAAAGTGTACAATTTTTGCCTATCTGTTCAGTAAAAATGTCCCCGAATATAACTGAGGTAATCTAGAGGAAGATTGCACAGTTGCCTTTTATTTTTTTGATAAAATTCAAAATAATTTTATTTAAACTTAGTACTATATTTTTCCTAAATTATTGCTTATACTATAGGGTAGCGATACCTTTCTTAAAATTTGAACAAAAAGTGTAACAGTATCCAATTGAAAAAATTAGGCCATGTTCAAATTTCCTTCACTAAATTTAAATTAAAACTTGTGTAAAGATTCTGTACCTTATTTAGCGAGACAGACAAAATTAAAAAATTGTTTTTCTTTTCTAGAATGGAGCATGAAAACAGAGATCGACAAACCGCAAGGTAAGCATAAAGGATCAAATATTTACCATGATTATAATATTTTTTTTTAGATTATCCTTAATATTTCGAGCTGGGATGAAGATAGAGAAAAATAAAAAATACCACCGTGTAGGGGAGGTATTTTTAATAAAAAAGGTCATTTTTTTTATGTACTTCTTTCCTCCGAGCAATGGTTTGTCTGGAAAAAATTCGATAATGCAGGTATGTATTTTGTAGCAGGGGAAATCACTAAAAGTTGAAATCTCATTCATATATGAAGCGTTGGGTCATTCTAAATTGGCTGAATTTTAAACATTTATGCTGAGTCTCAGCTTGTTATCTTGAAAATGACCCGATCTAGAGCCACTTGACTTATCAATGGGTTTCTCGATTTTAGGAGTACTGTACCCACGAACTAATTTCAATCGGCTCCAGTTTCATCAATTTTTGGAATATCAACATAAAATTTGTTTTACAAGTTGAACATATAGATTCAAACAAGATCAAGGAGTATAAACCTTTTTTATTATTTACTTTTAAAAGCACAAGTAACTTAAAAAAGTATAATTTTAGGCCTTTTTAGATTTTTCATCAAAACGCTTGAGTTGATCAGCTGTAGATCAGTCAATTTTTTAAATATAGTTTTTAAAATAAGTATAGCAAAAAAAAAACAATTGTGTTTATAACTTCTGTACCAATTTTTAAATCGATATGTTCAAAAATGTCGAAAATGGAGTCGTTGAATCCAAAAGTGTTATAGTTATAACGAGATAGGTAAAACAGAAGACTATTTTGAAGCGCCTCGTTTTTTAAAATAACATGACAAAAATCGTTCATACTTACTAAGAATATTTATACTGGTGTATTCAATTGTAAAACAAATTTTATGTTGATATTCCAAAAATTGATGAAACTGGAGCCGATTGAAATTAGTTCGTGGGTCCGGTACTCCTAAAATCGAGAAACCCATTGATAAGTCAAGTCGCTCTCGATCGGGTCATTTTCAATAACAAGCTGAGACTCAGCATAAATGTTTAAAATATATATTTTAACTCCTATGTCAAGTTTCAATTCGAAATATTAAAATACGGCCAATTTAGAATGACCCAAAGCTTCATATATGAATGAGATTTCAACTTATAGTGATTTCCCCAGCTGCAAAATACATACCTGCGTTATTGAATTTTTTCTAGACAAACCATTGCTCGGAGGAAATAAATACATATGACCTATTTTTATTGAAAAATATCTCCCGTACACGGTGGTATTTTTTATTTTTCTCTATCTTCATCCCAGCTCGAAATATTAAAGATAATCTAAAAAAAAAATCTACATACTTTAAGGTACTTATAAAAAAAATCAGCCGTATTGTAAATTACTAGTAGTTTTAACCTATACCGACTGGGCTATATCCCTGCTATTTGAAGCCTAATACTAGTTGAATAAAAATACTAAGTAGATTCTATATCTTATGGCATTTGTTGCCCAATGCAGCTGTATAACATATCTTAGAATATTTTTGTAGTTTTTGTACAAAATATAGCAAATCGTTATTCCCTACTAGCACTCAAACGATTTATTTATGGTATTTTGAGCAGTCTTTTTAAAGTCATATAAAAAAAAATAGAAATATAGTTAGGCCTGTTTGAAAATTAGTTAATAAAAGTTGTGAGGGCTACAAAGACAAAAAAAAAATTACAAGCTAAATAATATTTAAATAAAATGATTTAAAAAAATTATGAATAACTTAGCCTAGTTATTATAAAAACTGTCAGAATTAGCCTAATTCAGAAATATTAAAGTTTTAGCTTAATCTTTTGGGTGTTGTAGACAATTATCAAGAAATTATAATTTCTGTTTTTTATCGATTATCCCTTGAGCTTCAGTAAAAGTACAAAAACTATTTTGTTTTTCATTAAAAAGGGAATATTTTTGTCTCTTATAATTTTGTTATAAAGTTAACGGTTTTCAAGATATTTGACTTGGTAAAACAGTGTAACCATTTCGAAATATACAAAATAAATTCTTTGTTTTTTGAATGTGTGTGAAACGTTACATAACAATTACATATACCTGATTTTAACTCAATATCCTATATTTCAAAAGTTATGACTTTTTTTTAGTTGTTTAAAAAAAACAAAATGAAGAATATACGGAAATATGATTATGTTGTACAGCATTTCTTGCACATTTTGTCCTACCCAATAAGTTTCTGAAGATTGGTTGATTAATTTGAGGACTCTTTGTATTCAATCTGGGGAATAAAGTGCTGAAATTTTAGAACAGTTTTTTTTTAACTATATAAATCAGTCAGACCA
The DNA here is from genome assembly GCA_018207615.1 of Philaenus spumarius. Classification (NCBI taxonomy): domain Eukaryota; kingdom Metazoa; phylum Arthropoda; class Insecta; order Hemiptera; family Aphrophoridae; genus Philaenus; species Philaenus spumarius. The sequence continues at coordinate 1,625,968 of JAGFPH010000029.1, forward strand.
CCTTCCTCAACTTAAATCCCATGCAGCAGTGCAAAGTCATAATTTTTCAAAGCTCACAATATTTGTTACTTCTCTTTCCAAGTTTTCTGCCTTAATTTTTATTTTATGTTTTATATGTTTCTGAAGTTTAAAGAGTTAAATTCAAAATTATGCTAACTTAAATGTTGTTTGAGATATGATTTAACTAATTATTTTAGTTTTCATTCCGGTTTTTAGTAACCAATTATTTTAGTTTTCATTGGTTTTTTAGTAATTATCTTCAAATTCTGGTTTTAAAATTAGTTTCTCATGATGGATTGATACTACATTTTAAAATTTTTTTGGACATTTTGCTATCATTTGTGTGTAAAGAAATACTATCATGTTTTTATTATTTTCAAACACAAATAATGGGAAATGTCCGTCAAAAAATTGTAAAAATATTCTCATGTTTTATGTTTCTAACCCATATTGTTTTTGTTTCAGGAAGCACTAATTTCATTTCTGTCCATTGGTAAATCGCCCCCTTATCCCTTCCATCACAACTATTCTTCCAAATTTTGTTTTAATCTAGTTGGGATCTTTTTTTATTTTTCAATAATTAATACTTATATTTATTAACTTTCCTTCACATTTGGAATTTTTTTTGGTCAAAAACAGGGGGCGATGGACAGGTCCAAAATTTTCAGTCCCTTAACGTTTAGCATTATTTATTTTTTATTATTTTTCAAAATTATAGGGGGTAACGGAGGCCGCCTCCGTGCATTTTGCACAGATACCCCCCGGGCATCATACTAATATGTGAGCTAAATGGCCTTCCGGTCGGTCGTGCTCTAATATATTTCTGTTTTGGTGTTTGAATAAAAACCTTGATTAACATCACCTCCAAGGTCAACAGTTACTAAATTAATATAAACATATGATGATGAAACTGTAAATCGATGAAGCAAGAAGAGAAAGTGTAAACGATGTAACAAGTGTACACAAATGAACACTTTTTTCCAAGCGCAATGGAAATCATTTAAAGGCCCTCAACATTGAAAGAAATCTCTAAAGTTAAATACATTGGAATAATAAATGAATCTCCAGTCAAAACAATGTGTCTGAAGACTGTCCATGTATTGATACAAACAAAACTGTCTAACGAAATCAAGAACATTGTTAACAAATGATATATAACTCTCACCCTCTGAGCTGACGACGAATTTAGGGAATATATTTTGGGCAAGTTAAAATAACAAAAAATTAATATTTTATTATTTGGAGAATCTAGAATCCTGAGTCTGGCAGAGGGTTTACGGTTATTTTGCTACTGCGCAACCTATGACATCTGCAAAAAAAATAAATGAAAAAAATATGTTTTGGGCATTCTGAAATTTTTATAGCATATTTATTAAATAATATTAAAATACGTGTAAAGCGCCAGACGAATTAAACTGTTATTAATATTCCCCAGACGCGAATACAGATTTTAAATGAATGCGACAAAAAAGTCTTATGCGTAGCCATAAGTGCGAGAATCAGAATTCTAGATTCTAAAAATAATAAAATATTTGTTTTTTGTTATTTTAACTTGCCCAAAATACCTTCCCTAAATTCGTTGTCAGCTCTTGGACTAATAGATAAAATTAAGAAACTCTTTAAAACAAGGATGAAGATTTTCATCAAGTAACCGTACATGTATAATGGAACATAACGGTCATTACCTCCTCAACTCAGCTAGTAAATGTTTGAAGATACTCGTGAAATACAAAATAGATGCACTGCACGAAAAACATTACAGTAGAACCCCTCTTAACCGGTCAGGTCGGGACCGAGACCTTGGCCGGTTACGAGTTTGGCCGGTTGATCCGAGGTTCCCTTAAAAAAAAGATTTTAGTTCAAAAATAACCTACAATACATATTTCAT
>JAGFPH010000029.1:1632855-1643063 GCA_018207615.1 Philaenus spumarius
TGAAATAATTTGTTCGAAAAATTCAGGGAAAGTTAAATAACAATAGTATTGTTTACAACTGTGGGGGGATTAATTAGTCAAAAGATTCTCTACTTATAGTACAAGAAGTTCATTCCAATTGCAAATTGAAGATTAGTCTAAATTTGGGTTACCTTGCCAAACAAAACATTTTAAAAATCTCACCCACCTGACTCTTGGTACCCATTCATCAAGTCTTCTGTTATATCCTTCATAATGGACATAGTATTCATAGTGAGATTCCTGTTCATTGAAACGAGTTTGAATTATTTCTGCAGGATCTGTAAATTATAATATTAATGAAATGCAAAATTAGAAGTATGCTACTTGAAGTATAACACTGGTCCAGTTAGTTTCATTAAACTGATAATTAAGTTAATTTGTCCAAACGAAAGCAAAAATTTATTTTCAAAATCAGTATGAAAGATTCCATTACCGTCATTTTTATAAGTATAATATTATACTCGTATATGGACTGTACCACAAAGCTTGTATGCTCTGCTAATCTTACACCAAAGCAATGAAAGCCCTGTTGAATTACAGACATAGTCTGAAGTACAGAATGTCAAGAAGAAACACATCCTACAATGTAATTATTGTAGATCTACTAATGGGAAATTCAGTATATACTTAGGTTGACTACATACATTTATTCCAGAAACAGAGGAGTACAATAATAGCTTGGGTAAAGTAAATTGAAATGCTAAAGGTAAATGCTAAAACACATTAAAAACTTTATTCTGAAAAATGTACGGTTTAAATTTTGGTTGCTTGTTTTATTTGAAAGCATCAGCCATTGTTCACAAACGTTTCAAGACCACTGTGGTGACAAATATTCACTGCACAAAATAAAACACCAAACCATAAGCAATAACAAAAACCAGTTAATAGACAAATAACTTAGGGTATGTTTTTCTTAACACCCTTATGTAGATTTTGATGACATAGTCGTTATCCTAAAGGGGTTTCACAACATTCCTCCGAGTCATTTCATGTCAAATCAACACATTCATGTTACCTGACCATCTCAGATTCTGGTATATTAGTTATACATTTATTGTTTTGAAAATATTTTCAAAATATGGCTAGTAATGTTTCTCAAAAAATTGCCAGTAACACACTGCTGAAATATTTTCTAATTGTTATAGCAACCCTCCTAATTACGCTATAGGTATCACCAAGTATCTTGGAGAATGACTTCGAAATATTATCCAGTTTGAAAAAGTATGTGACCCTTTTATTTTACACTACTTAGAACCACCCCGCACGCTTGGCTGTTTCTATCATCCCCAAGAAATCTATCTAGCATTACCTAAAGATAGGTGGAATTGGTGTCATTTTACTGATTTGTAAATGATATGCAACACAATATCTATATTATTAAAAGATTTTTGTCGAAAACCTATTTCCAATCGCACAGCCTCTCCTAATGGGCAGATTTTGATGGTTTTTTTAATGTGTTTCTTTATAGGTACCTCTAGATATTGTGTCATCAAGCATTGAAATTTTTTTTAGCATTCAGGGCCATAAAAATTCTAAATTTTTGAAATTTTTTCGGTTTTTTTGATTTATTTTAAAAACTAAAAAAGATACGAGGTTGGTTGATAGCTCAATCAAAAGAGCTAAAAATTTATAACATTTACGCCGCTAACATTTCTAACTTTTAGGTTTCGTAACTCTTTGAACGTAAAAACAAAACAAACTGTACTAAATATTGTATAGAAAAGGGTGGGCCTAATAAAAAATTATTAAATCTGTTTAGTGTTGGTACAGCAATCAGCTGTTTGCTCAAATATTTCCATTAACAGCTGATTTCAAAATATGAAACAATTATTTCTAGGCTATTTCTTACTTTTAGGTTGAGTTTTGTTTAGTAGGCTATAGACCTGCTGGTTGTTAACCATTATTATAACTGATGGTATAAAATATAAGAAATAATTTGATTTGGACATTTAACATTATTTATCATCTTAGCTTTGAGATTATTGTTAATCCTAACCTTAATTGTAATGAAAACGTGATAGAAGGGTCCAACGGGGTTGGCGTGCGGAGGGCGTTGGGGCCTCCCCTAGTACATTGTTATGTATATTTTGTTTAACAAACCCATTTTTATTTTTTTAAATAGTGCATTGCAAAAATTTAAGAAAAACAGGATAGTCTGTACTTAAGTTACGCTAGGTTATTGTAAACATTAAAAAGTTGAAGGATAATGGGTTAACATATTTTAAAATGAGGTAGATCTTTGACTGTACTGTAGCATTTACGTAGTATGTTATGTGCAGTTTGACAATAGGTATTATTAATCTCAATAAAGTATTATAAAGTCATTTGTTAAATATTTGAGTTGGTTGACAGAGCTTGTATAGTTAGCATATTATCGTCAAGAGTTATTTCCTAAATACTACGAATACAGTGTAGGAGTTGTAGATCATCTGTCAACTACATACACAATACATCTGGCTTTCTTAAATACAAAAATGATGGAGAAGAGCTAGCAAGATATAAAAATATTACTTTCATCATCTTATTACGCTAGATACCTTAGTTGATTATAAACTGTCAACTGGGGTAACGTTGGCCCAAATCTTGGAAAAGATAGTTTGATCTACTAACAAATTCAACCACGTAAGAATATAATATTCTACTTAGTAACATGTTTTGCAATAAAGAATTTTTATTAGATGAAGAAGCACCAGATATCGATTTAAAAGTTAACGTTATCAACAAAAGATGTCCTGAAATTAATGTTTATATCGGAAAAAATTAAATAACCGCATTAATAGACGCAGGTTCAAACATGTCTTGCCTTTCTGAGCAATGGTTCTAAGAGTATAAACATGAAATAAGGAAATTCGAAGAACTACCAGCCACTAGTCTACACATAACTACAGCTGTGAGAGCAAAAACTAAAAGAATTTAAAAAATCGTTATGGTACAAGTCAGTATTGGAAACCAAATTAAATGGATGCAAGGTTTAGTCGTGCCAAATCTAATAAGACAAGTTATAACAGGGATGGACATGTTAAGCAAATGGAAGATGAGTTTAAACTTTGAAACTGGTAAAATAAAAATAATATAAATGAAAATGAAATCAATTTGAAGTTTGTAGAGGCAACATGTAACGGAATAATATGTCATAAATAAATGTAATAAATTATGACTGCAATAATTACAGATTAAAATAAATAAATGCAATAAATTTATTGCAATATGCAATAAATAATGGAATAACAAATAATAAAAATAATTTACAACAGATATATTAACTATATAATAATAATCAAGAGAGCACACAATTTCAACCCACAACTTTAGACAATGATACATAAATCAGGCAATGAAGGAGAGTAACTTGGAACCAAATCAAACAACAAATTTAAAAACTCTGATAGAAAACTATAAACATATATTTACGGACAGACCAGGACTGTGTAACAAATATGTACATAAATTAGAGGTTAAAGAAGACAAGGTATTCAGATGCCAAAACCAATGACAACCAGTAATAAAATTATACCTACCAAGAAAATCAATAAACTTAATACAATCAGCTGGCCCGAACAAAACCAGCTGAATATTTACTTTTATTTGGTTCCTACAAAGTAAACAAACAACAATAAACAATTAATTAGCCTACCAGAGTTTTTGTGTGAATAACAAGATTTTTTTATATAATATTCACAGTTTGGATAGTAAATAGATGATAAATGAAGGCCTATAGCTGTGGCGATGGGCGCAAGTTTACTATTCAACCCTAGGCTTACCTATGGCAACAGAACTGCAAGAATAATTAAAAAAAAACTAAAAGGTTCTAGCCTATAGTGTTTAGTCACAGTAAGATAACTGTATTCAACATTTAACAGTAGAATGTAAAACAACGTCGTTGTCTACAAAAATATTAGGCTCGGGTCGAATAATATACTTATGCCTGGTGATGTTTATAATATATATTATATAAATACGCCTTTATTTGAAAAATACGCTTTAGTACGATTCATTTTTATACAATTTTATTATTACAGTACCTAGGCTACATACATTAAATATATGAAATATACCTACCTTGTTTCTTCATTATAGGCCTAGGCCTATGTAGCATATTATAAACATTAAAACAAAGACAGGTTTTGAGATGTAACTGAAGTAGGTGTATAGGTTGGTACCCTAGCCACGATACAACAAGTACTGTAGAGGTAGGTCTATACTGAACATTTGCCAAACTTTTCTAATTTTTGTACGTTTTAGTAGTAGTACTGTCCTATGATTATAAACTGGAACTATAAGCTGCATTGACTACCTAGTAATTGCAAGCGAGTTAATTTTCAGATGTAACGTATCGCTATATTTGGCATAACTTTACTATTCGACTCTAGTCTAATATTTTTGCAGACAACGATGTTGTTTTACATTCTACTGTTAAATGTTGAATACAGGTAAACATACTGTGACTAAATAGGTTAGGTTAGAACCTTTAAGGTACTTTTTTATTATTTTTGCATTTCTGTTCCTATAGGCCTAAGTTAGCCTAGAGTCGAATAGTAAAGTTGCGCCTAATATTTAATAGGGCCTATATTATCTTATGAATAATGTTAAGTTGGAATTGTAGGTTAAAGGATATAGCCTATAGGCCTATTACAACTTTATTAATTTTACAAAAAGGTATGGATTGGGGTAAAATAGAAAATTCATAGACACCACCCATCATCCTAGCCCTTAACAAAACAACATTTTGATGTAAGTTTACTATTCGACCCTAGCCTAATATTTTTGCAGACAACGTTGTTTCACATTCTACTGTTAAATGTTGAATATATACAGGTAAACATACTGTGACTAAATGCTATAGGTTAGAACCTTTTAGGTTTTTTGTTTTATTATTCTTGCATTTCTGTTGCCATAGGTTAGCCTAGAGGGTCGAATAGTAAACTTGCGTCAATATTTTTTTTTACAAATAGTTCTTGACATTAAGACCTAGGCCTACATAAATTTCACTAGGCAATCCATCGGTAACTCCTTCGTCCTTAGTAATAAAAGTAATTTTTATATCATTACCAAATACATTCTTAATCTACAAACATCCAACAAATAAATTATTAGGTTTTAGCTTGCCCAGGTTATCTGTTGTTACTTACGCCAAGAATCGTCAGATCTTCTAACCAAATAGTGCTCTCCGATATCCAACGGCTGTTCTTCGAGAGATTCTGTATCTTCGTTGTCTCCAGTTCCTTTATCATTGTGAAGAATTTCAGGTTTAGTTTCAGATTTTATCGTTACGTTATTGTCACCAACACAATTATTTTCCTTCATATTAATTTTGTCAACATCTGCCATCTTGTTATGCATTGTGCATAGTGAAGTGAATAGTGAGTACTCTGAGTACTGAACTGAACTGAGTAGTGACTAGTGACCAGTGTTGCCAGTTGCCAGATTTGTACAAGTCAATATCGTACCAGAGGTAAAAAATTATCGTATTTCAGAGTAAAAATATCGTACAATTACAAAATCTTACTTTAACACATACAATGAGGATTTTCGTTTTCAGGTTATTAAAGTATACGTTTGCACATTATTTGATACACAAATAGGTATATTGCCATATTTAACCACGTTTTTTACTAGTTGAAGGTCCTTCCTCATCTGAACTCATTTTGAATAATATGTATTACACCTTGCACAAACAAACTTGTACAGTAAGACCTTGATAGTCCGGCACGCTCGTGGTCCGGTGATGCCGGATTATCGAGATCTTGCTTTAAAATGGTTTAAACAGGGAATAAACGCACATGAACTATATATATACATTATATTACACTGTACACAAAAGTATATATAGAGTGGACACGTAAATTAGAGTTGAAATTACGTAACAATAACCATAGGCGTAACCAGGACAACCGTATGGAGGGGGTTACAACAATGGGGGGGGGGAGGTGCATGGACAATTTTAAAAAATTAAGATGCAAAATAACACGTTTTAGGCTTCCCAAAAGTAGGCCTACTTTAAAATGATATACGTGTATGTATACTTTTCGACTTCTAATAATAATTGTGATTTAGGCCTATTTTAGAATAATTTAGAATAGCAACCATGACTCATCCCACGTCAAATATTTCCGTGCGCTGCCTCTAACCCCATAGGACCGGAATACACTCGGCGTTTTTTTGTCGGCTGCGGATTGTCATTAAATTTAAAGTGTGCACGCGGTAAAATTTCCGACGCCGTGCCGTCTAAAATTCTCATTGGGATTCATTAAACTGAAGTGTCTAGTTCATCAATCACGAAGTGTGTTACCGGTATGTAATATATTATTTATTTTAATATTTTATTGATATGAACAACTCATACCAAGCGAGAGAGCAACTTTAGCTTTATTGTTATTCCGTCGCCGATTGAAAAGGAAGCAAAAAAAATATACATATTTGGATTCATCCAATCAATAAATAAAAGAAAAAAAGATTTTGGAGCATTCTACACTGTGTTTTTTGATTTGAGGAACTAGAAGAAACATTTTTCAATTATTTAAGAAAGTCGGTTTCGTCATGCGGCTGAAGTATAGTATTCTACGAAAAAAATACTAAAATAAGGAAAATTGGCGTGCATTTGGTCACATTCGCCACTGCTTTGGCGGAGACGATGGAAAATCCATCGATTGTAGTGGCAGCGAGCGGCTGCACAGATACCATCAGCGGCAAATAAACAGATCGTTTATTTTTCCGACGAATGTGTATGTTCTAATACTCTCCTTCGCACCACTGTTAATATGACAGCGACGGCAAATAATCTATGGCGGAAAACGCCGTGTGCTGCCTTTAGAACACTATACTTTGATTTTGATACACTACACTGCATCTATATAAAATAAAGTGTCAGTGCCCAATTCAATCAAAGATAATGTCAGCAATATATTGATAATTTATTGTAGCTTAACATTTGCATAGGTGTTGAAAACAATTTAGGTATTTTAATATAAACAAAGTCCGAAATATTTTTTCAATGGGGGGGGGATTGTAACCCCCAAACCTCCCTTGGTTACGCCTATGACAATAACTGTATAGAGAGATTGCCGCTAACTGATGGCAGGCCCGTTTTACCGAATAGGCACGGTAGGCACGTGCCTAGGGCGCTAGGCAATTGGCATTTTTAGAGGGGCGCAACGAATGGAAAAACAAAAAAATTGCCGTAGTTGTGTCTGCATGCATCATTTATTGCGCCACTGCCGAAAGCCGACATCTGACCCAAATAACAGCCGCGCCCGGCGCCGGCGCTCCGCGCTGTACAGTACCTGACGTAACACGTGTGCCAGCCACACAGCCCGCCTCGCGCCCCCTTCCACCGCCACTGGTTGCCACTGGACGAACTGCACAGCTGAACGTAGCTTTTCAGCTTTGAAAAGAGTGAAGTCAGAAATTAGATCGTCGATGGTTGATGAAAAGCTTAATGGCTTATTGTTCCTGTGCACCCAAAACGACATTACTTTAAAATTAGACTACAAAAACATTATTGCAACACGGAAAACCAGAAAAAAGCTATTGTATGAATCTGTAGTCACTCTAGTGGTAAGCCAACAAACCAAAAATAATAAAAAAAAAAATGTCAAAATGTGATTAAACGAATACTGTAAATACTTCAAATGTAAAGAATGGAAGGTGGGTGGTCCGTGATGCCGTGAGGTATGTTACACGCATTCCCACCGGAGGCCAGTAGATACCTCACGGCTACCGGTTGCCAGTCCGGGACACGGCGGGTCCATAGGTGGTGGATAATGGTAACGCTATCGAAAAAAATCAGGATAATTTGTAAAGGAGAGTTAAGGGACATTAAGTCTAAAGTCCCTCCCGAACCAAAACTGGCATTTCAGACTAAATCTAAATTTACGGAGTATAGGCGTTAAGGTAGGGCTGGTGGGGGGGGGGGCGTAATCAGCTGGCAGGGGTATGAAAAGGGGCGCTACTCTTTGTTGTGCCTAGGGCGCTGGCAGGGTGTAAAACGGGCCTGACTGATGGGCCTTAGATAGGAACGGCTCCATTCTCCTTTGTTGTTGGCGTGATCAGTACGTGGTGGGGATTTTTGTTATTTTTACTCCAGCCTGTCACAAATTCTTTGAACCCCTTTTACTTCCAAACCGTGCAATCGGCCAACTATTTACAAGAAATTCAATGTTTCTTTTTCCAAAGAATCCAATTTGTTCAAATAATCTTCATTGAGTGGAATACGTTCAACAAAATACTGTCAGCAACGAAAGTGTTAAACGGTCCCTTTAAGCGGGAACGTTTTTAAAAGGCAACGAGAGCACATTGTTTTGAATCGGTTCGATTTTTAGGAGAAATGTTGATTGAAATTTTTGTTTTGGACAAGTTTATTGAGCAGAAGATTTTTACACACTGTTCTTAACGGATGCGGAGCCAACAGACAGTGTAGACCGGGCCTAAATCACTCAATAATTACAAAAACTGCCATTTTTAAGTGCCAATTTTCAAGATAATGGATGGACCCTATCGGGTCTGCCGGACTATGAGTGCCGGATTATCGAGATCGAGGTCTTACTGTACATTCAAACACTTACTTGTCTAGCAACACATAACACAATGACAGTGTACCAACAACTGCTAAGTTCACAACTAACTAAACTGGCAAAAAGACGGAAATGGTGTGGAATAGGTATCCATCGTAGAACCTTTTTTCTATTGTTTGTTTGGCGACTAGAGAGTGGAGTGGGGCTTCTAAAAGGAATGCACGTTATGTAGCGGAAACGAAATGGCCTATACAGATTTTAAAGCTTTGAATAAAAAAGAGAAGAGTAGGTAAATAGTAGTAAATAGTAGGTATAGTAGTAACAGATGTGTCTATTAAGTAAAGACAACCCTTTACCCTTTGTTGTGGGCTGAAATATATCAATATTATTGGAGCTAAGAAAAATTATCGTACTTTTGGCGTACGATAGTAACATACTATCTTATATCGTACCGACACCTCAACTTATAGTACAAATACGATAATTATCATACGTCTGGCAACACTGCTCTGACCATAGTCATAGTATAAAAAGCCTCTTTCACACGATACGACTTCTCGCCGTGCGCCGTGAAAGGCGCGGCACCGTGCATTCCTGAGCAAGCGCCATGAATGACACGGCGTACGTCGTGGACGGTACGACTTCTCTTCACGGCGTGAATTTATTCAGTTGTGTGAGATGGATGATCAAGAAAAGATGCTATGTTTGTACTTATTAAATTCGCAAAGCAAAAAAAGGAGAAATAGAACGAAGTGGATGCATTCATTAAACGTCCAAAGGCCTATTTTAGGTGCTTTTGTGCTGTTATTCAGTTAGTTAAGAAATGACGAACATAAGTTTTTCAATTATTTTAGAATGTCCGTAGGGTCATTTGATGAATTATTTTCTAAAGTGGAAGAAGGTATCAAGAGACAAAATACAAAGATGAGAGATGCTATACCAGCTGAAGCAAGGCTTGCTGTTACACTTAGGTAAGTTATTATTAAGATAATAATTTTTATTATACATTTACAATTTTATTATGAGTTTTACTTTGCTTTCTATGTTAAGTTACAAATTATAATTCTATAAACATCAAACTATATAAGGTTTTTAAATTTACATACATTTTTTAAAATCATGTCAATATAATTTCGTTGCTCTTTCTACATATAGTTTACTGGTACAAATTACATAAACAACATGAGAATCTGTAGTAATTTATGGATAGTTAAAAAAAATCGCCTATAGCTAATTTATTACATTGTGCATAGGTAAGATAGTAGGTGCTTACTATGTTTGGTAGGAGCATGATTATTTTAATTCAGTTCTCGAATTGGATATCGGAGAAACGTGATTTTGAAGAATCATCTGGACATCGTAGGTGAGTAAGTGTAACCTGACTCCACACGACCCGATACAGTAGGAGGACCAGTACTCATCCCTGATTGACTTGATACAACGCTGGACAGTACCGGTTGGGTTGATGTTTCAGTAGAGCAATTGTATCCATGTGAATAAGCCTGTTGGTTATAATATGCTGGTGGAGGAGGTATTTGCATGTCCCAAGCAAGGTAATCATTTCCTTGACGGTTGTTTGCCGGGATATGTTGTCTAGCTCTGTGAATATCCTGAAAAACGTTTAAAACTCCACTTTGGAATCGAATAACTTCTAAGTCTGTCAAAAGTTGCAGCGAT
>JAGFPH010000029.1:1648063-1666081 GCA_018207615.1 Philaenus spumarius
CGGGCTATGCAGATTCAGATTCTACATGCAAAAATAAGTCGATAATGTAAAGTATAACAGTTTTTCGATTTCGGCTTAGTTTAGAAGTAATCCACCATTTTATTTTTTTACAAAAACTCACTGTAACTCTGGAAATAGATAATATATCGAGTTCAAATTTGGAATAAGCATTTTATATGTTAAGATTAACAAGTGAACCAAACACGAAGAATTTATTTTTATAATTTTCAAAATGGCGGCCGTTACAAATTTTTAACGTGGAATATCTTGAAAACCGTTAACTTTACAAAAAATGTACAAGAGACAAAATATTTTTATTTTTTAACAACAGACACAATGTTCTTTTTTAGTTTCAGTAGATCAAAGGATAACCGAGTTATCGACAAAAAACTAAAAACATAATTTCTTGGTAATTGTCTACAACAACCAAAATTAGCCTAAAATCATCATTTTTTTTTAATTTAAAAAAATGTTTAGTTATTTTTGTAGCGGGCTATGCAGATTCAGATTCTACATGCAAAAATAAATCGAAAATGTAGTACAGTATAACATTTTTTCGATTTCGGCTTAGTTTAGCCGTAATCCGCCATTTTGTATTTTTTAAGCCCTTGGAGATATTTTTATGAAACTTGGTATACACTTTAACTCTATAGCTATAAACATTTTCCAAAAATATCTTTGATCAGACTCATCAAATTTCAAAATGGCGGCCATTTAAAATTTTTAAATTTAAATTCCATAAAAACCAGCTACAAAAACGAAATTTTAATAGGCACTAAATTTGAGAGATTTGCAAGTTGTAAATATTAACGTAAATAAAAAATCAATATAAAGATGAAAATAAATATTGCGAATAATGTTATTATTTAGAACCTCGTTATAATGCAACATTAAATTTATTTATTTAATATTTATTTAAAATTTATTTAATAGCCTACTTATTTGTACTTGAGCCTACTTAAGACTTGTACATATATTCGGGGTGGTTGAGAGGTCTGTAAGTAATCCTGTCATGTAACATATATTTTTTAATCTTTTTCTTTTGCACATGGAAATGTGACAGCTGCCGGTTTAAGCTAATCCGGAACAGGCGGTTCCATAGGTGGTGGATAATGGAAAGCAATATTTATTTTATTCAATCACAAAATAAGTGATAATTTCTACTGCATGTTGATTACCGTATTTTTATGCTGTAAGCAACTTCCTTATGCAAAGTCATTAATAGATAACACGCAGAACTTCGACAGTCTCGGAAGCTAAGAGACGATTCCGACATACAAAAGTTTATTTCATGGCTAACTCAACACACCGTTTACAAAGGTATCAGGAGAGTTAGCGTCTTTAGGCTCAGGTGTCATTTCCGATAAAAGATAAATTTTGACAATGCATATGAAATGGGAAAACGGGATATAGAAAAAACGAAAGGAAAGAAATTTGGAGAATTGAAGCTAAAAAGGAAAGATATGGTCATGAGCCAAGCAAGTCACAAGTCAGTAGCTACTCGAACTAACGAAGTATCGGTAAACCCTCAACAACTTTTCAATCGGATCTTATGTTTCTGTGACAGCCCAAGTAAGTTGAAGTTTTATCTTGGATCACAGCCACCTTCTTTATTTGATGAAGTCTCACTACGCAAAGGATCAAAATCGTATTTCCTAAAAGTATTTATTGAACGTATCACCAATGAATTACTTCAAGGGGATGATGTCGGTATAGTCATTGATGGAGGCTTCCTTTTACATTGTGTTTCTTGGCCAAAGGAAGGAACTTCTAAAGACATAATCCAGAGTTATTGCTCCCATGTTATTAACAGATATGAAAAAACTCTGTAGTATTTTATGTATATCCTAAAGAATCCACAACAAAGGGAGAGGAACAGGCAAGAAGACAAAACCTCATCGAGTGACATAGACTTTGATAGAAACACTAAGTGAGTTACAGAACAAGAGGAATTCCTTTCGATCAAGAGTAACAAAAAAATAAATTATTATTGAACAGCTAAACAGATTTTCGAAAGCAATTGTAGGGAGGTCAAATACAGATCTGTTAGTGTTACTTGTGACCCTTGCACCACAGGATAAACCAATAATTTTTCAAAAGGTAGTTTATGGTAAAACATCAACAGTTGTATACTACAACGTAAATCAACTTATTGATTTACCCAGCAGTAACGGGCAACATCTTTCATTTGCTTATGCAGTTACTGGATGTGACATGTGACACAACTTCTTTCTTTGGCTTGGGGAAAACAAAATCTGTCGATATTATCAAGACAAATTATATATCCAAGCCAGAATTCAAGCAGAGACATTTTTTAATGCAAATACGTCTCTCTATGAATTATTGGAGGAGGGAGAAAAGTTCATTCTAGTTTTGCACGGGACCAGCAAATATTAAAATTTAAATGAAGGCCATTACTTCAAGTTCACTTCAATTACCAGTAAATCAACGCTTAAATCCAACTTTGTCGTAGTGAAATTACCTCCAACGTCAGAAGCAGCTCACCAATATCTATTATGAGAGTTTATCTACAAGTTCAAGTTTGGTTTGGCAACAACCTTCAGCCTACGGACTGGGGATGGAAGAACGAAAATGTAAAAGGTAACGACGAGACAAAGAAGGCTCTAAGGCATATTCCTAGTTCAAATACTTTTGTTCCAGATGACCTCCTGCACCTATTATCATGCAGTTGTAAGACGCCTTGTGGAAACTACTGTAGATGCTTGAAATCAAGGTTAAATTGTTCCGCTATGTGTGAAAACTGTAATGGCTTATCGTGTTATATATAATTCCCCTAAAATGATGAAGAAACAGACGATTGTTTTTAGATTTAAATCACCATGCAGTAGAAGTTATCACTTGAATTGTTATTACAGTGATTTGCAAGTTGTAAATATTAATAAAAATAAAATACCTACCAATAAAAATCTGAAAATAAATATTGCGAATAATGCTATTAGGCCTATGTTTAAAATCTCTTCTTAGTGAAACATAATACTTAAGACTGTTTTAGGTGGGTGGGAGATCCGTGATGCTGTCATGTAACATATTTGTTTAATCCTTTTCGAAATGTGACAGCTGCCAGTTTAAGCCAGTCTGGAATACGGCGGGTCCATAGGTGGTGGAGAATGGAAAGCCCTATTTATTTCATTCAATAAGGAAGGGTTAGCCCCCGAACCAAACTGGCATTCGATTTAAAATGTATGTGTACATTCAAGGTGTTTGTTTTTTGTTTTGGAAAAACATTATAAGTAAAATACTAATCTATAAAAGGCTAAAATAACAGTATTAAACTTCCAATATATATGTTATTGAAACTATTTTAATTAAAGGGAAAAACAATTATGTACACATATGTAATACAAACTTACCTAATCTACTTACAATCTAATATATATACTACCGGTAATCTAATATATAAGCACACACACATTTACTAAAATAATATTGCAACATCCATTGTATATCTATCCATGCGAAGCGGTTATAAAACCTGCATCGGACCACTGGAGCGGCGTGCAAGCGTTATCTTTGACGACGTGCCAAGAGCAAGCGATAAATTTAAACAAGTAATTATCCACATCATATTAAAGCGAAAGATACATACCACAAGTTTTATTTGAACCATTTTTGTGTATTTTAAATAATTTAAAAAAATATATAGTTAATAAAGTAAATTTATATGCTTTTAGAAACTATTTTTTTGGTATTTGTTGTTTAATAGTGCCCTTAGTATTAACTTTAACTAAAAATTTATAAGAACAAAATATGTTTAATATGCATTAAGGAACAAATGTACAAACAATTAATTCGCTACGATGAGTATTAACGAACTTGTAAGCAATCTAGCGAAACTCTGCATTTGTGCCCTTCAAGGGGGGGGGGGGGGGGGGGGGGGAAGAAGGGGGGGGGGGGAGAGGCGGGGTCTTTTTAGAAAATACATGTCTCATAAGCGTCTATCACATATAAAAAATTCAGCTTTCTCCTAATTAGTTGCGACAAAAAACCTTTATTGACTGGGTTAAAAGATTACATTGCTTCACATCAACTCCTATAAAAGCGAGTGTACGTACGAGCGTACGTGGTGTAATATTTAAAGAAGAAGTAATATAACTTAATAATATAACAGCTGATTACACCCATCATCTGTAATACGCAAACAAAACCTAGCGTAGATTATACTTTGGGGTTATGTTTACAACTTCAATCAATAATCACATATATTATTTCTCAAGGCCATTTTTTTGTCGGTACGCCATAACTTCCTTAATACATCATCAAATTACATTAATGAGACATCATTTTAAAGCTTTCCTTAACCGCTACACCGGAAAAATATACAAAATACAATTATACGAAAAAAAAAAGAATCCGAAAGTAACAGTGATGTAAGATCAAGTAAGTTGTAGGGATATTTTCCTAGCGTTGGCAACACTGATGATAGCAATACCCAGCTGGAGAGCTGCCGTTACGCCACTACATTACTATTTTTAATTAATTGTATATTTAGTATCTTATAGTATACGCACTATACGATACTAAATATACGGTGTGTACTTTAATTAAGTGGGATTTAAGTAAGTTAGAATGCGAATGCTTCGCACGGGTCAGCTAGTATAGCCTATAATATTAATAACTTCTAAATCATTTGATCTATCAATATGAAATAAAAGGCAATTAAAAGATAATATTTTTATCTATCTTTAAATATATATAATAATATATACAAACACAAAATATTCCTACAGTTTTATAGTCCTTATAACTGTACACATTTACCGAGTTAAAATTCCCCGCCTGCATAGTTAGGTAGGCTTAGATAAAGTGTGTTCTTTTTTGTATAAATGATGTATTTCTGGTGTGAATCTAATTAATCTGCCTGTGATTTTTCACGGGGATTTACTAGTTTTTGAATATTAGATACCGTACAACTCTATTCAGTGAGTGATCGCCAATTTAAAATTGTCTACCCCAGCTGAAACATTACATAATTAAAATGAATCACACAACTTAGGATCTAAAACTAATGAAAACTCAAATATGATTTTATCCGAGATCTCAGAATCAATAAATGTTAGACTTAGGGGTAAACATGCCATACAGATTTGTATGTTTTAACATTGTATAATTTTTTTGTTTTTTTGTTTCAGGATGGCAAGTTTTAGCAATTGCTGGGAGGAGGGGGGAGGAGATATTTAGCGGCGAGGGAGAATGGTGCTTAGAGGAAGAAAGCCTTTTCGAGGTGTTAGCGGGGATGGACAAGTGGCAGGGAGGAGCTCGTGTAGAGGCGGCACATGACGGAGAGGATTCCATGGAAGCGGACGACGAGGAAGAGAGTTGCCTCTTGTCAGCTTTCAGACATTCAGCACCAGCGAAGGAGGGGTGGAGGAGAACGAGGAAGAGGCGGCCGCGTACTTGAAAGCCGACAGGATTTAGCACCTGCTCAGCTTCTCCAGCGAGGAGAACGAAGGAGGGGTGGATATGGAGGACATCATTACCATCTCTTCTTCTGAAGAAGAAGAAGGCGAGGAGGAAGTGAGGGAGGAAAACGAGGAGGGTGTCACCGTCAACCAGGGAACACTTGCTATTACCCGTGAGGTATACTATATACTCCGAAATGTTTATATAGCATACCAAAACGGGTATAACATAACTGTTGATGGTGGTGAAGAACCGCCCTAAAACGTCTATAATAGTTTAAATTATACTATTTATAAAACTGTACTGCTTATATGCTTTATTATTTCAACTACCTTATCTTCATAAAGGATTTTAATTAACATCAACAATGAAATTTATAACATTTTATTGATTAATAATATTCAATGAGTACAAATTAAAAAGTTTTAACATATTAAAAACAATAATTAGATACGTTCATTAATTTCGTTACAAAACAATTGCAATATGAAATAATTTACAAACATAATGTTTTAATTTCTGATAAAAGTAAGTTTTTATTATATGCATTACATTTTATAACACTTGTATCTATTTCATTAAAAACTTTCACTAAGTAAGTGGTATAAGTAACTCACTATAATTTTTTTGAAATCTTGAAAATAGTTGAACACAGGCAGTTATATCACAATACAAAAGTTGAAGTAGTTGGAAATGCTGTGTGACTTCTGTAACATTCCTTTCCATATAGGTTCCTGAATAATGAGTGTGTCTGGTAGATACAGGTGAGGCTGAATGCAGAGTATTTCACGAATTAAAATAGATTTCTTGCCGTACGACATTTGGAATACAGCTTGACCATTTTAAAACTTAAGTCTTTTGATGGGGTTTCATCGTATTCCTATATGCGGTTAAAAACGGAATGTAAACTCTCAAAGGGGGTGGAACAGAATACACATGTGAATACTGGGGCGAGTTCAAGATGACTTCTGAAGGTGGACGGGGTAGTTTGAAAATTATGTTGTAAAATAAATTATGTGTAACCGATCTTAGGCGAGCCTAGCTGAATGAACACTCGAAATCGATTGTACTATACGCGTTGCTCCTCCATTTTGTTTCATGTCTAAACTTTGGCCTAACCTAAAGGTACAAAACACACTGCCGTCACGTCATGTCACGTCAAGGGCTAAAAGTGTGGGTGTTGCTTTTACTAGAATTGCACTGCTGAAACCTCACATCACTCGCATAAGAATATGTGGTGAGCTCATGTGTTTCTAGCTTATAATATATCATATTTTACTCTATTATAATATTAGACATCATGTCTAACATTAAAACAGAAGAGTAAAATATTTATGGTGTTAACCTAAGAATTGGGTAAAAATTAAAAGTTTAATCCTAAGAATTGGGTAGGCCTAAACATTTGGGAGTTGACCTACAAAATAGGTGACATTTTTGAGGTTAACCTAAGAATTGGATACAATTTATTTGGTTAACCTAAGAGTCGGGTAAAAATTAAAGGTTTAACAATAAGAATTAGGTAAAAATTTGTTGGTTAACCTGAAAACTGGGTGACATTTTTTGAATTTAACTTAATTATTATAAAAGTTTGGTCACTAACTCAAGAGTCACCTGACTCAAACCTAACATTATCATGGAAACTTTGTAACATTACGTGAAAATTTTAGTGTGTCTACAGAATACAGATTTTATGAAAAACCCTATCCGAGAAATGGGCTTTAAATATCCAAATTTGATTATTTCTTTGTATGAGCGTAGATATATTAAATATTGTTTTCAAAACCATCCTCTAAATAAAATAATATCTGGTCGATATTTTAGTTTTAAAAAAGAAAGAAATTAATTCCAAAATGTTTCTTTAGAGATAAATACTTGACGATATTTTTGTAAATGTTATTATAATTTGTTTAAAATACAAAATACAATGTCTAACAGTAAAACAGAAGAGTAAAATATTTATGGTGTTAACCTAAGAATTGGGTAAAATCTATGCTGTTAAGAATTCGATAAAAATTAAAAGTTTAATCCTAAAAATTGGGTAAACATTTGGGTGTTTATATAAAAAATAGATGACATTTTTGGAATTAACCTAAGAATTGGGTACAACTTTTGTGTTTAACCTAAGAGTCGGGTAAAAAATAGAGGTTTAACAATAAGAATTGGGTAAAAATTTGTTGGTTAACCTAAAAACTGGGTGATTTATTTTGGTTTAACTGAAATATTATACAAGTTTGGTCACTAACTCAAGAGTCAAGAGCCATGAATAATATTAATTTTACACAGATAAATTTCAACTCTCTTCATAAACAACCCGTAATTTATTAAACCTTATCCCATTTTAAACCAAGATATTTTTATACTTTAACCATTTACATTCTCTTTCCTTACAATTTGGTAGTGATGAAATTATAACATAGTATTTGTAATATATTAATTTATGTTATGGTAATTATTGTTTTATGTTACGTACTGTATTTTATATTAATAAAATCTTACCATTTATCAGACTTTATCATTTCAACTACGGTACATAATTTTAATAAAGGGATCAAATAATAACACTTAAGTTACACTTTTGTAAGAAAACATTATTTGTTTCAATAGTTACAAATATTTATTAATACTTATATCAAATATACATATAATTAATTCAGAAACACATCTCAGCATAATAATATTTTACAAATGATATTAAAAATTGGAAAACTTACATACATTTTTATTAATGTTTTTATAAAACAAGTGTAGTTTAAAATAATTTACAATGATATCTATAATCACATTACAATAATTTCAGCTAAAATCAAGTTTTTATTATTTGTATCATATTTTATTTTTATATAATAATAAAATCTTACCATTTATCAGAATTTATCATTTCAACTACATATTTTTAATAATGGGATCAAATAATAACACTTATACTTTTGTAGGAAAACATTATTTGTTTAAAAAATTACAAATATTTATTAATACTTACATCAAATGTACATATAATTAATTCAGAAACACATCTCAGCATAATAATATTTTTAAAGTGTTATTAATATTGTAAAACTTACACACATATATAACCGTGGGGGGGGGGGGGGGGGGGGGGGGGGTTATAACCCCCTCTCCATTGTAAAAAATATTTCGCACTTTGTTTACATTAAAATACGCCCTTATACTTTGTCCGAACAGAAGTGCGCTCTAAGTCATAAAATCGACCCTCGCTCCCACACGCGCAGACGGTGTCGTGCCATCTCGTCCAAGTGCCATCTCGTCCAAGTGCTATCTCGTCCAAATTCCACGAACTTAAGGCGGGAGGTTAATTCTCTACCTGCCAACTAGTGCCATCTCGTCCAAAAACCTATGCTATTGTTTACTTGACAGGTTTACAAAAACTATTGGAACGTTTAATTCTTTTTATTAAGAGTCTTCTATACATTGCGTAAAACAGCAAGGTATTTGTTTACTTTAGAGTGTCAATCGAAGCTACTATAAATACACAAACCTTAACTATTTTCTTTATAAAATATAGTATTTATACACTTCGTAGAAACGAACAGTTTAGCCAACTTAACTACAAAGTTGTACATACGTTTTTAAAGTACAAACATACTGTTATCGGCCAGGTTAAGTAAAAAGTAAACATACTGTGACTAAATACTATAGGTTAGAACCTTTTAGTTTTTTTTTTTAATTTTAATTATATAAAGTGATAATAACGAAATATAATCATACTGTTATCGGCCAGATTAAGTAAAAAGCAAACATACTGTGACTACATACTATAGGTTCGAACCTTTTAGGTTTTTTTAAAATTTTAATTATATAATGTGATTTACACTCGTATGAATTACACACCGCCACACAATTTCTCCACACTTCTTTTAATTTTTCTTTGTATACCGAAAACCGTTATATAAAAGACTAGGTTGGCCTCTTATGGTGGTCGAAAACTCCATATTCCTATAAATGTTTACACCTCCTGATCAAGTATACAAATGAGATTTAAATTGGCAGTGTCCACATGTATACAAAGGGGTGGGAGAGGGGCTAGGCGAGGGCGCACAACCACAGGCTACCTGCGTTGCCTTTCTCAACCCTTGTTAAGTTTTCACTTGGACGAGATGGCACTAATTAATGTGTTCATTCAACTGTAAAACTGAGCTGGACGAGATGGCACTCTTTTCTAGGAAATAGGGTGTTGGACGAGATAGCACTTGGACGAGATGGCACTACATCGCGCAGACGGCCTACCTGCTTAATGGTTCTCCTATTAATCACCAACTAGCCTTTGTGCTACAAAATCACATTTTTCTAATCGTTAACTTTACTTAATTTTTACTCTAATTACTGAACTCTAAATATTATTCTTCACAAAATGAATCCGAACATGGTACAATTGTGACAACTCTTAACGGTTTTACGGCCAGTAGATTATAAAATCATAAATTTGACTACTTTTATTGTTATTGACATTTTATTTAAATTAGCACGATCACAATAACATACATAATTACAGTAATTCTAGAAGTAATTTCAAACGTTTGCAAAAAACAAAGAAAAAATCTGAATAAATACAACAGTGAATGTCCTAAATACATATACAATGTTACTTTACAATAACTAATAAATCAATAAAATAATATTATAAAACTAACACAAGCATATTTACATAACCATTCTATGTTATGAAGGCCTCTTAAGTGTCTTCTAAAATTTCCAACGTACACATTTCCTAAAATTTCGTACAGTAACATTGCAAAATGAATTTGTAATTATTTTTATTTTACTCTTAGTATGCGTTCGCTGTTATATTGATTCTAATTTAGTTTCTTTGTGTTTTGCAAACGTTTGAAATCACTACTAGAATTACTGTAATTATATATATTATTGTGATCGTGTTAATTCAAATAAAATGTCAATAACAATTTTTAAGTAGTCAAATTTATGATTTGGAACCTACTGACCGTAAAACCTCTTAGAGTTGTCATAAATTGTACCGTGTTTGGACTCAATTTGTTAGGAATAATATTAAGAGTTCAGTAAAAAGAGTACAAAATAAGTAAAGCTAACGGTTAGAAAAATGTGATTTTGTAGCACAAGGACTAGTTGGTGATTAATAGGAGAACCATTAAGCAGGTAGGCCATGTGAGTGTGTCTGCGCGTGTGGGAGCGAGGGTCGATTTTATGACTTAAGGGGGCGCTACCCTGTCCGCCATATTGAATCCGATTCCCATAAGAGCAATGCTACAGAATAAGTAATTTTTTTCCGTTAATTCGTGGAATAAATTTAAAAATTTAATTTAATTTTGAAGTACTGTCATATGTGGATGTTGATTGCCGAATACATTTTCAAAAACCGTGTTATTGTTTTCATAAACTTATGATATAAATAGTAAAAAATAGTAAACTTTATTAATTTTTTACTCAGTTGCAAAAAGAGATATTGCAAAAAACCTTAGCAATCAACACCCACAATCTATTTTACTTTAAGAAAAAAATACAGCTTTCGTTTTTTGACAAAAACAACACAAACATATGCTTAATAGTGAAGGTATGTTTTGGTTATTTAACATTGAAATTGGTACCCAACTTCGCCGTTTTGAATGTAGAGCACCGAGCCTTAAAGCGCATATTTGATCGGACAAAGTATAAGAGTAACTTGTTTTCAACACCTATGCAAATGTCAAGCTACAATAAATTATCAATATAAAATTGCTAACATTATCTTTGGTCAAATTGGGCACTGGCACTTTCTTTGATATAGATGCAGTGTAGTGTATGAAAGTATAGTGTTCTAGAGGCAGAACAAGGAGTTTTGGCCACCACGGATTATTTGCCGTCGCCGTCATATCAACAGTGGCACGAAGGAGAATATTAGAGCATACATATTCTTCGGAAAAGTAAACGATTTGTTTATTTACCACTGACGGTAGCTTTGCAGCTGCTAACTGCCACTACAATCGACAGATTTTCCACCGTCTCCGCCGAAACAGTAGAGAACGTGACCAAATGCACGCCAATTTTCCTTATTTTAGTATTTTTTTCGTAGAATATTATCTTTCAGCCGCATGTAGAAACCGACTTTCTTAAGTAATTGAAAAATGTTTCTTCTAGTTCCTCAAATCAGAAAACACGGTGTAGAATGCTCCAAAATCTTTTCTTCTTTTATTTATTTATTGGATGAACCCAAATATGTATATTTTTCTGCTTCCTTTTCAATCAGCGATGGAATAACAATAAAGCAAGAGTTGCTCTCTGTTCATGTCAATAAAACATTAAAAGAAACAATATATCACATTACACACTTCGTGATTGACGAACGATACACTTCAGTTTAATGAATTCCAATAAGAATTTTAGACTGCGCGGCATCAGAAATTTTACCAAGTGCACACTTTAAATTTTATGACAATCAGCAGCCGACAAAAAAACTCCGTGTGTGTTCCAGGCCTATAGAATTAGTAATTCTATAGTCTGTGGTCAGAGGCAGCACACGAGGAAAGATTTGGCGGGGGATGAGTCATGGTTGCTATTCTAAATTATTCTAAAATGGGCCTGAATCACAATTATTAGAAGTGGAAAAGTATACATATCTATATCATTTTAATAAAGAATATTAAAACGTGTTATTTTTTAAAATTTTCCATGCCCCCCCCCCCCCCCCGCTCCCCGGTTGTTGCAACCCCCTCCATACGGTTGTTCTGGTTTTGCCTATGTATATTTTTTATTATATAAATTAAGTATAAACAATAAACTTATGCCGACTAAACTCTTAAAAAATGTATAATTTACAATTTTTGTCCCTTATGAAAAATTTTCTTCAAAATTTGACAAAAGATAAGTTATATTTAAGAGGTCTTTATTGGACTGTTTCATGATGGTTTTGCACACCCTTAAGTGTAATTTAGGGTTTTCAGAGGTTGTAAATATATTTCAAGTCAGTGGTAAATCGCCTTTTTTTATTCTTCCTGGAGATTAGAAAATATAAATCTTTATTAAACTAAATTCATTACTAATATATCATCACTCAAAAATGAAAATTTTCAAATCTGTGAAAAAATAATATAAGTTTTAAGGTTTTCACCTTAATAAAAATACAATTTGTTTATAGAAAAAAGAAAAAACAGGGTAATTTTTCTGTGGTTACAGCCTTTTGTAAACAAATGTAAGATTAGTTGAATACATATCTGGTAAAACCTTTTTGAAAAACAACTGATATGTTTTAAAATTAAAAAAATATTGCTATTACATATAAAACCAAACAATATTTTAAACTCAGTGGTTATATAGATGATTTCATAAACATTTTTTACAAATTGTTTTTATTTTTTTTTTTTATTTTGTAAGCAGAATTTCGATGATATTTAGAAAAGTTATTCTACTTACAAATATTTAATTTTAATTTTGGTGTAATTAGGTTTTATAACTCAAATGTATTTTAATCAAGTTGGAGATTAAAAATTCACCATTTATATTGTTTGTAGTTGAATACATATTCGGTAAAACGTTTTTGAAAAATAACTGTTATGTTTTAAATATTATAAAACTAGCTGATACCCGTGCTTCGCTACAGGGAATTTGTTTGTTGCATCACCATGATTCATAATTAATTGTCATAGTTTTCTCTCATTTTCTTTCATCTATTATTTCACGAAAGTGAATTATAACATTTATATTCAATTACTTTGGTATTTATTGTTACTGGCTGAACTTCAATCGTCTTCGTCATGGTATGTATGCTAAATAAATAAAAAAATAAAATATTCAGTGAAGAGCGTCTTCTTTTTCAACCGCTAAATCTACAGACTTTTATCATAGTCTTAGCTGGATGTTTGCATATCACCCACATACGTCTTTATGCGAATGCATTGATCGGGATAGTTTTGATCAGCTTACGTCTTAAATATTTTCTTAAAATTAATAAGTGCCAAATTTCAGCTCTCTAGCTTTAAGGAAAGAATACCAATTAGTATTGATTGTTTTTAGGGTTTGTTATTACATTTTCAACCTTATCAGCACGTAACAAAATGTACAACTGGTTTACTTTTTATGTGTATCGTGCAAGAAATAAATGTAAAAAATTTCAGCTCTCTAGTTTTAAGGAATATATGAATATTAATAATTATTGTTTTTAGGGGTTGTTAAGAGATTTTCACTCCTAGCAGCATGTAACAAAATGTAAAACTCATTTATTTTTCATATGTATTTTGTAAGAAATATATGTACAAAATTTCAGCTTTAAGGAAAGTAAACAAACAACATATGTTGTTTTAGGGGATGTTTCAACCCTTAAAGGCCAAATATTTTAAAATCCTAACTTAGTACGCCTACAGCGCATATGAGCAATATGTGAACCAAATATTTCACGTTCCTTAGCGGTATTAAATTAATATTTATAGTTATAGGGGTTTGTTACTAAATGTTCAACCCTTAGCAGAACGTGATAAAATGTAAAACTGGTTTAATTTTTTATAAGTTTCTTGTAAGAAATAAATGTACAAAATTTCAGCTTTCTTGCTTTAAGGAAAGTACAACAAACAATGGTTTAGGGGTTGTTTCAACCCTTAAATGGCAAATATTTTAAAATTCTTTCTTAGTTCGCCTCCTAATGAGCAATATGTGTACCAAATGTCACGTTCCTAGGCGGTATTCAATTAATATTTACAATTTTAGGGGATTGTCACTACATTTTCACCCCTTAGCAGAACGTGACAAAATGTAAAAATGGTTTACTTTTTATATCTATTGTGTAAGAAATAAACGTATTTTTGTTTTGTTTTCTAGCTTAAAGGAAATTATAACAAACAATACTTATTTTTTATTGCTTGTTTCAACCCTTAAAGGCCAAATATTTTTAAATCCTTATTTAGTTTGCCTTTAGCTCCTATGAAAAATATGTGTACCAAATTTCACGTTCTTAGGAGATAGGGTTTCTGAGATATATAACAAACAATATTTATTGTTTTAGGGGTTGTTTCAACCCTTACAGAAAAAATATTTTAAAATCCATTCTTAGTACTCCTCTTGTCCATGACAAATAGGTGTACCAAATTTCACGTTTCTAGGATATAAGGTTTTTGAGATATATAATAAAGAATATTTATTATTTTAGGGGTTGTTTCAACCCTTAAAGGCCATTTAAAAAAAAATACTTTCTTAGTGCGCCTCTAGTGCCTATGATGAGCAATATGTGTACCAAATTTCAAGTTTCTAGGTGGTATGGTTTTTGAGAAACTGTGATCAGTCAAAACTACACCAAAACCACACAAACTACCCCTAAAAATATGAATATCAAACTGAAATTTATTTAAGTTTTCCTATTTGCAGGCCCGGCCTATGGGCGCAAGCTCCCAGGGGGCGCACGGCCGAGAGAAAAAATATCTAGAAATAAAAATAAATAGCCATAACTTTTTAACATATTTTTTTAATTGATTACAAAAAAATCATTTTTATTTTGAAGTTCATTGGAACAAATAATTGTTGGTAAAGTTAAACTATTTTTCAACATTAGTACGCATCAACTTCCTTACAACATTGATCTCAAACACGGGAGAACTGGCTGTAGGGATGTCGTCAGCTCACTATTTAATACATAAAATTACTAAAAGAGTTTTACGACGGCATTTTGTTAAGCCCAGAACCAAGTAAATTACTCAAAAAACTTGCAATGATAAAATTGCATCGTGGAGTGGTGTTTCAAGCAATTAACATATAGGCCTGATATAATTTTTTAATAAAGGTTTTTGGGGAAGTAACTTTAACCAGACTAGGGGGCCGAAAAAATTATTGGGCGTAGGGGCGCCAAAATGCTAAATCCGGCCCTGAGTAGGTATACACATGCCAAATTTTATCTCTCTAGTTTCATGGGAAGTGGAAGAATTAGTGATGATGAGTGAGTGAGGGCTTTGCTACGGGGAATAACTGTTTTGCAACAATATGTTACATAATTGTAATATTTCTCCCTCATTTTCTTTCATCTTTTATTTCAAGAAAGTGAATTATTACATGTATTTTCAATTAGTTGGATTTGTTTAGTTCATTGGCTGCCCGTCAATCGTTTTCGTCAAGGTATGTTTGCTAAATAATTTAAATCAATTAAAAATAAAGAATTCAGAGTGAAGAACATCTTATTTTTCAGCCGCTAAATTTACAGACTGGTAAATATAACAGTCTTAGCTGGATGTTGCATTACGACTTTAATATGCGCATGCATAGATCGGGAAAGATTTGATCAGCTTTACGCATGTAAATATTTCCTTATAACT
Source organism: Philaenus spumarius (assembly GCA_018207615.1). NCBI lineage: Eukaryota > Metazoa > Arthropoda > Insecta > Hemiptera > Aphrophoridae > Philaenus > Philaenus spumarius. Next base: position 1,663,744 of record JAGFPH010000029.1, read on the forward strand.
AATAAATGCCAAATTTCAGATCTCTAGCTTTAAGGAAAAAATACCAATTAATATTTATAGTTTTTAGGGGTTGTTATCACATTTTCACCCATTAGCAGCACGTAACAAAATGTAACAAAATGGTTTACCTTTTATGCGTTTTTCAAGAAATAAATGTACAAAATGTCAGCTTTCTATAGCTTTAAGGAAAATATAACAAACAACATTTATTTTTTAGGGGTTGTTTCAACCCTTAAATTCCAAATATTTTAAAATTATTTCTTAGTGCATCTCTAGTGCCTAAGAGCATATGGTATGGTACGTGTACCAAATTTCACGTTCCTCAACGTTATCCAATTATTATTTATAGTTTTAGGGGTTGTTACTACTTTTCAATCCCTTAGCAGAACGTTACAAAGTGTAAAACTGGTTTATTTTATATGCAACTTGTAAAAAGTTAATGTACAAAATTTCAGCTCTCTAGCATTCAGGAAAGTATAAAAATTAATATTAATTGTTTTAGGGGTTGTTACTACATTTCCACCCCTTAGCAGAACGTGACAAAAAGAAAAACTGGTTTACTTTTATATGTGATTTGTATAAATAAATGTAAAAAATTTCAGCTTCCTAGCTTTAAGGAAGTAAACAAATAATATGTATAGTTTTAGGGGTTGTTTCAACCCTTTAAGGCCATATATTTCAAAATCCTCTCTTAATGCACCTCTAGTGCCTGTTGTGATCAGTATGTGTATCTAATTTCACGTTCCTAGGCGGTATTCAATTATTATTTATAGTTTTAAGGGTAGGTAGGTGCTACATTTTCACCTCTTAGCACAACGTGACAAAATGTAAATCTGGTTTATTTTTTCTATGTATCCTGTAATAAATAAATTTACAAATTATCAGATCTATAGCTTTAAGGAAGGTATACAAATGTATGTTTATTGTTTATAGGGGTTGTTATCACATTTTCACCCCTAGCAGGACGTAACGAAGTGTAAAACTGGTTTAATTTTTATATGTATCTTGTAAGAAATAAATTAAAAAAATTTTAGCTTTTTGGCTTTAAGGAAAGTATAACAATTGGGATAAAATTGATCAGCTTTACGCATTTAAATATTTACTTAAAATTAATAAATGCCAAATTTAAGATCTTTAGCTTTAAGGAAAGAATACCAAATAATATTTATGGTTTCAGGTTTTGTTTCAACCCTTAAACACGAAATATTTCAAAATTCTTCATAGTGCACCTCTAGGCGCTATGAGCAATATGTGTACCAAATTCCATGTTCCTAGGCCATATGGTTTTTGAGATATAAAACAAACAATATTTATGGTTTTAGGGGTTGTTTAAACCCTTAAACGCGAAATATTCCAAAATTCTTTCTTGGTGCACCTCTAGGGCCTATGATGTGTACCAAGTTCCATGTTCCTAAGCCATATTTCTTTTGAGATATAAAACAAACAATATTTATGGTTTTAGGGGTTGTTTCAAACTTTAAATGCGAAATATTTTAAAATTCTTTCTTAGAGCGCCTCTAGCAATTATGAGCAATATGTCTACCAAATTACATGTTCCTAGGCCATATGGTTTTTGAGATATAAAACAAACAATATGTATGGTTTTAGGGGTTGTTTCAAAATCCTTTCTTAGTGCGCCTCTAGGGCCTACGTGTTCCTCCTATGTGTTCCAAATTTCACATTCCTAGGAGGTATGGTTTTCGAGACACTGATGAGTGAGTGAGTCAGTGGTATATCAGCTTTATATATATAGATTACTATTACAAAATATGAGACCAAACAATATTTTCAACTCAATGGTTATATACATATTTTTATAAACACTTTTTACAAATTGTGTTGTTTTTTTTTCGTAAGCAGAGTTTCGATGATATTTAAAAAGTTATGATTTACAAATATTTGATTTTAATTTTGGTGTAATTAGGTTTTATATCTCAAATATATTTTAAATAAGTTGGAAATTTAAAAAAATTCACCATTTATATTATTTGTCTCATTGTAATATTTTATTTTTAATACTTATGTATGATTATAATTTGAACAAAATAATTATTGTTTTCAAAGATCGTAGTAAAATATACTATAGAGAACCAAAATCCAGTGCATATTATTTACTTAGTGTTTTGAATACATATCTTTACTTTTGAAAAAACTGTTTTGAAATATTTTGAAAAATGGTTCCTTAACGAAAAAATATAAGTTTCATTGTTTAACTTTAAATCTTGTTTTCAGTCAGAATATTCTAACAACAATCTATATAGTTTATAAACTAATTCACGATGTTTAACATAAAACCGTTGTATAATTCTTTCAAGGTTGGCTAAGGTCGGTTAATTCT
>JAGFPH010000029.1:1671081-1698525 GCA_018207615.1 Philaenus spumarius
ACATAATTAAATCATTATTAATTGGTATGTTCTTATTAAGGCATGGACACTAAGGCTAGAAATAGTTAAAAAAAAAGACTAGGAAAAATGAACCTACTAGAGATGTGCCTTCTTGGAGTAGATTTTACTGCTGTTTCACTGTTTCGAAACACTGTATCGACACTTGACGGAATTCAACTGTTTCGAAAAAGTACAACTTAATGTTTTGAAACTTCAGAACAGTCAAAAGTAATTGTGATTTCTGTGTTCCATTAGTTAAAAGAGCGAGACAATCTCGATTCTCAACACTTGGAACTGAACCTGCACTGTGCTGCAATGCGCATTGTTTAAAATGCTTGCTTTAAAGCATTAGGTTTGGGATATAGATGAGATAAAACAACGTGCCTGTTTCATAATCTGTTTTGGTGTACCAAATTGCCTCTGTGTAAAAGTTGAGTGTCAGTAGTTCTTTCATACCACTGACTATTTCTTGTTTCGAATCATAAAAGCGTACTGTTTCAAAAGTTTTGGAACGTCTTACTGTTTCATTTTACCCATGTCTAATTTGGACTAAAAACAAGTTTGACTGTAAAATAATTTCTGTTGATACAAGTGGCCAACTAGTAGCACACCAGGTAATGTCTCCTTAACAATACTGTAAAACATTATTCAGATAGTTATTTTGAGAACACTGATTAGTATACTAATATGTACTGCACTAGTCAGTATGACAGAGAGTCAAATTAATGAAGTAGAAATAAAACAGATCAATAGAATGCATCTTTTAATGGGCTGTATAAAATATCCCCACATAAGGATGTTCTGGCAAGCTGGCATTAAATTAAACAATCTATGAAGGGGTGGATTTTTTTGTTTAGAAATTCATTACATGTTGAAGATTTCAATTCTCCTCCATTTGCCTGAGATTGTTCATGGAAATTGCAACCTACGGTCTTTGATACAATAAGAGATGGTTGAACAAAATTTAAGAAAGTTCCTGGAAATTATTCTATTGACAAACTGATGATTCGGTTTGATACGGTATCGATCATCATATACTGGCAAAACAATAGTAACAAATAAACCAAGACCTGTAGATCTTAAAAACTTTGTTATAACAACTTCTGAAGGAATTATGGTAGACTTTCAATTGTTGATGTTGAATGTTCTACATATTTTGTTAAACATGGGAGGTGTTGATTTCTTGAACCATCTATTGGAAGTCTGTAGGACCTGGCTTAAAACCATAAAAACCACTTATGGACTTTAAAAATAATAATTATACACTTTTTATCTTGCCGTTGTTAACTGCTGGTTTTAATACGGATGTGATTGCCAAATACTTAAACTTAACAACAAAAATATGATGGATCTTGTGAAATTCAGAATGGATGCTACCGAAGTTCTAATGCAGTAGGTGACAGTGCAAGTTGTTCCTTTTTTTTCCTGTTTTCAAGAAAGAAACAGCAGAACTGGTACGCTTATCTTCGAGGAGAAGACAAAAGAATGTTTATGACTATTGGCCCGTTGTTGATTCACGGCCAACAGCTAAATAAAGCGTGCTGGATGGTAGGTACAAATTAAGAAATAGAGTGAATTATGAAAAGTGTATTTTCTATTTATGCTTGATGAAGACAAATACTGTTTTAAATCCGTTCCTAATTAAAGAATATTAAAAAAAAAATAGTTAAATAATGTTGTTTATTACCAGTATTTTTAATGGATTTTGTTTCTTACAAGACAAAAAACGAAATCGTTTGGTTCCTTGAATATTTTTATGCTGTATTATTATTTTTATTGTTATTATAAGAAATGTCTGAACATTTTTTAAAATTATGTTTTTTTTTCTATTTTCTATCAATAATTTGTTCATCAATAAATAATAAATTTCTCATATAAATGAACCCGGATGTTTATTAAATTGTCATAACATTTCAAATTTGCTATCTATAACAGAGTAATTAATTGAAACACAAGCCTCACCTACACAATTAGGTAAACTTCTCCATAAAAGTGCTAAGTAAAGCCGAGCATAAACACTTGTGTAGGTTGAATTTCAGGCTTAGTAAAAAATTGCTATTTTTGAACTATCATTGGACTTGGTACGGTAAGTAGAATAAAAAAGGATTTATTCAACAAATTTACAACTTTTGCTTGTGACTTTAGGAGGTCTAAGTTTAGAAATCCTTTCCTCTGAAAGAATTACAGACATAATTAATACAAGAATATTATTATAGACATAAGTTAACGTTTGCCACAAGTCCCTTCCTACAGGTGAATGAAGGATGTTGGGTAAATAAGTAAACACTTAAATAAGAGTTAACAATTAATTCTAATTTATTTAATTACTAAATATAATTATAAATTATGCTTTAAATGTGAGTATAATATAGCTTCAGAAATGAAATGATCACCTACATTAAAATTGTTAAAAAGCAAAAACACACTCTATTTCTAAAATCTACAGATGCAGGTACTATTATCACTGGAGCAGTGGTACTTTTAAATTGCGTACAGAATGTTTTGCTTTTGATAAACTATTTTCACGATAAATCTAAATTGATTAGGCGCTTTTGTTTAAGGAAATAAACAGTTAGTCCAAAATCATATACGATGATATAATTTTTACATGATATTAAAATAGTTTATTGTTACAGTTTTATAACAGAAGATAGTACAATATTGTACTTGAATAGTGTATAATCCACTGTAAATCATCTTTTAGTTTAATAACGATATTTTATACAAGATAACACAGTAGTGCCTTGCTAAATAAAAGTAAGAAATATGTTTGGCAACTAGAGTAAAAATTAATACACATTACAAAAACAGAGTTTGTTATTATTTACAATGAAGTAAAAACATAAATAATTACTTATTGGTATGTACTTTGTAGATATATTTAGACGTTTAGCTCAATAGTTTTAAGTTGTTTAGCCATATTGTATACTCAGCATATTGACTTAACATTGAGGTATTTCTAGCTTTATCAACCAGATTATTCCACCAATTACTGTAGCTTTTATTTTTCTTGTAATTTTCTAATTAGAATGAAACAAATTACCAAGTGCTGGCTTTCTGTGGGTCACGCTTTGTGTAGTCGTTTTTGCTAATTGAACCCTGAATCTCTTGCAAAAAAAGTGAGTGCACTTTATTTTCGCGTAGAATTTGTTTATGTTTATGTACATGATGTTAAAACCACAAATTATTGATCCTGAAAATGATTCAGGTAGCAGAATAGTCAACCAATATTCGCTCCTGACTAAATATTTGTTAATAGTTTAAACAAAAACGCCTTAATGAACTATGCATATATTTTACACTACATTGATGTGGTTTAGTAAAATACATTTTTTAATCCAAGTATGGTATGAAATCATATGCACTATTTATTCATTGTAACTGATCATTTTAAAGAGATCTTACACTATTTTAGAACAAGAGTTATTTTTATCAGACTGTATACTACAAGAACCGAAGTTACAGTTACTGATCTGGCAGTATTTTACAGTTGATGTTAATGAGGCAGTTTTACCGGTAACTTTTGCACTCTTCTTATAATACAAACCATTTAATAAATATTTATAACATCGTGTTCCTATGATCAGTTAGAATGCATAGACGTCATACAAATATTATGTATTTATTATAATTCTAACATAATATTCTTTTCACTTTGAAATGAGAAAACATTAATAAAAAATAAATAAATTCAACAATAAAATTATGAATTTGGGATATGTTTTTGAATTAGGCAATACACAATACAAATTTGTGTTTCATTAATTTTAAAATACACTAATGATAAGGCTTTAAAATAACAACTAGCATACTTAACCCTTCTCGGGCTATTTACGGATATATCCGTCTCGAATATTTCTCCTCCGGACGTTTGACGGATATATCCCCACGATTTTGTAATTTGCGAGCGATTAACGGATATGTCTGTAAATATGAGAATATTTAGTAATCACTTTTGTTTCATTACTTAGATGTTTTTAGAGTTTATAATGGTATGGGGAAATGGATATTAATGCAGTATATTTGGTATTTAGTGGCTAAAAAGTGATAGTTGGTAATATGGCGCAGCAAGCTTGATGCTGCTAGCTGAGTGATTGCATTGGCTTGGTGGGAATTCTAGCCCATGTATATTATTGTAAAACATGTACAGATCAACCATTCCTTTATCATGGCATATGTTTTGAAATATACCACACAAAACAAGACTGTTTCTAAGCAAAAGACAGCAAACCTGTTTTAACTACCGTAATGTTGTTTTTCGTAAAGTAATCTATGATATATTAGGCTTATTGTAATCACTTTGCCCTGGTGTTCATTTTGTATTCAAGAAAAATCATTTTGAAAACAAATTATTGTTACTTTTATTTTATAACCTATTACAAATGTTTTATTTTTCAATTCTGTAAGGGCTAATGACGGATATATCCGTAAATAATTTTTCATCGATAAAACCTTAAAACAAAATTTAGCTAAAAATGGCATTATCTTTGTTATTTAACTTACGTTCATACAAAAAACAATGAAAATTGTAAAATTCATTTTTTCCCACCAACCTGAAAATAATTGCGCTTTAGCATGAAACAATTTAGCCAGGGAAGGGTTAAATTTATAATACTTACTAAGAATATTTCATCAATTTACTATATAAACTTATTTACTCTTAAGGAATAATATTTAAACTGACAATACAATTAATTACAACAGATTTGAACTGAAAACAGAAGTAAATGTATGTAACCTAAGTTTTTAAAAGTAAAAGTATAGTTCAAGAAACATATAACTTGATTACATTATTATTTAAACACATTTACTTCAGTTTTTCTCAAGCTATTTAATGTATATTGATACAAAATAAATCATTAAAATAAAATAATTTGTTTTTAAATACAGGTTCCAAAAGTTAAATTAGTTCAAAATATACTAAATAAATTAATAATCTTTCAGATTTATTTTTACTATATATGTTATGCAACTAGGGTTTTTTGTCAAAGAAACAAAATAATAACAAACAACAAACTCATAAGAATGATTACATAGAAACCCTTTTGGTCACCAACAGTAAAATGGTTACTATACTATAATGAAGGTATTCCTGAACTTAAGCATCGGAAGTTGTAAAAATCATCATGAAAAGATTTCTTTCTTGAATCTCCTTATTTATTTTTCTATATAGTCTACGCCTGAAATACAAAATGTTTCTCATCAATATATTATTATTCTGTTTGTAAAATAAAAATATAATCAATAAGTTTGCAAAACTATTTTAGCAGATCTTGTCGAGCTAATATGTAATTAAAACCAATATCTTCTTGTTAGTTTTGGCATGGATCGAAAAATAAATTTGTTTGATAAATACATTATATAGATATAAGAATATAATAATTTTATTTATTTATTTGTTGATATGACTTAATAAAATCACAGGAATATTAATGATACATATTTAACTGTGAATTTTAAATTCATGAATAAATTATATAAATACATTTTAAACGTGAGCTATTTATTTTGCTGAACGTAATACAATATACATCCTTAAGTGTAGAAACCTACTATTTGAACTTACCACATGTCCTTCTTTTCTCAACTCTTTCACATTCTTCTTCTTTAAAAATTGCTCTCTTTGTATTTGACTCAAGTGTTAAGCTTTAATACAAATATTTTTGTATTTAATATAACAAATTCATATCAAAAGTTTAGATAGTAGGGTAGTACACATTCAGCCTTGTGTTAAAAACAATAATTTATTCTAAAAAATAATAAGAACATTTTTTTTTTATAAATTATGTGTACTTTTTACCAATACTGCATACTTGTTTAATATAACCATATAAAAGTCACTGAGTTTGACATGTCAAGCGTTACAAAATGCTGTATGATTGACACAATAAATTAATAAGATTTTGGGAGATGGCCTGAATTTACTTATTTACAATTTGCTAAAATGAATCACCTTAAAATTTAAGACAAAATTTGATTTAAATTTAAATTTATTTGTTCTTTTTAGGCATAGGCATGTTATTTATTACCAATCCCATTGTCAAATCATAGCTTTAAATTAATTTAAATACCACATGTTATATTTATAATAAACTATACACAAAGCAATACATTACTCATAATAACATTTGAAGTCAAAATGTAACAACACTTTATTTGGTTACACTTGGAATAAGTATTATTTATACAGACCCTGGGTATTTCCGATTAAATAGTCACACACACAAAGTTATATTTTTAAAGCTTAAATCTAAGGTATGAAAATAGCATGAGGTTTATGAAGGCAACAGTTGATTAAGTGTAAAATAACTCTATTCCTTTGTCCAAAAAAGAATCAATGAGTGAATATCAAGTTGTACAAGCTAAATTAAGAATATAGCAGGTTTGGTCTTGGTTAGAAACTTTGTCATATTATTTAGAACAGCTCTGGCTATTTATTTTTCCCCAAAATTATTGAGAAAATATAATTCTGAAATATTAGTAACAGGCTCAAACATTTGCGCCTCTTTTTCATTAAAATAATAAACTTTTTGTATAGCAAACAATTTTTTTAAGAAGATTTGACAATAGTTTACTTTTAAACTCTATTTTACGAGTAGGTTTTTACGCCTTGCTTCATACTGGGACTGGATTATTGCAAGAATTGGGAGATTACTCACTAAAATAGCAGTAAAATAGCATGCTCTACATATCAAAAGAAAGTGTTAAGTAGTTGGTATTTTGTATAGATGCAAGTTATGAGTCCTTATTTACATTACTTTCATTCAAGGATGTGGACGGAAGACACCCAATTAAATGCTATTCTGAGCAAGTGTGATTATCAGCTTTAACATTTTTGGTATACTATCCTCCATAGTTCGGCAAGATACATACGTTTTATCATCAAAGTAGCAAACAGAACAAGTGGGAAATGCATACATTATAATTTTAACAACATGTACAGTATGTGATGTTACAGCTATCTCAGTCTGTAACCATCCATTTGTGTTTCAGATAAAATTTTACTTGATTCCAGGAAGCGTGTTGTACATAAAAAAATCTGTAAACACTACATAAATGATGTTTTTTCTACTCGTCATCACTAGCTTTGGTCTGAAAATATACCAACAATTAATTAATAAATAACAATTGCTCTCTCTTAATTTATTTAATTTATCTGGACTAAAAAAGGCCCATTAACCCACATAATTTTTAAATATTATTACAGACATTTTTAAGTAACCACTTGTAGTTACTGTTTTTGTTTAAAAATTGCCGTGCTGTTTATAATGCATGCTTGCCATGCTCCTGAATTTTGTTTACATACTTACGAATATCTTAGACTTAATATTCAAAATTATTTTATGAAATTTTAATTATGCCTAGTTTCATATGATTTAAAAATACTGCATATTTTAGAAATTTAGATTAGCAAAAATAATAAATTAATTGATTGATATGTTTTAATATAAGGATAGTTAGAGTAAACATAACACATTATTATAACACATAATTCCTACATACAATCTAACGTTTTATTAGAGAAGTTTAAAAATAATGATTTTTTTATCTGGCTATAAACCTTAAAACACATACCAGATACCTTACATATATGATATCTAGCTTATCATATTGATAGCCATTTTAAATACATCAAATGTTAAACAACAATATCAACACATACAACTCAAAAAGCTCTATCACATTAATATTATGTACTTCTAAGTATTTATATAATATTTTTATATTGCTATTATTAACATGAACTATTAGAACCATAGCCTATGTAATTTTAAATTTACTATGTTATTTAAATTCTATAGGCAGTGATTAATTTATTAAAACACTGCATTTTGAGAACACATTGAATTATTACAATTTACTGCATTCCTATACTGTAAGCACAATTAAAACCGTTGGGCTAAATGAAAAATTCCAAGAACACTTAATTTATATATATAGGCAATGGGTAAAAAAAATAAAACCAGATGTGAGCAATAAATAGTTTTTATATAAAACTGTGGCAATGTGCTGCAACAATAAAAATAATTATAATGTTTTTAAAAGTCTTGTATAAGTGTTTTACAAGTTTAGATCTTTGTTATTAAAAAAAATCAACTGTAACTACTGAATATGGTTATGACAAATGGGGACGTCTACAGCTATAAAACCCTATCTTTAAAAAATGAATAGCTATCATTCTATTAAAAATATTAAAAAGCTATTAAAAGGGAGTGTGAACTATTTAAACTATTGCCTATGCAATTTTATAGTATTAAATTTGATACTAAGTTATTTCAGTTCTAAAGGCAGTAGTAATTTTTTTAACACTGCATCTAGAGAACACATATAATTAATGTAATTATTATAAATTATTTATACTGCAACCAATTAACAACAAAAGTGAGCAATAAATACCTTATAATATATGAAAACTGTGACGATGTGCTACTAAAAAAGACATTATTATAATAACTGCTTTGAGTCATTCAATACAAAGTGTTACAAAAGTTTGGACAAATTAGTGTGATTAAAAAATTAAACCAAATGTAGATCTAAGTGATACATGCACTGGGTATTTGTTGAGGAAGTGGAATCTATGTCAATAGACGAGTTTAATGATGCACTATAAGTGTAAGGCAACCAATCTGATCTGGACCCATGCCATTATGCCTTAACTAGCAAAAGAATGACAGATACATTGGTCACGGAGAGATTTTTTATTAATCTCAAAAGAGAATCAAGTAAGGCAATGTATGATGTCAATGGTCTTAACAGATTTGATCAAGAATGAGTTGATTTGGTTAAGTAACATGCACAGTAGATATTATTTGTATATTTCGCTTTTAATAGCCAACTTTTGATCCATATAAACAATTTGACTATGAAGTGAAAAACTTAAGCTAATATATTCTCCTACAACTTTACTAATTGCAATGGACTTGAGGAAACAGCTGATCACTGTATTGTTTCCTTGAAAAATTTGTTTTAAGGTGAAAAGCACTCACAGGCTGTATCACCTGAAATCATAATTTTCCAACTGGACAAACATCTATGGTCTTCACCCAGATTTGAACCGGACACTTTCACCTTTCGAGTCAGAAACGCTATCCCTCAGCTACAAGGCCAACAAGGTTAAAGTAGAGGACGCTATGAAGTGCTTGGAATGGATACATTAGAATTAAAAGTGATTATCTTCTCTGGCCTGTTGATATATACTGAGTAGGTAAATTCAGGTAAATGACTTCAGTGGTGGGTATTCAATATATGATTTTCAAGTCAAAATTTAAATTGGTACTTATTCTCTACACTTCTCTATTTCCTTCTAAAAATTTCTTTTTAGATTTTTTAAAGTTATGTTTCTAATTCTTCAGAAATGTCAATGGTTATCTAATAAAAATAGCTGTTTTTTCGTAAATTTTTATATGAATATCATTTATCTCATGTCCACTATACAGACTTTAAAAAGGTGGCCAGAAACGTTTTATAAAAATGTAATTTTACACATAATTGTACAGTATCTATCACTAATCTAATCAAACAATGAGTTTTGTAAGGTAAATATGTTCCAAACTTTAATAACACTCAATATAAAAAAATCTAATATCAATAACATAGTAGGCATTATTATTTATTTTGATAGAATACATACGTATATTACAATAATAACATTATAAAATGAATTCAGGACATACAAAAACACAAAAGGCACAGATTTATATAGGAACAAATAATTCAACACTTCTTTAATATTTTTTCCTTGTAAAGAGTTATAATTTAAACACCTGTTTTTACCTGTTAGAATTGATCTTATATTTTAACCAATAAAAGTATCTTCTTAAATTATGTTAAATAAATGTTTTAATTTTTCTCTGACAAAAAATCTAATATTTAAAATATTGTAAATTTGTACTAAACTAGTTCTAAAGTTATTATGAGCAAAATAATGCTTTTATTTTTTTTAAACATTGAAATAAATTTGATTTAAATAACAATTTTTAATAAGACTTTGGACATTATTTCTTAATTAATGATTTCTTCAAAATGTAGTTAGGTTTTTAATTTTTATTAGTAACAACAAAATAAAGATTGACAAAAAAAGTAAGGTACCAAAATCGGAAATTCATAAATTTCATGAATCAAATACACCCATTGTACCTCTTTTGTAATCAACATATTTACAAAAGTTTAACAGGAAGAAGACGTACATTCTTATTTCTACTCTAAAAATAAATATAATTTAACATTAAATTTGCAAAATCACATAAATTAGGCTACATAAGTATAATAATAGCACTTGCACATATTACCATGGCGAAAAAAATGCATAATATGGTAAAAAAAACACTATTTACAAAATCATGCAATTCAATACAGCAATCATTGAATAACATTAACAAATTGAAGCAAAAGATTGAATAGGTACATCTAATCTTATTTTCAAACAATTACCTATTGGTTTTATGGCTTGTGCAAAGCCATTGTGACATAAACAATTCCCTATTAAAATGTGCATGTTCATTTCTTTACGTAAAGCTAAACAAAGTGTCTAATTAAATCGAAAATTTGTTGCACACTTTTTACCAGATCAAATTATTTAAGCCTTCTAGTTGCCAATTACAGTTTAAGATCACACAAATAAAAACAAGAATAGCTTGAAATGTTACCTTACTGATAACATATTAAAACTGAGTTGGTAATTGTTATAAATTGGCAGCACAAATAACTAAGATTTGACTCAAAATGAAAATCGATGTAATATCAGCAGCCGGGCGCGAAGCTGGGTTACACAGGTCGCCTTTACAGACGCAGTACTGTATGTGGACATCGTGCGTGCCGCTTCGGTCTCTGCATGATTTGCCTTCGATGTTTTCATCCGCTATGAAACCACAACTACGGACGACTCTTCGTTTTCCATAAACTGAAACAAGTAAAGAATGAAATATAAAGCATCAGATAATATAGCAAGCTTCGATGAAATTGGTTAAGGTATATTTTTAGAAACCTTAACAGAAACAAAAAAACTCTATTCTAAGGCACACGAGAAAAGTTGATTCTTCTTCGAACATAAATTTGTGTAGTTCCTGCCAATATTTACAAAGCCGAAAACACTAAAACTTTTGACTCTGTCATAATTTCAGATATCAATCTGAAACCCTTTGTATTTTGTTTTTAAAACCCAATAATGTATGTACAGTTTATATGACAGAAATTTCCACTCTATATAAAGTTTGAAAAAATAACAATAAATCATGACTTTAACAAGTAAAATAACTAAAATTTATTGTAGTACTATTATATTTAATGATGTTTTATTTTATGTATACTAATTGTATAAGTGTGAGGAGAATATTATAATACTTGTAATCTGTAATTTACCGAATGATAATAAATAGGCTACTATCTTGTCTTATTGCCGACATAAGGAGGAAGAGATTTATTCATCACTTTTTTGCGAATATAGAAACAAAAATACAACATAGCCACACTGTTTTACAATTTTGACAGGCCATTTAAAATGTTGTATTACTGCTGTTTTCTTCGAGGTCAATTTTACCAGTGCTTACAGAAATCTTACAGTATTGATAGATATTGGTGAATTGGATTTCCAAAATATTTGAAATGTAGAATTGACTTGCTCATACAAATCACAGAGCACTTTTGAAATAAAAAACAGTACAAATTTCAAATTTGAATACAACTCCAACCCCTTTTCGAGGTAAAGACAATTTGCTAAAGTTTTCCTGTAAAATATATACAGCTTGTTACTTTCTCACTATACTATAAGTATAGAGAAAGTATTAGTGATCGCAAAAAAAATCGATGTTGAGATTTTTGTGGAAATATCCGTTTTGGGACCCCCTGAGTCCAAAAAAGTATTTTTACAAAATGACTCTGTATGTCTATGTCTGTATGTATGCCTGTATGTATACAAAGCTAGAGCGAAAACTATACGATCGATTTCAAACAAATTTGCACCAGTCATGTCAAGTAGGCCTGTATATATGCACGAAAAACGGTTTTGAAAAACAACCCCCTTTTTGGCAAAAAACCTCCCAAAATATAAGTTATTATTTTTTTATAAAAAACAGCTCTAACGATTTTGATAAAATTTGGCTTATTTGTAGCCTTTAATGTACCCTACCATATGCAAAAAACCGCATCTTTCTAAAAATTCTCGTTTAGCTAATAATAATAACTTATTTTTGGTTTTTTTTGCCATAAAGGGGTTGTTTTTCAAAAAATTTCAAAACCTTTTTTCGTGCATCTATACAGGCCTAATTGACGTGTTTGGTGCAAATTTGTTCGAAATCGATCGAACAGTTTTATCTCTAACTAATAATAATAAAATTTATTAGTTAACTCCTAGTTTAAAATCACCTCTCCTACCCCTCCTACAATAATGAAGTCACTGTGAATCTGTTTAATAATTTAAATATGTTTGTGAGAAAGTATGTGCCAGTTTCTTGTACCGTTTATTTTTTTATTTGTTTTTACATAAAGAGGGAACATGAAACACGATATCTTATTAACGACATATTACAAAAGTCTTTATCAAATTATGTTTGATATCCTTAAATAAAGCCGTTTCAACGGTCTGAGGTAACACAGCAATATCTTAAAATATTTATTTTTGGTGATATAAACTTTCTAAAATGTATGGTAAAATAGCTGTTGTCTTGGACTCTTGGAATTACCCGTGTTAGCATGCACGTGTATAACTATGACAAATTTCACTGTGAAACTTTTGACCGTATGGAACGAAACATTCAAAAAGTTTAAAAATCTGATAAAACTGGCGTTTGCAATTTAATATTTACGCTGGCTAAACCTTTAAAGATACATACAAATAATTTACTAAACAAATTTTAGCAATAAAATGGCTACTTTAAGTCCACTGAAGTTTAATATTATGTCTATTTTGGTTTCCTTATCGTGTGAACCTAATTAGTTTCCTAGAGTAAGCACAATAAACCAACAATATAACCTACTTTGTAAACTTTCTATCACTGTATTTTTGTAGTTTTTACTTTTATAATTTAGTCATGTTTCATTTTCACAATTGAACTATATTTAGAAAATAGTTCATAAGAAATTGTAGAAAGGCCGTAAATGTCGTTGAACAAAAAGGAAAAGAATGTAAATAAAAATAAAACCTATTTTTTAAACTGAAGGGATTATTTGAATAATTAGAAAAAACATTGTTATCTCAGCAAACTAATTAATGTGAAAAAGATTAGGTTCACGTTGCCAAAAAGAATAGCGTAAAAAAGAATTACTGTACTGTTATAATTTGAGCCATGTTTGTTCTAAGATCCTATTTCGTAAGAAAATTTTAAAATTAAACTTGAAAACAAATTTAATAACCCCACATTTTTAGTTTTTGTTTTGCAAGTTTTGTTTGTTTTCTTTTTAATATATGCTCCTAATAAAATATTATTCAATTCATTTTAATATTGCATACAATCTTTAAATATTTGTTGTTTCTGTTTTATTTCTATATTCTGCCATTAATTTCAAACATTTAGTTATTGAAGTCTTGTCTTGTTGAAATTTATCCCTGCGTTTGTTAAAAGATTTCAGATTGATATTTGGAAGGGTGACTAAGTGACGTGAAAAATAATTAAAAACTACTTGATTAAAAAGGTTAAGCTACTATGTACGCAGCAGTCTACCTGTCTCGGCTTAGTCACATTGAAGTTCTATGGTTAATGCGGTAAGGGAAAATTCCCCATTCCCAAATTTTGAATTAAATGTCGTATGTATACTTTGAGAATTTTTGTATTTAAAAATGTATTGCGTTAGGTATACAAATAATAATAATATTATAAAACTGTTTTCATCCAAAGTTATTATTTACTAAGCTGATTTATATGAAATAAAATTAATATTATTTCTGTAAATGAGCGTGAATACTGCTTGAAAGTTTGTTCAAAACTGAACAGTCATTTCGTATCAACAAAGAGACGATATGAACAAATAAATATAGATTTCATTCAGAATATTTGCCTTTATACGAAAGTAAGTAGGCTAAGGCTTACACTAAATATATTTGTATTACGGTATATTAGTTACGGTGCCTACATTAGCTACATTATTTTTTTCAGAATACAATACTCCACTAAACAATACTCAAGACAGTACCGGATAGTTAACTTTTATAAAGACTTCTCACGTGATAATGATCACCGTATAACACCTTTTTAACCCCCAACGTAATCAGAGGGGTGTTATCAGTTTAACTGGTGTATGTGTATCTGTGTGTGGCATCGTAGCTCCAAAATGGATGAACCGATTTTGATTTAGTTTTTGTTTGTTTGAAAGGTGACTTGATCGCAGTGTTCTTAGCTATGGATTCAAGAAAATATGTTCAGCTGTTCGGGTTTTTTTAAAAAATTTATATAACTGAGATAGAAAGTAGACCCAACCCCTAAATATAAGTAAAATAATATGTTAATAGTTTACATAACTTGCATCTAAAAATATTGCATTTTTAACAAAATGTATAACGTTATTTGTTCAAATGTAGCCTCTATGAAAAAATCTAAAATATATAAAATCTACTTAAACCAAATTCTGATGTTTAAAATATGAAAATTTGAAAGTACTGTATATTCATATCGGATCTTGGGGTCATAGACGCTCACTAAGAACCAATTTTGAAAAGTTTTGATTAAAGCGTAACAATGGTAAAAATCCCCTGACTTCAGTCCCACCATTATAACAGAAAAGACAGCTGACACACATCAAAAGCTTAACAACACAATTTTAGGTTAGGCGCTATACCTATACTGAACCAACACGTTTCTTGAATGAATTTACAGTACATTCATTACTCTGCAACCAACGTAACAAATTTAACATAGGAATTAGTTAATAATAATTATTATTATTCACAATCAACAGCTTTTTTAGTTTTTAGGCTAGGTTAATAATTATAATCTCTATATACATATAAAAACGAATGTTTGTTTCTTTGTCTTCTATAGACTTAAAAACTATTCAACCGATTTCACTAAAAATTTCACAGTGGATCCATATTAATGCTAGGAGTGGCATTACAATTAATAATTGGTTGAAATGGGGTTGCTACCCCTATACAATAAAGGTGTCCATAAAGGTATAATTATTTCATCCTCTTCCTGTGGGAAGAATTCAATTTATTATTTCCTTTTTGACAAATTTACATTATGCACAGAACATAACAATTGGATACAGTAAAAACACAAAACCCATATGGTACACATACAATCTAATAATTAATAAAATACAAGTAACAATAACCTTTATAACAGAAAAAACATGGACGTTTACATTTTATAATAATTAAACATAACATTTATATATTATTTTTATTTCTAAAAACTCACCAATATTATAAAAAGTAGGCTACTTTTTAATAAAAATGGTTTTACATCATTCTTAAAACGGTCTAAAAGAAGAGAGTGAACAGTTTTACTAAAATGTACAACAAACGTTTGTGTCTTACCATAATATTACATTGAACAGTTATAAATTTCATACAATATCAATCTAGTGTTGTTTCAATGAACCACTAAGTATCAGGGGTTCGTTAGATATCCAGCACACTGTCACGTTAATGAAGTGTTCTGTTGCTTATTTCAGCATTATTAGTTTTCATGATTTTATCTTGGTACTGCTCTGAAACAACTCCCTAACAATACCCATGTGCTCAACAAAAGATACCACCATTGTTTTTTGTTTTGTTTCTTGTTTAACTGCAAGGCATAAACACGTTTAATTTTACAACTACTGTACGGATTTCAAAAAGGTTTTCATTTCCAAAAATCGTATTTGTTCACATCAAAACACTAATTGTCAATGGAAGTTCTAATTAAACAACATAAATCGTATAAAAACCTATATTACCCGAGCAGTTTTATATTATTAAAACTTAGAAGCTATTGACAAATTTGGACCAAACATAACCTGATGTTCTTTAAAAGATTCTTAGTGA
This sequence comes from Philaenus spumarius, assembly GCA_018207615.1. Classification (NCBI taxonomy): domain Eukaryota; kingdom Metazoa; phylum Arthropoda; class Insecta; order Hemiptera; family Aphrophoridae; genus Philaenus; species Philaenus spumarius. The sequence goes on from JAGFPH010000029.1 coordinate 1,687,040, forward strand.
TAAACTATCAGGCAGATACATATTGGGTTTATGTGAGTGCACATATTGAATAAATGCTGATACAGCTAAATAAATCTAAGGATATTCCAATTTAACTGGTAAAATACAAATTTAAACAATGCATAGTAATTACCTCTTTGGACGTTCTTTCGACAAACAACAGGTTCCATAAAAGGTAAGTGTTCTAAATGAGCCTGCATTGAACAATTCAGCGTCCCCAGAGAGTACGGATCGAAGGGATCGCCACATCTTGGATCATGTGCAGAGTTACATACATAGCAGGTTATTGTTTCATAACCTGAAACAGATGAAGCCAATGCTTAATTTTCTTAAACAATAAAAATGGTTTCCGAATCATAATATTGAATCATAATATGTCATTTTAAATGACATTTAATTCACTAAGCTAAATATGTCCAAAAGCGGAATAATATATCATTTTAAAATTTGCAAGTCCTTGTGGTAACAAAAATAAAAATCTGTTCTTGAATTTCCAACAGAATGTATCCGAATTGTTTGAAAGAGCCTATTTTACCATTATAAATATATTACTATATAGATACATTACCATAGATCATCTGTGTTTGTATTGATACAGTAAATAGATGTTGACTCTAACGGCCAACGAGCGTTAAGGCCTGTCCACACTAGTTGTGCTCATACTCACTTGTCGAGAGACTTGTTTAGATTATAATTGTGCTCGTACAATTATACTTTAATTCAGTTGCTCTCCAGGCTTCGCCCTCTCATTACACAATAAGTGAAGATTGCAACTTAATTACTTTTGATTGAAAAAATCAAAATGAATGGTATACATATCGTTGGATTTGCTGTTCTTTGTCCATTTTAACAGAAGAAGAAGAGTGGCCGAGATACTATTCTAAAGGAGCTCGCCTAGCCTGCTACAGTTTTAACCTGTATAGGTTCGAACCTAGTTACTGTCAATGAATAATTTACCTGCTCTATCCTCGTCTTCATTAGTCTAACTGTCAAAAAGTAAAGATATTAAGCAGCACAAAAATCCAATTCTGACAACATATGCAAGGTAGTTTTTTAGTATGAAGACTGTTTTAATTTTCACGAGAGCGCCACTCCCTGCTCGCTTCGTTCACCAACGTCCGGCGAAGCAAATCTAAACATATTATTACATACTCTGATATTTTCACGTAAACTACGATTGATTATTGATTAGACCAAAGTCATTTGGATAGTGGTAGGGTGGTGGGGGTAGCGGTGACCTAGATACTGACGCATGCCATTAGGGCCATTAAAAAAATAGTCTATTTACCCCGAGTAGGTAGGCAAGAAGAGATTGCTATTGTTTGATTAATATGAGGATATATAAATTCCAGATGTATGGAAAACTATAGAAACTTGTATTTTTTCAGTTATGTACCACAGATATGAAACAAAGATTCCTCAGAATTTCAACTGTTTATGTTTGACAAATCAAAATAGTGAATTAACAAATACACATTTCGTTTATTTTGTTTCAATCAACAATTTGCTTAACTCACTCAGTACTCTATTAAATGTGAATTGTCTGCCAACTGTCAATCAGCTTTTGTTTTTAGAATCACACAGATATACAATAAATACAACAATATTGACTTTTTACATCAATAGTTCCTCTCCTTACTCAGCCGAAGTTGAAGGACGCTGGTTGAAGAGGACTTATCGTCGATACCTAAACCATTTTTCAAAAATGGCTTACGACTCTTTTTAATTTTGATGCTTTCAGTGCTTAGCTAATCGTAGATATGAGTTGTATATGAGTTTGTATTACTTTCTTGTAATTGTAATTAAATTGTAGTTATATTTAATTTATTTATTTGTAGCAAATTTAATAACTTGTAATGATTGAGCAAATAAAATAATTTTGTTAATAAATAACGTGTTTATTTGTAATAATTTCGCCATTTTGTGTTAAATGAAACAGTTTTTGTTATTCGAAGGAATTTTTTAAAACATAAATAAGTTTATTATATGTTAGCAATGTCTTTGTGGGATGGCCGGTATTTAAATTTTAGTTATATTTTGTGCATAGAACATAATCTTTAAAATTATTTTTAAAAGGTCAGTAGGGAATATAGCATGGTTAAAACCAATCTGAATAAAACACCAATCAATAGTTTTACTCCGTACCTCTTTGTACCATTCTGTTTAAGTTAAGCAGGTTGCGACCTTTGAGTCACACATTTAAATAAATCATTTCGTTTAGTCTGTCCGTTCAAAATATTTAACCTGATTTTTGAGAGTTAAATCGCACGACAAATAAATTGCGGAACGTTCTTCACTCGACTTTCTTGTAAAGTCAACAATTAATTATGGTGCCTATGATTTAAAAACCAAATGTTCGTAATTTACAATAATAACAAACCATAAAATCATACAAAATTACATTTTCCAGTCACTGTTTGTTAAAGTAAAAGACTGGTTTTAACGTTTATTACAAATTTTTAGTTTATATTTAAAAAGAACGATTATGCGTTTACACATTCCGATTGACGGATTTCAAAGTTAATACAGTTCTACAGTTTTGGTGTACGACCACACTCTAAATTCCAACCATTTAGCTTGTTGCGTTTTTGAGTTACTGTATTCACGCAGACTTAATTTTGAAAAAATCTGACTTAACTTTGATATTGCCGAAACTCTAGATCTACAATATTGCCTCTAAGTAAAAGAGAAAGTAGAATCAAATGTCTTCAGTTTTGTAGTTAAATATTTTAAAAACACACTTTTCTCTAACTTGACTTGTAACAATGTAAACTAAGCGGCGTTTCAAACCGATTGACTTGAAAAATTTGGTTCAGTTACATAACTATGACAACAATAAAGCATGTAAACAAATTAAAGACGGAGGTAAAAAATGATGAGCGAGTGTTGTGGTTAAAGGAGTTGGGTAGGCAATTTCATTGCACGTTAGTTTGCCTCTTAAAAGTAGTCGGATAGGAATGTGTCTACACGGTTTTAGTTCATATAATTAAATGATTTATGATAAGTCGATTTACATGTATGGTATGTAAAGATGAACAGATGAATTAAAAAAGTCAATAAAACGTATTAACAATGGGACGACCAAGAGTAGTTACAAAAGAGAAAGAGACTGAAAAAAGAAAAATACGGATCAAAGAACAAAATAAAATTCGACAACAGAAACGACATAATGTAGTTAAACAACTTTGATTAGGGGCAGAAGAAATCAAACCTCCTTTTCCGAACAGTAAGCCTAAATGAGTGGTAATAAAGCCTGTTAAGTTACGAACATTCCACGCGTGTAAAATTCATGCAAATACACTTAAATATACATTGTTTATGGAATAAGTGTTCAACGGAAGAAATTATATACAGGGGAATTCAGAACTATTCAGCAAAGTCGCGGAAGCTCATTGTATAGCTGAAAGTAAGAAGCAAATTTCATGTAAACATAGGCCCGAAAACGTTACTTTTTCCAGATATCCACCATTTTGTTTTTTATCTACAAAGTAATTCATATCTAGAGAAATGTTTGACTGATTGAGTTCAAACTTGGCATGAAGTTTAACCTAACAATGATAATATATCTCAAGAATTGTGTGTGTTTTACTTTCTCACTATACTATAGTATAGAGAAAGTATAGTGATCGCAAAAAAAAATCGATGTTTGTGGATATATCCGTTTTGGAACCCCCTGAGTCCAAAAAAGTGGTTTTTGCAAAATGTCTGTCTGTATGTCTGTATGTATACAAAGCTAGAGCGAAAACTATTCGATCGATTTCAAACAAATGTGCACCAGACATGTCAAGTAGGCCTGTATAGATGCACAAAAAACGGTTTTAAACATTTTTGAAAAACAACCCCCTTTTTGGCCAAAAAACCCCCAAAACATTTGTTATTATTTATTTATAAAAAAAACCGCCCTGACGATTTTGATAAAATTTGGCTTATTTGTAGCCTTTAATGTACCCTACCATATACAAAAAACAGCATCTTTCTAAAAATTCTCATTTAGCTAGTAATAATAATAATAATAACTTATTTTTGGGGGTGTTTTGGCCATAAAGGGGGTTGTTTTTCAAAATTTTGCAAAAACTTTTTTCGTGCATCTATAAAGGCCTAATTGACGTGTTTGGTGCAAATTTGTTCGAAATCGATCGAATAGTTTTCTCTCTAGATAATAATAATAATATTTATTAGTTAATCTCCAACTTTAATAAAAAATCACCTCTCCTACCACACCCTACAAGTCACAGTGAATCTGTTTAGTAATTTAAATATGTTTGTGAGAAAATATGTGCCAGTTCCTGGTACCGTTTATTGGTATCTATATTTGAATTGTCAGTCTCAGTTTTAAGATCCACTAAAAGGTATCTTAAATTTTTTTTGTTAAAATATACGGGTTTTGAGTAGTTTAGGTTTGAAATTCAAACAGTCACCATTTTGAAACGCAAAATTGGATATAATCGCTTATTTTCTTGAGATATATCATTGGTAGGTTAAACTTCATGTCAAGTTTGAACTTAATTAGTCAATAATTTCTATAGATATGAATTATTTTGTAAACAAAACAAAATGGTGGATATCTGGAAAACGATGTGTTTTCGGGCCTATATTTTTATATGAACTTTTATTCTTATTTTTAGCTATAGAATGAGCTTCCGAGACATTGTCGCATAGTTCTGTATCACCTTGTATATTGGAACATATTTCAACTTTTTATTAAAAAAAAAGAAAGATTTTCTAAATTGCATCGACTTCACCATCATAATTAATGCATAGGATACCAGTTAATTGATATTGGCCAAGAGAAATTAAGTCTAGTTTAGATTAAGGGTCTGTGTAATTCTTAATCTGTACTGATTGATAGTTTACAGTAGGCCTACTGTCTACCGAAATTTTGAATAAGGGTTGGAGCAAGAAGTTCTTTAGATCAAGTGCCTCATTCGGGGTAAGTACAGTTAGTGTCGAATATTTCTCAAATTAAGAACATACAGTACTTTTGTGACAGCTCTTCGTCTTTAGCGATAGGTCCAGGTATCACGTCTTGTGATTGCTTTGTTGAAACAGTTGATTCACATTGTCTGTCAGTTCAGTCAGCTGTCACGTGTAACTTCTCGTGGCTGCATAATAGTCCGTAACAAAATCAATTCACAAATAGTGACAATACCAGCAAAGGCTGAAATGTTATACAGCATTCTTCTAATAGATTCAAATCAATACCTGAATTACTTATGTAAATTACACAGTTACTTATGGGATCGGAGATAGCTTAGTTGGTAAGGCGGATTTTGGTACGCCTCGGTTCAGGTTATTATAGGTGCGAATACTATTGAGTTTGGTTTTCTATATTCTATGCCCTTTGTTAGATTAATGAACACAAAGTGAAGACTTTAAGAAAAACATTAATGTAACTTGTAATTTGAACATTGTGAAATATCAGTGTTAAATGAACTGAAATAGTTTTAACCAATCATCGATTAGGATTACACAGACTACCCAAGTTTAGTGTATATTCCTTATATTTCAAGGGCAGATGATTCGTCGCTATATTAGTTACTATAGGGAAGTATGACGTCAGTACGGAACTGGAGCATCCATGACGTCATCAGCTGCAGACTATCGATTGTCCGGACTATTCTTCACAAAAACATTTCTCAACAGTCCATCGTAAAAACATTTGTTAAACAAAACATACCTGGAATAAATATCAAGATAGGAATATAAAAAATTCAAACAAATGCCTCGTGTAACTGTCACACGTACGTTTTAGATGATTAGAAATTGTAAATATACTTTCTCAGATTGATTAATATAATAAACTGAATGTTTAAGGAAGAAAAATTAGGTTATTTTGTTGTGTAAATGTTACAGAACAATATTACTGAAGTCAAATTATGTAAGCTAACTAAGTCGAAAAAGAGATTGAGCAAATAGACAAAATAATACCGATATATTTTAGATATACAAAATAATCGTACTTTCTGTATACAACGATTTAATATTTTCGTCCGACACAACTGATGTTTTTTTAAATATTTTTAAATAGGCCTAATATATTCCATACATTCAAAATTGAACGGCAATATTTCGGCAGTTCGTCTAGAGCTAAGAAAGGCTCTGTAGAGAGTGTTTCACGATGAAATTGAAAGAATTCTATGACGTGTTCTATGGATGAATAAATACATAAAAAATACCACTAATCATACACCTTAAAATGGTTAGTTTTCTATCTAACCGCCATTTTGCGCTTTGGACGAAAAAACATATCTTTTAAACTGTGAATTTCGTAGTTGACATTTCATATGTTTCTTAGAGTTTTAAAGGCTCAACAGGATTGAAATATTATTAACCAACTGACTTAATTTCATATTGGCGGCCTTTTACATATTGTATATCAATTATCTCGAAAACCAATCATTTTACAAAAAACAAAAAGTTTTCTTTTTTAACGACAGATAAATTGTATTTTAAGTGTCAAAAGGATAACCGAGTTATCGGCGAAAAATGATAACATATTTTCTTGACAGTTTTCTATAATAACTTATAACTTATTTGTTATTTATTGACTTCATTTGAATCAAGCTATACAAAAATAATTAAAAATTAGCAGAAAATTACGTTCTAGGCTACAAGCCTAATCATGGGTGTTGCATGAAACTACAAAAAATTACGGTTTAAGTATTTTGTCAATAACTTGGTTATCCTATTACTTATAAAGAAATACATTTTAACTTAAAATTTAAAACAATTATTTACCTTAATAAGTGAACTTTTTTGTAAAATGAATATTATATTTTAAACAGGCAAATTTTTTAAAAGATTGCTATTTAGAAATTAATTTTTAAAATATATTTAAAAAACACGCTCTTCCTAAAAAAAAGTACAAACATTAACTAAACAAAAAACATGGGACGCACTCTTGCAAATTTTCATTTTTTTCATCCCAATGCTTATTTTGTATGGAGTTTTGTTATTCATTATTTTTTAATTGTTAGATAATTTTTACTGTTTTGAAGAAAAGCATGTTTAAAAAAATATATTTTGAATATTTTTCTTACTTTTTAATAATAGAAGTTTTTATTTAAAAAAAAGTAGCACAGTAATAAAATTATATTTAAATTTATTTAAGAATAATTGTATTCATTCAAATTAAATAAAAATGTAATACAATTTAATTACCTATATATGAATATATGGTATGATTTAAATTTCAGAAGTCAAGTATAAAAAAGCATCAAGGGGCGTTTATTTATGAAAATTTTAATTTATTTATATACATGAAAGATCGAATCAGATGTACAACACAAAAGTGATAGTAAAGGTGTAAACATAACCTTAAAAGGCTTACATATCAAAAAGGTTGACCGTATCAAAGTGAGTTAAGAAAAAGCTTATAATAAATGAAAGTGGTTGATAATTTTTCTCCAGTTGGGTCTTTAAAACACTAACATTTAGTAAAATAATCGATTGTCCTGATGTTATTAATTTTTTAACATAAAATAGCCGACATACAGAACGTAAGCGATTCTGAAAAAATATAGAGTAGCAATTTTTAATTTACCATTAATGATAAAATTTCGGACTAAACCAATATAACCAACGATTTATGTTCACGACAGTTTTGACTTCTGTCGACAGTCCCACGACTGCTTTCTTTCTTTTGTTCTATACTTTTTCCTGAATATCTAGTATTTTCTACATTCATGCCCGAACTCATTCCAGTTTTCTGCAATACTAATATTTAAACACTAGTAAGCCCCGTGAAAAATCACAGGCAGATTAATTAGATACACATCAGAAATACATCATTTAAAAAATTCTTATAGCATATTATTTCTCGAAGGTGTTTTTTGTCGCTAAGCGACATCTCCCTTAATTCTTCCTCAAAATTAATTATTCAAGCATCATTTTAAAGCTTGTGTTCCCCGCTATTGATGAAAAATAGACAAACAGCTTGAAATTCATGTTTTCGTTACGAAAATTGATTAAAAAACTTTTATATTATACTTCATATGGTTCCTAATGAAAGGCGCCATCTATTAACAAGCTGTTTAACTAACATGACAGCTGCTAGTTTGGTTGTTTACATTCCATATGGAAGTGTTATAAACTGTTATTTACAAACCAATGTAAATAAATAAACGTAATTAACTGAATTAAATCAACGTATTAAATCAGGTAAGTACTCCTAACTTGCGAAATATTCGCACGGGTCAGCTTGTAGGCCTACTATTTAAAAAAACAACAGACATAGCATACCCAACTTTGTTCACGGGGATTTTTAACTCGGTAAATGTGAACAATTATAAGAATTATAAAACTGTTTGCCTATTTGTTCAAATTTTGTATTTATATACTACGTTGTTATATATTTAAAGAAAGGTAACATTATTGTCTTTTTATTTCATATTAATCGATCAAATGATTTAGAAGTTATTAATATTATAATGAACAAAAATCAATAATCGAATCTTACTTCTTAGCCTACTTATATAATAATCCAGTTCACCCTTAAACGTTTGGTGACCCTATTGATTAATACCTATTTTTGGATACCTACTTTGCCGATTTTAGTGCGGTTTGTTTTAAATGGCAGAAAATGTTGTCATTATTATCAAAATATTATGAAATGTCAATTTTTTACATTAAGGGCGTTTTTTGAGTTTTTTTGGTTTTAGGTTAAAACCCTATTGATATCTATTTCTGGAGATCTACCCGGCGGATTTTAGTGCAGTTGGTTTTCAATGACAGAAAGTTGTTATTATTATCAACAAATTACGAAATGTAAATTTTTTCATTGGTTTACTTATAAGGGTACTTTTTAGTTTTTTGGTTTTACGTTAAAACCCTATTTATATCTATTTCTGGAGATCTACACGGCAGATTTTAGTGCAGTTTGTTTTAAATGACATAAACTACAGTCATTATTATCAACAAATTATTAAATGTAAATTTTATTCATTAGTGTACTTCCTATAAGGGCATTTTTCCGTTATTTGTTGTTTTGTTTTAGGTTATAACCCCATTGACCTATTCCGGAGATCACCCGGCCGATTTTAGTGCGGTTTGTTTTAAATGAAATAAGTTATAAGCATCAATATTGAAAAATTATGAAATGTAACTTTTTCATTGGTATACTTATAAGCCCATTTTTTGAGTTTGTTTGTTTGTTTGTTTTAGGTTAAAACCCTATCGGTACCTATTTCCGGAGAGCTACAAAGTCGATTTTATTGCTGTTTGTTTTAAATGAAATAAACTGTAGTCATTATTATCATTAAAAATTAAGAAATGTAAATGTTTTCATCGGTATACTTATAAGGGCTCTTTTCAATTTTTTTGTTTTAGGTTAAAATCCTATAGATACCTATTTCTGGAGATCTACAGAACCGATTTTAGTGTTGTTAGTTTTAAATGAAAGAAAATGTTGTCATTACTATAAACAAATTAAGATATGTCACTATTATTTCATCGGTATTTTTATAAGTGCACTTTTTCAGATTTTTTTAAACCTTATTGATACAGTCCTATTTCTGGAGGTCAACCTGGTCAATGGTGCGGTTTGATTTAAATGAAAGAAAATGTCATTATTATAAACAAATTATCAAATTACATTTTTATTTAATCGGTATATTTATAATGGCAGTTTTAGATTTTTTTATTTTATTTTAAAACCCTATTGATAAATATTTCTGGGGATGTGCGTGACCGATTTTCGTGTCGTTGGTTATAAATGAAACACAATGTAATAAATATAAACAAATTACCAAATGAATTTTTTTCCATCATAGAGCACTTTTTGAGTTTTTTGGTTAAAGTTAACTTATGATACCTACATCTGGAGATCTACCGTTCCGATTTTTTTGCTGTTTTTCTATATGAAAAAGATTATTGTCTTTGTCAACAAAATGTATGAAAAGTAATTTGTATTTCGTTCATACCAATTATTTGTACGTCATTCGTACACTTATAAGGTATATTCATAAGGGCACTTTTGGAGTTTTTTGGTTCTTGGTTAAAACCCTACTGATATCTATTACTGGAAATCTACCTGGATCGATGTTGGTGCGGTTAGAATCAAATGAAAGAAACTGTTGCGATTATTATAAACAAATTAAGAAATGTAATTTCTATTTCATCGGAATGTTTATAAGGGTACTTTTAGATTTTTTTTTTTTTGTTAAATCCCCAATTAATTGATAAATATTTCTGGAGGTCTACACCTGGTCGATTTTAGTGTGGTTTTTTTTAAATGAAAGAAAATGTTTGTCATAAATAACAAAATAATATTAAATGTAATTTTTATTCACCAATACATTTATAAGGACACTTTTAAAGTTTTGTTGGTTTTAGGTTAAACCCCTATTTCTGGAGATCTACCTGGCCAATTTTAGTAATGTCTATTTTAAATGAAAGGGAATATAGTTATTACTATCAAAATGTTATGAAAAGTAATTTGTTACTTCATCTGTATATAAATTTACTTTTTGGGGTTCTTTATTTCTAGATTAAAACCCTTATACTACAGCACATATTTCTAAAAGATCTACAGTGCCCATTTTAGTTCTGTTTATTTGAAATAAAAAGATCATTCTTTAAATCTGTACAAACGAATATATTCATGATAAAAGGTTGTATTTCAATTTATAACCTCAAAGCAAATCTTATAAGCATACTTTAGTTCTATAATTCATATTTAAAAATCAACTTCACAAGAAATTTATAATGATTGAAATTGTAAACATAACCCCAAAGTATAATCTACGCTGGGTTTTGTTTAAGTACAAATGATGGGGAAAATCAGCTGATATCGTATATTATTTATGTTACTCACGTACGTACGTATGTATGTACACAAATGTATATGTACATATGTTCAAATATGTACGGACATACACTCGATTTTATAGCAGTAGATTACATCTTTTGTTTTTGTAATCTATGCTTGTGCTACAGTTCTCAGAAATTACTGAAACAATTAGGAAAAGTTTATAGCAAATAATTTTAACTTTACTGTATAACATAGGCTCATTAGTTTTTTAGAAAATTACATTCATCACTTACTGGAGGCTATGAAATCATTTATTTATGTTACATAAAAGAGTGGTTGCCATTATAATTCCAGCTGATAATAATTTTAACCTAAAATATAAAGGACCAATTGAATCTAATAGTCAAACCACTATACAAAATGCTCATAAATAAAAAACTTAATAAATACATACTGTTTGTTGAGACGACATTGATTTGATTTTATCTTAACCCAAAAAATTACTTAATAGAATTCGAGGAAGGAAGCTTTTATAATTTAGGCTGATTATATAATGTTAAAAACGTGATTAGTTAAGGCTAGGAACTAAGATAGTTGTACTATAAGAGACTGAAGTACCCACATTTTAAGGTACTTTACCAAATATTCGTAACCCGAAAGAGTCTTTACACCTTTTGCTGGTTTTTGCGGTGTGTTTAATATAAATTATTTCAGTTTATATTCAGTAAAACATTCT
>JAGFPH010000029.1:1717323-1732881 GCA_018207615.1 Philaenus spumarius
AAATTTTTTTTAAAACAACCCGCTTTATGGCCAAAAAACCCCCAAAAATCTGTTATTATTATTATTATTAGCTAAACGAGAATTTTTAGAAAGATACTGGTTTTTGTATATGGTAGGGCACATTAAAGGCTACAAATAAGCCAAATTTTATCAAAATCGTTATATCCGTTTTTTTATAAAAAAATAATAACTGATTTTTGGGGGGTTTTTTGGCCAAAAAGAGGGTTGTTTTTCAAACATTTTCAAAACCTTATTTCGTGCATCTATACAGGCCTACTGGACATGTCTGGTGCAAATTTGGTTGAAATCGATCGAATAGTTTTCTCTCTAGCTTTGTATACTTTTATTAAAGTAGGCGATTAACTAATAAATATTATTATTATTATTATTATTATGTAGAGAGAAAACTATTCGATCGATTTCGAACAAATTTGCACCAAACACGTCAATTAGATCTTTATAGATGCACGTAAAAAGGTTTTGAAAAACAACCCTCTTTATGGCCAAAAAACCCCCAAAAATCAGTTATTATTATTATTATTAGCTAAACGAGAATTTTTAGAAAGATGCGGGTTTTTGTATATGGTAGGGCACATTAAAGGTTACAAATAAGCCAAATTTTATCAAAATCGTTAGAGCCGTTTTTTTATAAAAAAATAATAACTGATTTTTTGGGAGTTTTTTGGCCAAAAAGGGGGTTGTTTTTCAAAATTGTTCAAAACCCTTTTTCGTGCATCTATACAGGCGTACTGGACATGTCTGGTGCAAATTTGGTTGAAATCGATCGAATAGTTTTCTCTCTAGCTTTGTATACATACAGACATACATATTACAGACAGACATACAGACAGACATTTTGTAAAAACCACTTTTTTGGACTCAGGGGGTCCCAAAACGGATATTTCCCCAAAAATCTCAACATCGATTTTTTTTGCGATCACTATACTTTCTCTATACTATAGTATTTTATAGTGAGAAAGTAAAATGTATATACTGGTGGTAAGTTTATTGTTTAACCATAATTATTAATTATAGAAAAATGCTCAATTTTATTGTATTACATTTAACCTAGTAGGGTAAACTATTCTTAGTTTTTACTAAATTCAATTTCAAAATAATGCATCATACCAATATAAAAAAGTTTACAGCAAGTTTTTAATTTAATGTCGCTGTTGTACACTATGGCAACAATTGCAAGGATTTTCCCTAAATTTTCTTGAACAGACATACAAAATATTTTTGTTCACAAGAACCCATAGTCATCCCATTCTAAAATTTTGTATACATGTAGTCAAGTAGTGTTGTATACAATTCTCTGTTCTTCGCAGGCGTATTTTCACAATTAACATACGAACACTTACCACCTCTAGACATTTCACTACTAACTAATAAAAGTAATATAGTAACGACACACTACTCACAAATAAACTAATTAAATATTGACGATAACTAATTCAGCTAAAAACACTAATAAACTAAAGATTACTATTTAACTAAGTTTAACCATTGAATATATTCAACCCTCTATATATTCAATTATGCTATCGAGAAGAGTGACATCTAAATTAAAACCAAACCAGTGCTTATACCGTTGGTTCAAAAAAGGATTCTCTATCTCCGCTCTCTCTCTCACAACATCCACGCTCTCTGTCACACTCCCGGCGCGCTCTCTCTCGCACCCTAGGCGCGCTCTCTCTCGCACAGAACACGAGGAAAAAAGGGACCAGAGAACTCTGGTGGCAAAGGCGAAAAGTAGCAATTACAGAAAAATAATTGGTCTGAATTCTGGCCGTAAGGTCTGTCCTTCTTATAGGTTATATATTCAATGGTAGTATTCACGAGTATGGACCTGAGATTTACAGGCATTAAGACTGGTGCCCTTGGCCACGGCTGTACTAGCCATCTCACTAATATGTTTTGCGGAACTATCAACCCTCCGATTTCTCAGAAATGTCGACTTTCAAATCCTAGTGGATCACCTCGGTAACATCCTTCAATACTAATTATTATTAAAACAATAACTAAACAACTAAATTGTAAGTTATGTTTAATACGTTACCCTTATGTACATTTCGATGACATGGTCATCATCCTCAGAGGGTTTTAACACTACTCAGAATAGTGTTAAAACCCTCTGAGGATGATGATCATGTCAACGAAATGTACATAAGGGTAACGTATTTAACATAATTTACAATTTAGTTGTTTAGTTATTGTTTTTGTTCCTTGTTTTGTGGTTCGGGTTTTTATTTAAATCAGTGTGATTTTGTCGCCACAGTGTTCTTTTATTTGTTTTACACTTACTAATTTTTAATAAAGAGAACTGCCGTGTTTTCAAGAGAAGAGATGCAGACCGATGTTTTTAGAAAGGCATTTAAAATAAGTGATAGGGCAAAACCAATGCACTGTGCCATGCGGGTTGCGTTCTTTCCAGGGTCCATACTCGTGAGTACAGCACAGTACCACAACCTATCCTCATATTTTATTTGTAAAATACATTAAGTTTTACAATATTTTTGAAAATATTAAAGAGAAATTTTTTAATCAAATGCAGTTTTTATGAATATTTAAATATATATTGAGACTAATAATATCTGAATACATCTGCTAATGCTTATTTATTTTAATCCTGTGGATTATTATGGTTTTGTCAAAATGTTGGAATTCGGATTTTACTATTGCGCTATGAGAACTTTTATAAAAGTCGTGTGTTTTGAAAGTTTAATAATTATTACTTCATTAAAAATCATAAAATAAACCATTTATACAAACATTGAATTGGAATACAATGATGTAAATGCATGGGTACATACTATTTGATTTAACCAACAGACTGTAAATAATAGTAATAAATAAATGTAACTGATTTAATAATCATTTAACGATTATTAAATCAGTTATATATTTTTATTTCTTAACATCTTTGCCAGTGAGATTAATAAAGACAGAGTATAACCTAGTCATGTAAACTGAACGCCAGTAACTAGGTTTGAATCTGTTAAATTTTGTTGGAAGTTCTAATCATACCAAAATTAACTCCTACATGCACTACACTGTTCTCATCAGCTCTAGAACTACATTGTCCTATTTTCGAGTGGACATTATCTTTATTTAAAGAGGTTAGACTTTGTACTTTTTTCTGTATACAAATTAGAATATCACAAAATAAATATGTGAATATCAATTTGTCATTTAATATGTCTGATAATTTTTTCTTTTGTAACTTTTAAAATTTTAAGTTATTCATGTTAATACTTTTCTCGATTTTGTAGAGTTATGATTGTTCAAGAGTAAATAAATGGGTTTTTTTCCTCCAGCTACTACTGTATGAGAACAACTTATAATCTGACAGCTTAAAGTGTTCACATAAAAAGCATTGAGTTTACTTTGTTGCCCTCCTATAGGCTAAGAGCACTTCCGTGTCTGTGTATTCTTAACATAACCTCAATTATCTTTGTAAATATGAATGTCCATGTCTTGAATAGTAAAATGCAAATTATTTACTAAAACTGTAGTTGGAGGAAACATTTTGTGTATCTTACAGGAAGATAGTATTTTAGTCATCCTCGCTGCGCTCGTACGCTAACATTTCCTTTTGGGGCGATAAAGTGGTACATTCTTCCCTTAAGACACACATAACTATTAAACCGTCATCCAGTTTAACCAAAGTAGAAACTGGGTCCTTGATTACATTGTAATTTAAATATACTAGTTTTGGCACAGGGTCAGTGTTGTTCATAATATCCATTTTGATTATGATTGAAGTTTGTAGCTTTATGAGTGAAGGTAATATTTTTTCTTTAGGATGTAGTTATTTAGAGGTTACTGCATTTGCACGAAACATATTTAGGTTCTTTGTTTGCTATTCGGTGATTTTAGTTTTCTTTTTGGGTCTCCTTATCATTTTCTTATCGTTGAGGAATTTGATATGTTTTCCAAGGCTCTGTATATGTATAAAATTATGTTTAGTTCATGGTTGTATTCATCTTTTGTGATTTAAAGGTCAAAAGTTGGAGAAATAAACTATTATACGCCTGTTTTTCTCTGCTGATGGGTTATGAGATGATGGTTTGGCCAGGGGTTGTAATTTTGTCCATGTATTTTAAAATCTATTTTGTTTCTATACTTAGTATCAAGCTATGTTTGTTTGTGATTACCAATTATAGTTTGGGGTATTTATTGTTTAAAAAACTATTTAGTAATTTGATTGTTAACAAATAAAATTATTGATGAATAAGTTAATGGTGCTTCTATATAAATAATCAACCAATCAGATAAGCTATGCCTCACTAAACAAATTATTGCGGTTCAATAAACAATTACAATTTTAAAACTACTTTAACCAACATTGTTACAGTGTTTGAGTTATAATTGGATATCAAAGTGGTCTGTCAGAATGATATGATTATAGTTTTTAAACAGATAATAGATTTCACCTACTTAATGAAATACAAATGGGTGGGAGATTCATTACAGAGACAGGCTTAGTGAAAGTAGGTTTTAAGGAAATGAAGGGGTGAGATTGAAAGGCGCTTATTGGTAGAAGGATAACTTAATCAATAGAAAATCTTATTAAAACAAAAGAATTGTGTAAAAAGTTGCAAACTGCTACTGAAGTAGTTAAAAGAATGATGCCTACAATACCAACTTTTTAATATTTTATGTTTACATACTGTATGCCAAAGGTATTGTTTATGTTAGATAGTTATTTAGTTATTCTATGAATATTAAAGAGAATTTGGTTATTTCTGAGGATAAATGGTGGCGTAATAGAGGCAGTAGAATATTATAAAGAATGTGTGCAGAAGCAAAACACTTTTTTTCCTAACAAAAATGAAGGAAGCAAAGTCTCTGAAGAAGTTACTGTCAAACCTACCAACTGGAACTACTTGTATCTAAATTCTCAAAAAGAGTTAATGCAATAAGTACTTAGATCTAAAGAAGGATTATGCTGTAAGTACATCCATATTGATGAGATTAAACCTTTTGTTACTTTCCTTACCCTATACTAGGTAAGGTAAGTATTGCGATCGACCCAAAAATTCGATGTCGAGTTTTCATAATATCTTTACGTTTCAAGGCCCCCTGAGTCCAAAAAATGCATTTTTGGCAATTGGTCTGTCTGTGTGTGTGTGTGTGTGTCCGGAGTGCACAGGGCAAACGGCTGGACGGATCGAACTGAAATTTACAGGATATCTTCAAACATGTAAACAATTAAACCCATGTAAATTTGAAGCAAATCGGAGGTGGTGTCTTACCGTGGGAGCAGTTTTTAGCACATTTTTGGTATTTACTCCAAATTCCCTCTAACGATTTTGATTAAACTTTGCTAACATACTCTACTCCGACCCCCTTAACACCCTATGTACGCGAAAGACCGTTAAAAATTCGTTGAAAAAAGTTATTACAAAAACCAAGTTATTTTGTTTTTATCTCTAAAATGGCTGCTCCTATCGACTTGAAAATGGCCTCATTCGATTCAGCGTCCAAAATAATGTCAAAAACGATACCCCACTCAACTTTTTCCATTTTTTCAAAAATTGCCCCCAAAAAGGGCGTTTTTGGGGGTAAAATTTTTTTTTTTAAACTAGCCGTATTTGGTATCAAATTTGACATTTTGTGAGGTTAGAAATCGATTGAGACCAAAATCAGGTCCGTGGGATTAACCGTTTTGAAGTTAGTACCGCTTTCTTCGAAACGGATACTCCTATTAACTCGAAAATGGTATCATCAATCTCTCGCTCGAGAAATTTGATAATTGATACAGCATCTATTTTGGTAAGGAAAGTTGTGTGATGTGCACACCAGATGTTTATATAATGGCATGGAGGGGGTTTGTTTCTTCTCAGCTGATGTGGTCCAAATAATAATAATATGCCAAGCAAAACAAATACATGTTAAAGACATCAAATATATCCACCAAATAAGCCTTCATCCAAAACAAAGGACACAGAAATTTTAGTTTTAAAAAGATTACCATCCGTAATTAAGAAACAACAATTTTTGAGCCTCAAATTGGTTCAAACAATACAATAAATCAAGTTGATAGACTTGTAGACAATATAAATCTCGTATTGAAGTATTGACCTGCAACTTCCCTTAGGTATATCCAAGGCTTTCAACAGAGTGTGGTACAAGGACTTGCTTTTTTAAATATATTTTTTTTCTAATTATTTCCCATCCAATTTTCACTACATCTTGATTAATCCATATCTTAGTGGCCTTTGATTTTTTTTTTAACTGAAAGATCGATAAAAAATCTTTACAAGGCTATGTGTTAGGACCGACTTTTTTGTCTACATCTGATCAACCCAATAAGGAAGGAGTAGTTGTAGAAACTTTACTGATGACACAGATACTTCAGCCCTGGATGAAAACCCTACAATTAATTGTAAAGCTACACTATTTCCTTAACAACAAATCCTGTTGGTTTAAATACTGGTAATTAAAACCAATGATACTAAGTCCTTAAAAGTCACTTTTCTTACCAGATGTGATAATGCCTCCCAGAATCACTTAATGATGTTCTCATTTCTAAAGGTGCGTCTACACCTACACTATGTTGATCGACACGAGAAATATTATTTTAGCTCGTCCATACACATGTTGAAGTTGAACATTTCTTGAACTTTTTTAGTAAAATTCTAAGTACGTAAGATGAGTGACAAGGATGCTATTGTAGCTGCTTCTGTCGTAATTTTGAAACTACTGCACTACGCCAACATCAATGTCGTCCCGGGAGGATTTGGATTTGTCCCAGTCTTGTCTCCCTTCACAAAAATTGAGATTGTAGGTTTTTGATCTTTTTTCTACCTCTGCTTTGTTGATACCAAAAGACACGGATATTTCAATCAGCATGTTGTGCCATTTATTTTTGTTCTTGTATTCCACGTCCTAATGGTCCCATAACAAGGAGCGATCCCTAGGCTAGTGACGGTAAGTACTTTGGTTGTAATTAGATGTATGGCTAAACATGTTTCTGCCTAAAAAAAAGCACCAACTAAGAAAATGGGATTAGATTCTATGTGAAGTAGAACACAGCTCTTTAGAAAACAAACTTATTTTGTTTGAGAGTATTGTCAAATATGTCTGGTCAAACATTATACAAATACTGTACGAAGCACAGCATTGAATTTCGGATCTTAATTGTATAGCGTCTTTATACCAGTTAGACCAATGAAGATGGGAGTAAAGAAGTGCAGAAACGGGAGCGCCAGTAATTAGGCTTAGGCTAAATGGTGCAACTGTATTAGAGGTCCCAACTGTTAGAAACTAGCATGAAAAACTAAAAAAGTTTAATGTAACTCAATTGAAAAGAATGTGATGTTAGATGCGTGTCTAGAACTTCTATAGCGTAACAGCATAAATCATATTTTATTAAAATTTTAATTATAAGGATTTGTGAATTTACTATATTAATAATCATAATATAATATGTAAAATAATGTTCCTGCAACCTATAATATGACACTTAGGCCTACAGTATTGCAAACTGAAGCACCGAGTTGATTAACGAAACAATTGTGGGTAAACTAAGAAACAAAGAATAATTATGACTGCCGCGTTCCGCCCAGCAAAATCCAGTTGTCATAGCCTCCCAATCGGTATGGCTCAGTATATTATTTATAATTATAAGTGACAGTTAATTTTGGTTTTATACAGTTCCACAACTACTGGATATTATAGCTGAAAAAGCAGATTAAATAAAAAATAAGAGTTTACCAAAATCAATTAAATTGAAAAGGAGAAATCTCAGAGTTTTAAAATGGCACTTATTATATGTACATTTCCATTTTCTTCTTGAACGTTGACTAGTCTCCTTTACCGATTTTGATCAATAAAGGCTCATTTTGTTTGTTATAATATTGCCGGCAGTGCTCTTTACATAGGCAGTTTTAAAATAAATATATCTTCTCCAGGCAACAAAATATTGTGAACATCTAAAAGAAGTTTAGAAGATAATATGGGCCTACTGTACACTATTTTATAGATAAGAACTTGGTCTTGTGTAGAAAACTACTTTAATTGGATAAAATGTGTACCGGCTCGTTGTGCATAATCTTAAAAGTCTGTTGGTTAAAGTTTGTGTTTCCAGTCTGTGTTGTATTATTATACAGTGTCTTTTTTTAAATGGGTCACCATTGGTATCTTGTAAACTATAAATCTGACAGCAAACTTTAAATGGGGAACTTTTCCTCGTTTTTTGAGAAATTAAAAAATATGTAGTTAAAATATTTGTAAATGACCGCCATTTTCCAATATGGGGTCAACTTTCGAATTTCTTATGGAACACCCTATATTTTACGATGATTTAGTATTTTACAAGTTTTTTAAGACTTTTTGTTCTTGGTGTGTTTTTTTTTTATATACGACTAACCCTTTAAAATTTAGAGGTGTATAAAGTTTTAAAAACACCCTATCCGAGAAGAAAATATTTTTATATAGAAACGTTTTGACCAATTAAAACGCTCTCAACACTAATAAAGCATTGTTTAGATAGAAAAACGAATAATTTAAAAAAACAAAAACAAATAGCTACCTCTATGTTTTTTGTAAAAATGTTTAAACCCATAATAAAGAGGAACTAAGTGACAAAACTACAAATTTGTCAGGCATGAAAAATGAAGTTGATAACAGATATTCAATATCAGCTGTTCATTCTCATTGTTGATTATCGAAATTCTCTGTTTATTAGGCTCCAAGTTCTCATTTTAAAGTACAGTTTTTAATATTTGGACATTGGAGGCCGACTTTCGAATTTTGTATGGAACACCCTATATTTCATGATGATTTTGGATTTTACTAGATTCTGAATCAGCTGATATTGCTTTCGATAAATAAAATAACAATTTGCAACAATGAGAACGAACAGCTGATATTGAACATTTGTTTTGAACTTCATTTCTCAAGTGTGATAAATCTGTAGTTTTGTCACTTAATTTCTCTGCATTATGGTAAAAATAACAATAATTGTTGATTTTAAATTGTCTGTCCAAACAATACTTTATTAGTGTTGAGAACGTTTTAATTGGTTTAAAACGTTTCGTTATAAAAATATCTTCCGCTCAGATACCGGTAGGGTGTTTTAAAACTTTATACCCCTCTAACTTTTACACGGTTAGTCGTAGCCCTATCAAAAAACGCCAAGAACAAAAAAGTCTTAAAATAACTTCTAAAATCCAAAACCATGATAAAATACAGGGTGTTTCATAAAAAATTCGAAAGTTGATTGTCATATTGTAAAATGGCGGCCATATATAAATATTTAAAAACTACATAATATTTTTTAATTTCTCAAAAATAAGGAAGGTTCCCCATTTAAAGTTTGATGTCAGATTTATAGTTTACAAGATACCAATGGTGACCCATTTAAAAAAAGACACTCTGTACAATACAACACAGACTGGAAACACAAACTTTAACCCACAGACTTTTAAGATTATGCACAACGAGCCAGTACACATGTTATCCAATTAAAGTAGTTTTCTAAACAAGACCAAGTTGTTCTCTGTAAAATAGTGCACAGTAGGCCTATATTATCTTCTAAACTTCTTTTAGATGTTCATAATATTTTGTTGCCTGGAGAAGATATATTTACATCATCAGCTGGAACTGATATAAAATACTCTATAGTTTTGTTAAAATACTCGGATATGGCATAAGTAAAGGTCCGTCGTCTTTGAAGTTGAATGATTAGTTGTCTCTTCGAGAAGTACGAATATTGAAGACGGTCATTTAATCTAGATTTTATACCTGAGCGATATCCCCGACCCCGATGCGCGCGCACACTACTGCCGTCTCTCGCTTAACCTCTCAGTCAGCTGTAAGTCGTGCTGGTGTAGTGTGTTAAACTCAGAACTATGCTACAAACAAGTTATAGTTCTTTATGGATTTTATTTTGTTCCTTAGTGATCGTACTGCTCTGCTTTGTAAAAAGTAAGTGAATTTATTATTATACATAATTATTACAATTTAATTATTTTGTTTAGGGGTTAAAAAGTTTATATTTTATTTTTAGGTTGTAAGTTTTCAACTAAATCACACACTTTGAAATTTATACTTATATTTGTGAGATTTAAGACAAATTTTTTCGTTTACCGGTATCCCTTTTTTAATAAAAATAAACGTTAGACCTTCAGAAATCTTGAAATTTGTCTAATGTGTAAAAAACACGGCAAGCAATTTATAAATAAAAAATGCAAATTCTAAAACAACTAATCTTTATCGGTTAGTTCTAACTCCCAACATTTATAGGTACATGTTGTAAGATACTTTCTTTATTTTTAGGTCTTAGAGCTAAATTTTTATTTTTATTATTAAATAAAATAATTTACAATTTTAACGAACTTTCTTAACGTTTAATGCGTAGTTTTTAATTTAATGAAAATTATAAATTTTTGACTGAATAACTCTAATTGAAAAATCAGTTTGATACAAATATATTTTTGCGTACTTAACAAATTTAGTGTAAAGGCTACAAACAAATTGTAGGCCTATAAAAAAGCGTATAGTTGTGTTTAATAAATTAGGCCTTATTGTGTGGCTATATAGGTGTCGAAATTTTGATCGTTATCTTACACAACAAATAGTTTAAAAATTAAAAGTAATATGTTCAAACCTGAGCTATTTCGTTATACATTTATCAGCCTAGAATAAACCAGTGTTTAACACGTTTGATTTTATCCTTATTTTGTTTCCCTGAATTAAATTTGGTGTTTGAAAATATGTGTTGTACGTTTAAATTGGGCAAAACAGGTAAATTCAAGTTTGGAATCTTTGCACACAGGATATAAGTACTGCTGTGTTATAAATAATATTTCAAAACATTAACCTAGGCCATTGAGAGGTAAAAGGTAATAAGTACAAAAGTCAACTTTGTATTTCAGTTTTTTTATACATTACTATGTACGGTATGGACTATTATTTTGTCGTAGTTTCTAAATTACCCAACAAATGTTTACCATTGACGTGTACATAGATTTGACTGCGCACAAGATTTGGAAAAAAATCTCAGTGCAGAATAATTTTCTATATTAATTTTTAAATAAAACTCGAAATAAGTTTTATTACGAAACATCTCAAAACATTGTTACTTCCGGTCAAAAACCGTGCTTTCTGTGGTTGGATTTTATTGGCTAACGAACTCGTCCGAGCGACTTACAAAACCAACGCGTGTTCTGGATTTGGACCAAATCGGAAGTAAAATGCA
This sequence comes from Philaenus spumarius, assembly GCA_018207615.1. NCBI lineage: Eukaryota > Metazoa > Arthropoda > Insecta > Hemiptera > Aphrophoridae > Philaenus > Philaenus spumarius. The sequence continues at coordinate 1,728,533 of JAGFPH010000029.1, forward strand.
GTCGTTAGAGTGCAAATAAATATATATATTTATAATTTGTAATGACATCCCAAAACGTGTTCTGGGAACAATGATCTGTGCTCATTGATCACTACCGATCTTAGGCCTCACCATGTGTCATTGCAGTAGCTCATCTTTCCTACAGAAATTCGCTAATAGTGGGAGTTTGACTTGTACGCTAAGGGCTCAATAGACCTACTATAATAACTCTTGGTTATCTGGTCGCCTTCCAAACCCTGTGTTAAGGCCAGGTTCTACCCGTCGGCCATCTTGGATTCGTTGTCCATAAGAGCAATGTTAACTAATAATGCCGATATTTCCGTTATTTATAAACATAAAATTAAAAATTTGGTGTCGTTTGGAAGGTAGCAAATTCTATGATGGGTTTTGTTAAGAGAATTTATTATATTATCTTTTTATAATTAATGAAATCAAATATAAGAGCCTTGAAGTTTAGTAATTTCTTTTGTCGACAGTATATATTATGTCAAATATGTTTTCAGCAAATATCATTATTTGTTTCATAATATTTAAAATAAATCATTCAAAATTAAAATCGGATGAATATTAAACAAAAAATGTGGGTTCAAACGAGAGCAATGCAAACGTGAACGTCTTCAAATAAACGAGTGCCGCGCCTGGCATCTGGTGGCCGTCAGGGGAAACAACTGCTGGCGGAGTGATACCTACCTTGTCACCCGGCGCTGGAATTCAAATGTAACTACATATAAAAACTTCGAAAAATAAACACACTGGAACTGCAATACTACTTTCAGTGACTTTATACAGTGTTACTACTGTAGACCCATACTCTATTATAATACCTGTAAGCGTAAGATAACAAATAATAATACCCTTAGAAAACAAGCTTAAGTAATAGTGACAGTTTGACTTTTAAAACTCTTTTTTTTTCGTATACGAATTTAGAAGCATAGACTCAAGGTCTCTCACAATAGGTTCAACTCTTTGGTACTTTATAGTACCAGGAGACCGAGCTAAAGCTCGATTATAAGCAGGGCCCCTAGTTCGCTCACGTCAATAACTATTATTGCAAATTTCCGTGAACATCGTTTAGGTTAGGCCTATAACATTAAACAACTAAATAAAGGGTATGTTTATTTAGCAGAAGTATTCGTTGCCATGGTAACTATAAATAGATACCGTACAACATTAGGCTTACCTCTAATAAAATACAGTTTAAAAGAAAACAGATGATTATTGTAATGGCATTGAAAACATTTGCATCAGCTGTGCTTCGTTTAAAAGAAAACAGATGATTATTGTAATGACATTGAAAACATTTGCATCAGCTGTGCTTTGTATTGTTTAAAATGGACAAATTTCACTTTTTAATTTAATAAAAAGACGTAGAAAACGAATTTTCCCAGACTGGTGACCATTTCCAATCGATTTCTCGTGGCCAAAAGCCCCATATAAAATCAAAAAATCAAAAATCCTTAGACGGAGATTCCAGATCCATTTAGCAGACAGACAATTATCTCTCGCTTTAGAAGATAAGATAATGTCTAGTTTTTGTATAGGCAATATTCTTGTTAGTGAAGGAGGGATTGTTTAAAATTAATCGGTTAATGTTATCTCCTAAAGTAAGAGCAATATAATCATCTGTATTGCATCTATTTTCTTATGTGTGGGTGCAATGCAAACTGGTTATGAAATGTGGTTGATACAAATCTAAACTAAAAATGTAAACTATGATTTGATTTTGCATCTTTACTACACTATTGTAACAAACGTTAATAAAACCGGTAAAATTTACGTTATACCATACTTATGGCCTAATGTAAAATTGCATTAATTAATTTTGTAAATTATTTAAATATTCATTTGTATAGCGACATGTATTTCACACATATTTTTAAAACTACATAATGTTTAACATCAAATAAAATTATTTTATAACTTTAATCAACAAAACTAATTAACAAGACTAACAAAAACTATTGTCGGGAGCACGGAATAAGGCGGGTGAGAATTCGCTCTACGGCACGATCTGGCAACACTGAGAATCCAGTGTTGCCTAGTCCAAGCGCCACTGCCCACCCCGACTATTAATAAAACTTGTAAATAAAACTGTTCTCGGTTTGACTATAACGGTTAAATGTTCTAATTTTTTGCTAAATGAACAACAGTTAAACAAATAATTAACCAAATCAAATCATTCAATATTTTCAACCGGTTTATTAAAAAAATCTAATATTATTAGATGCATGTATCTATTCAATAAATTATTATTAGTAGTTAATTTATTATTTGTAAATATACAATTATAAAAAAATACTACGAGATGCTCTTCTTTTCCAGTTATTGATTTCTTTCACTTTAAAATTGGATTTATACAAGTTAACAAAATTAACGAAAAGATTTACAAACGCAATACAAAACAAATACTAAAATATACTTGATTATGAAAACTAATGAATAAAAACGTGAATCCAGAATAATTAAACATCGTGATCGGACCAACGGAGCGTTTGTGGCAGGACGTTTTAGTTTCGCGCGCAATTTTATTGTCGTTAATTAACCACTTTAAAAACCAAAACGAATCTTTAGAGACAATGTTTAAACAACAGTTTTAGTACGTGTGGTTTCCTACAACTTTACCGCTAACAAAACATCGATACTTAAAATTTTTTTAAAATCCTCGCTTACTGAAAATGTTATGTAAGATGATTCCTGAACTAAAGTTTGCATTTTAATTATTTAATGTGTACAATTACGTAAAAATATATTTCAGGTAGAAAATGAGATGGGTAGAATCCTACATCTTTCCTCTAAAAACATGTTTTTTTAAATTTTGTCACCTTTTTTAGTTACTTACGGCTAAAGAGAGCAAAGCAGGTTACGCCTCGACAAAACTATTTCGTCTGGAAGAGACTACGTGTCTTAGCTTGCACGATTTGACAACAGCGCAAAAATGCTCCGCCGTATTCCATGCTCGCGACTGTAGACAATATACTGCAGGACCAGTGACGTAGCCGGGATTTTGGGAAGGGGAGGGTCCAGTCCAAACTCCTGATAAATGTATAGCTGGGGGAGGGGGGGTCAATAGTAGGTTTACGACGAAAATTGAATCAACATCATTGTATTTACATGTCTATTTTTTACAAACAAATTAAATCTCGTTTACATCTTTTTAGTATTGAATACAACAAAATAATATAATAATGATTATGCCATCTAGGGGCCTATACTGCTTCCCAAGAAATTGTTTAAGTACCAAAAGAAAAAAGTAAGCACTAAACTACTCCTATGAATTTTTACATAGGCCAGAGCTAAACAAAACTCGTTTTATAAGGATTAAGTATAATATTAGAGGGCCCGTGCCCAAATTGCGCATTTTAATTTTGTTTTTTCTGTTTGTGAGAAACTCACCTACAATTTGAAGAAATTAAATTACTTTAAACTCACAGTTATTATAAAGTTAACCTTTTCACGTAAAATTTAAATGTTAAATTTATTAAGAAAAACATATTTGGTTTTCCTTCTAAGAACTTGAATTTGTTTTTCCATGAGAATAAAAATTTATAAAAACACAAAATAAGTTTAAAAAAGGCATAAATTAAAGCCAAATGTTGTCATAAATATACAAATATATAATATAGCTACACATTTAATAAATCGGAAATAAATTTTCATCTATAATCTTGAATATGGTCAGGAGGCTATTCGAAACTTTCTCTTAGTTAGGCAAGTTATTTTACTTTACAAAAACACAAAATATATGTTTCTAAAAGAGCAAAAAATTATGCCTAATTAAAAAAAAGTTCACAAATTATTTGGAAAATAGGCTATTACAATAAGACAAACTAAAAGTTCTTTAGTCCAAAAAAACTAAAAAAAATAAAAAAACTATATAGTAGGCTACAAATAACAATAACTACATAAAAAAGACAAATTGAATCCTAATGTTTTCATAATTATACAAATACATAATACACACATTATTTAATAATTCGGAAAATAAATTTTCTTCTACAAACTTGAATATTTTGAGGAGGCATAGTATTCTAAATTTTCCCTTAGTTAGGGAGGTTATTTAAGTTTACAAAAGCACAAAATATATGTTTCCAAAAGAGCTGAAATTTAGGCCTAATTAAAACTAAAATATAATTAACAAATTATTTGGAAAGTAGGCTATTACAATAAGATAAACTAAAAGTTCTTTAGTCCAACAAAATACCCGGACCCCCCCTTGGCTACGTCCCTGGCAGGACTCGGTGAACTTTGATTTGATAGACAGCGTTTCCTCGCTCTCGTTGAAATACTCCAGAGTTTCCCGCGAAATATCAGCTGAGCCGAGTCAGGTGACACGATCAGCCGAAACCCCC
>JAGFPH010000030.1:0-12092 GCA_018207615.1 Philaenus spumarius
GAGTGCAGTAGAAGTTTGCGGTCAAGTATTAAATATACACGATATTGATAAATTAGGTTTACCTGTTTCCATTCGAAATGTTTTGAAACGTAAATTTAAAGAATATTTATGGCTTAAGAAATGTGATACATCGGATTTCGATTACCTAACTATAGACTTTAACAATATAGATTTTAATTCGTTTTTTATGCTATTGAATCATCCTGACGAAGTACCCGCTTTTGCTTACGAAACAAACATTGTACGTCTACTTACTTTCTCCTACGAGGAAAACAACTTGCAATATTGCAGAAAATGTTTCAGTAAACTTGTTATTGAGCTCGGCTCAGATTTTCATATTGAAAAAGCTTGTCTTATGACGAGTATATACAGCACAGGAGGGGATATGCTATTGTATACTATTTGGGAACAGGACAATTGGTGCGATAACTGCTTTGTAAATCCTTTGTTTCAAATATACGAATTTGACAAATTCTTACGCTGCGATCCTCTTCAAGAAATATCATACACATTAAGCGAATATTGTCACCCAGAAACTTGTAGAAAATATATTTTAGCAAAATCACAATAGGCCACAAAGAGAACTTTACCTCTGAGCTGGTGTCACCGTAATGGCTGATCAACAAAACGTGAGTATATTTAACTGTTTCTTCTATATTTTAAATTGCACTGCTGTGCCTATCGTAGAGAAAAAGGGCAGAAGGGGATGTTCTAATACAATGTTCACCGATTCCAAGTTTCAACGTCACCTCTCTCTCTCTTTCACAGTTAGAATCTCACGGTCATTTGTTCATTGAGCTTTGATTTGTTCTGTGAGTTCCGATTTTTCTCTTTTCATGATAGGCACTGTAGTGCAATAAAAATTTAGCGAAATGATAAATATACTCCCTGGTATCTCTTATATTTCTAGAACGGCCAATCACCACCAACACCACCACCACCACCATCGCCATCATCAGGTACAGAGTCAGAGATATCATCACTTCACTCTTTACCAGGGGAGATCCCAAATAGCATTGCCACTTCTGTTATTGTCTCTCCTGCGGCGGCTGATCAACAAAATGTGAGTATATTTTATCTATTTCTTCTATCTTTTCTTAAGCTGCACTACTGTGCCTTTCATATCAAAAGAGCAGAACGGACAGTTCTAATACTATGTGGGCCATTTCCAAGTTTCTATGTCCCTTTCAGCTCGTGCGGCTAAGATCACGTGATCCTTGTTCTCTTCAATTACTAATACTCTCTGGGTTTACTTTTCAGCATTTCTTGGTCCTTATTAAAATTAAGTTTTTCAGATGTTTTAAGGTTATCACAGATCTCAAGGTCCTTTGAACAATGACCAATGGGATTCTGCATTGTCAAGTCTAAATTTTGATTGATCATTGTTCATCGGATTCAATTCTGTGAAAATCTTAAATCATCTGAAAAACTTAATTTTAATTAGGGACTAAAAAATGGTGAAAAGTAAACCCAGAGAGGCCTAGTAATTGAAGAGATCCAAGAGTCATGAGATCAAATCTGCACGAGTAGAGAGGGATATTGGAAACTTGGGATTGTGTATGGTGGTACTTTAACATTCCGATTTTTTTCTTTTCATGATGGGCACCGTAGTGCATTAAAAATGTTAGCGAAATGAATAAATATACTCACCCCTGCCTCACATATGTTTCTAGACCGGCCGAACATCAGATTCTAGAGTTCCTGTGCCTCTCGTAAACCCAGATAGACTTTCTCTTAACATTTCTGTCGGAACATTGACGCCTCCTCCTACACCTGAAGAAGATCGGGATTTACGACATCATGCCTATCGTAGGACCATCTTCAGAGGAGAACAACATCGTATCTATAGATTATCGGATTTTCCGACTCGTTTACACGACTTTCTGCAGTATCACGGATTCCTACTTCGTGTGAGTATAACTCTCTCACTCTCTCTCTCTCTCTCTCTCGCTATCTCTCTTTACCATATTCTTTCTTTTTATTTCTAGTGCAGACATAACAGAAACATTCCACAGAATGAACTGCCTCCTACTGGTGTAATTTCTCGAGTATTAGAAACTCTTAGGGTCGATCTGAGAGATATAGTTCACGACATAGAAACTGCAACTTCACATTCACACTTCAATTCCAGACGTCACTATGGATTACAAGTCTGGAGAATGACGAGGCAACACCTGTTGTATGCTATACAGGATTGTTTAAATTCACTACAAGAATACGGAAGAGTACCCTATGTATGTATCACGATCGTGCGAGAATACGTTTTCTTTTTTTTTCTATTCGGCCTAATACTGATGCTATTGATTTTTCTGTTTTCACAGGATACACCAAATTTTCCCAGTACCTCCCAGGGTTCATTCAATGATTCTAATAATCGGAGTGTTCATCAGTGTTCCATCTGCTTAGAGAGACCTCAAAGGATAGCCCTCGTTCCGTGCGGACACGTGTTCTGTAATAGCTGTGTTGAAAATTTTACAAGATGCCCTATTTGTAGAACATGGATTGTCGATTTCTTAAGATTATATTTATAAAGTAAATTATCTTTTTGTTTCTTAGGTTTCAACAATGAAGACCTTATTGGAGAAATGTGTACGTGCTGTTTGTTTACAAATTTATAACTATGATTGTTTGGACGAGCTGGAAATACCGATCTCGCTTAAGACTACGTTGAAAATACATTATAGACGAATTTGGTTTACCGAAAAGTGTATTATCGACGACGGTTTGGTATGGGCAACGTTTTTATTCGAAGGTCTACATAAAACAAGTAACATTTGTAGCAGTGACAAAGTGAAGCCCTATGAATTTATTAAATTACAAAATCTTGAAATAGAAGACGTAGACAGGTATTTAGAGGGTAGATTTTGTGGTATTCTTATGGAATATTACGAAATCTACGGAGTCCGTGTATGTCGTAATTGTTTTAACGTCAAAAAGGGTGAATTGAAATATAAAAAAGAATTGATCAAATTTACTAACTTTATAGGTACTAATGGTTTTCACATTGTCCCTTTCAGCGCTGGAAATATTTTATCATATGTTTTTGACGACAATAATTGATGTTCTAGTTGCTTATTTACACCATTATTTATAGTGCACATTTTAAGCCCTTCACTTACACAACTATTGCACGATATGTTTGGTTAAAGAATTTTCTTTCTGATTTTCAGAAACATGCCGACGTATTATTGTTGTGAACTGAAATGTTTTGAACAACCCAAAACTCAAGTCGACGGAAGGGCCTGCTCCGTCTGTAGATGTTCTTCCTTCTGCAAATGTAGATGCGTCACAGAACAGAAGAGGTCAATGAAACTAGTCCTATACAAGACGAACTTTGAAGGATATACATGTTGTAAGAACATCTGTCATCGCTTCACTGAAGATAAGCTATTCAACTGCCCAACTTGTTCACGAACGGGGTACATTTCAAAACTGTGTACTTGTGTTTTAATTAATTGTAAATACCGAAAATATTGGTGGGATGAATAAACTAACTATATTGAATTGTATTTTTTAAATAACATCAAACAAATATTATTATTATTATTATTATTGTTTTATGAGAGAGAGAGAGAGAGAGAGATATTAATAAAAAAAATTGTACAACTGATAAAGTGTATTTAGTAAATTATTTTCCTATTATCCTAGTGTAAAAGATTTGCCGAGAAAACGCTGTGAAAAAGAAATAAGAGCACTCGGTATACAATTTTAGTTGATAATTAAAATAAAATAGATAAGAAAACCGTAGTGAAGTGATGACTTAAAGTGGTGTGTGTGTGTGTGTGTGTACAATAAATTGAGAAAACGCTGAAAGAGCACTCAACATCTGCTGTGTCGCCGAATAACCGAGGCCGATTGTATTCGGCTCGGGGGTAGTGTTCGGTCGAGTCCGGAACCCCTCGACTTTATATATACCATAACCTACACTATATAACACGATTTTAGGTTAGATCGAGCGTTCGGCCGAGTCCGAAACACCTCGACTTTATATATACCCTAACCTACACTATATAACACGATTTTAGGTTAGATCGAGCGTTCGGCCGAGTCCGGAACACCTCGACTTTATATATACCCTAACCTACACTATATAACACGATTTTAGGTTAGATCGAGCGTTCGGCCGAGTCCGGAACACCTCGACTTTATATATACCCTAACCTACACTATATAACGTAGATCACATTCCTATTACTCAGATTTATGACGTCACTTCCGTCATCTTAGGTTTCAGCACATTTACTCTCTTAGGTTAGCCCCCATGTCACTTCCGGCGCCATATCATCCCCTTCTCTACTAGTTCCGACATTCACTGTGTTTGGCCCTTTATTGACTGGGCTAATTATTACTTTAACTAACTTGAGTAAGATTTCTAAAGATATCTAGTAGAGCCGTATAACTTTAGATACTTTTTTTATAACTTACAAATGGTAAAACATACCTCTTTAATAATTGTTGAAATAAGAGTTTCTGAAACTTTCAGCGCTCCTAGCGGCTGAACGTTAAAGTTTATCAAAACAACACCAAGAATAAAAAAGTCTTACAATTGCATGTAAAACCCAAATCCGTCATAAAAATAGGGATTTCCATAAGAAGTTTCAAGGTTGACCGCCATATTGGAAAATGGCGGCCATTTACAAATAATTTAACTAATTTTAGTCCTAGTTCTACTATCTTCAGTCAACTAAAGTTTTGAAACCATGCCTAAATAGGCCTATAGTAAAAATTATTGCAGGATTAACATAACCTTAATACTATGTTTCAGAAATGAGTCAGGCCTATATTACAAAATTGACTATTACAATTTATCCATCTTTGCCAAGTTTACCTTTTTTTTGACAAAATAAATTGTTAAATCAGGCCCAATTTATTCTAATTCCAACGAACTAAAACAGTATAAATTAGCTTGTTTTTTAACAGTAATAAAAAACTTTTCAATGAACAGCTGATAAAACAGTATAAATTGGCTTGTTTATAAACAGCTGTTTTGATCGCTTTATTTATTATTTCGTTGTTATTTTGTAACCAACATGGCAACCCATAAGACCCTATTTTAAAAATGTTCAACTTTTAAATTAGATTTTCTCAAAAAATTGCGTTTTTACACGAAATACAACTATTTATTTTGTACTTAAAAATCAAAACTACACCTAAATACAAAATTTCTTTGAACTTGTTAGAGCCGTTTTCGATATCCGCGACAGATACAAAGGTACAAAGATAGATACAAAGATAGATACAAGAATTGCTCATTTAAAGTACAGGTCGGCCAAAACTTCTGTGCGCGCGGACGGTTCGCTACTAGCGGCACTAAAAACATAGCCTGTTGCTCTCCGCATTTTACAAAGCCTATATTCTATATTTATTTACTTTCTTAACAGAATAACAAATTAACGTTTTAAGATGTGTATTTGAAATCTACTGAAAATGGTATTAAAAATGATACCAAACTCGCGTAGAACTGAACATAGCGGTAGTTTACATCGGATTATTGAACAAACTAGAAGTTCTATCGAAAATGTTTTCGAATAAATTTTGAAGATCAACAAATTAGCTACAACTTTCTCGCTGGATGTTTGTTTCAACCTCAAAAATAAAAAATTCAGCGCTTACTGACTTTTTCATGTCATGCTGTTACAACTTTCTAATCTTTTTCATTATTAAAAATATTGCATAATTTTAAACTAAAATTTATTTATACCGTTGGATGCGGCAATTCATGCAGAAAAGAAATATATAAATTTAATTGTAGTTTTATTATTAGTAAGAGGACCAGGAGCGTGTAAATGACAATGCGTCCACAGTTTTCTGCTCATTTGGGGAGCACTCCATGGTTTCTACCACGCTGCGCTGTAGTAGCAAGACACGGATGTTTTCACAAAAGTACCCCCGCCAACCCCCTCGCCTGGAACCGACCAGGTCTGGTCGCGCGCACAGAAATTTTGGCCGATCTGTAATAGGATATTGATTAAAGTTGTAAACATAACCCCAAAGGTTAATCTATGCTAGGTTTTGTTTTAGCAGATTGTGATGATGGGTGAAATCAGCTGTTATATTATACAAGAAATTATAATGATTGAAATTGTAACACAACCTCAAAGTATAACCTTTGCTGGGTTTGTTTAAGTATTACAGGTGATGGGTGAAATCAGCTGTTATATTATAAGTTACTCACTTACGTACGTATACGTACGCTCGTACACTCGCTTTTATAGGAGTCGATTCAAATTTGATCAAACAGTTCTACCGGCTGTTTCTGTAACAAGCGAATATACGATCTAACGTAAAAACTATTTGTTGTTTTTGTTTTAAAACAAGTACTGACGAGTTATTATCATCAACTTTTTGAAGTGTTAACAGGCGCACTTCGGCGCTATGTTTGCTGGCGGGTGAATCGGATTTTACCGTCACTCATTTTCTGAAAAGCTCTATTCCGTCACGCATTTTCTGAAACGCTCTATTGCGAAACGCTCTATTCCTTCTGTTTGAAAAGAGTGTTGGTCTTGCCGAGATTCAAACCAGCAGAGTCCATCACCGAACTAGCGCCTTAGCCGGTTAGGCCACGATCGCATTGCTAGTTTAGAATATTTGAGTTGGGTATATAAGTGTAACAGATTGTCCTACGTCATAGGCTTAACCCGTTAATGTTAATACAACGTATAGTTTAATTCGCAATACCTTTGAAATGGGCATTGTTCTTCCTCTTTTCGTAAGTTGTGTTAAAAAATGAACATTGTGCTTCCTCATTTCGTAAATTGTGTTAAAAAGTTTACACTTCTCTCGTGTGGTCTTACGCACACAATTAAATTTGTTTTCTTACTAGACAAACAGCCCGAGTTTGAACTGAGAAGCTTGACGCAAGCACTACCCCCTCAGCTACAAGGCTAAATAATCTCCCCTAGTATTAGTAGCCTTTATAGCTCAATGTAGACTAATAGTAGATAAGAACAACAAAACATGCGTTTCGTGTTTTACAACCATCATTTTAATTTAATATTTATGGATTTGAAGTCCTATACGGCATGACAGGGGTTCCATGAATTTTAATATATACATCTATTTCCAGAAATTTTCCAAATCTCAAACAACTCCTCATATTTTAACCACCAGTTTTAATTTGTCGGCCAACTAGATAGAGGAAGGGTCCGACCAAGAATTCTGACATTTACAAAAACTATTCTGGGCTTAGCCCCTGCTCAGGGTTTTGGGAAATCCCGGTCCTTAAAGAGGTATCTCCGAGTCCTTCTCTTAGTCGAAATAATGTAGGAATGTGTTCAGATGAAAGGTTAGGCCATGCAGTTGGGCCATAACAGTAGTGAAACTATACAATTATACCACCATGACAGTTGTTTGCACTGATATACTTTGTTGGGCGTATGCATCAAAAGTGACAAAACAATATTAAATAATAATATTAGTTTGAACGAACCAATTTTTTAAGTTTGTTTGGGGTTTGGTAAATTCTTTCCGTACATAATTTTCCGAGTGGCATAATGTAGGCCCTAATCCTAACCAAAGTTGTATATTATTACTTTAGGATATCCATGCTTGTTTCACACTTTACATAGTGAGTGCTTACTGCATTTACACACATTAAATAATTTATTTTTAATAAAGATGTATTATTTATCATAACCTCAAAGTTAAGAGGATAAATAACATTAAACGCCTAAATCAAATTATTAAGTTAGTCTATGATCAAATATTTATAATGCCTATAAGAAGAATCATGACTTAGGCCTACTCATAAGCCAAATCATAACCTAATAAACGGTACCAGGAACTGGCACGTACTTTCACACAAACATATTTAAATTATTAAACAGATTCACTGTGACTTCATAATTGTAGGTGGCGTAGGAGAGGTGATTAATTAAAGTAGGAGATTAATTAATGAATATTATTATTATTTTCGAGAGAGAAAACTATTCGATCGATTTCGAACAAATTTGCACCAAACACGTCAATTAGGTCTGTATGGATGCACAAAAAGGTTTTTGAAAAATTTAAAAAAAAACCAAAAATCAGTTATTATTATTATTATTAGCTAAACGAGAATTTTTAGAAAGATGCGGGGTTTTTCATATGGTACGGTATATTAAATGCTACAAATAAGCCAAATTTTATCAAAATCGTTAGAGACGTTTTTTTATAAAAAAATAATAACTGATTTTTTGGGGATTTTTTGACAAAAAGGGGGTTGTATTTCAAACAAATTCAAACCCGTTTATAGTGCATCTATACAAGATTACTTGACACGTCTGGTGCAAATTTGTTTGAAATTGATCGAATAATTTTTGCTCTAGCTTTGTATACATACAGACATACATACAGAAAGACATTTTGTAAAGAACACTTTTTTGGACTCAGGGGACCCCCAAAACGGATATTTCCACAAAAATCTCAACATCGATTTTTTTTACGATCACTATACTTTCTCTATACTATAGTACAATGAGAAAGTAAATAAACGGTACCAGGAACTGGCACATACTTTCTCATAAACATATTTAAATTATTAAACAGATTCATCGTGACTTTATAATTGTAGGTGGCGTAGGATATTAAAGTAGGAGATTAACTAATAAATATTATCATTATTAGCTAGAGAGAAAATTATTTGATCGATTTCGAACAAATGTGCACAAAACACGTCTATTAGGCCTGTATAGATGAACGAAAATAGGCTTTGAAAATTTTGAAAAACATCCCCCTTTTTGGCCAAACAACCCCCAAAAATCAGTTATTATTATTATTAGCTAAACAAGAATTTTTAGAAAGATACGGGTTTCTGCATATGGTAGGATACATTAAGGGCTACAAATATGCCAAATTTGATCAAAATCGTTAGAGCCATTTTTTTATAAAAAAATAATAACTGATTTTTTGAGGATTTTTTGGCCAAAAAGGGAACTGTTTTTCAAAATTTTTCATAATCCTTTTTCGTGCATCTATATAGGCCTAATTGACATGTTTAGTGCAAATTTGTTCGAAATCGATCGAATAGTTTTCGCTCTAGCTTTGTATACATACAGACAGATATTTTGTAAAAACCACTTTTTTGGATTCAGGGGGTCCCAAAACGAATATTTCCATAAAAATCTCAACATCGATTTTTTTTGCAATCACTATACTTTCTCTATACTATAGTGTAGTGCGAAATTAAAATTAGTATTACATATTGTTTCCAAGGATGAAACAGCTGTTTATAGAAATACCATTGAGAAATAGCCTACATGGAAGATAGCAGTGTTGGACTAAATAGCTGATTATTGTATCAACTGTAACACTGAACATCTTCAATCAGCTAAGATATATATATTTGAAATGGATACATATTGTTTCCAAGGATGAAACAGCGGTTTATAGAAATAACATTGAGAAATAGCCTACATGGAAGATAGCAGTGTTGGACTAAATAGCTGATTATTGTATCAACTGTAACACTGAACATCTTCAATCAGCTAAGATATGTATTTGTAATGGATACATATTGTTTCCAAGGATGAAACAGCGGTTTATAGAAATACCATTGAGAAATAGCCTACATGGAAGATAGCAGTGTTGGACTAAATAGCTGATTATTGTATCAACTGTAACACTGAACATCTCCAATCAGCTAAGATATGTATTTGTAATGGATACATATTGTTTCCAAGGATGAAACAGCGGTTTATAGAAATAGCATTGAGAAATAGCCTACATGGAAGATAGCAGTGTTGGACTAAATAGCTGATTATTGTATCAACTGTAACACTGAACATCTTCAATCAGCTAAGATATATATTTGTAATGGGTACATATTGTTTCCAAGGATGAAACAGCGGTTTATAGAAATACCATTGAGAAATAGCCTACATGGAAGATAGCAGTGTTGGACTAAATAGCTGATTATTGTATCAACTGTAACACTGAACATCTTCAATCAGCTAAGATATATATTTGAAATGGGTACATATTGTTTCCAAGGATGAAACAGATGTTTTCTCCAAATGAACCGAAAGCATCGAGTCTTTTGGATAGTAGACAATTGAAAACAACAAATGCGGTAAGCATTGATATACTTTGGACTGCTTAGTATCCAAACCACATCTATACTAATATTATAAAGGGGCAAAATTTGTTTGTTTGTATGTTAAAGCTACACTATCCCTGAGTAACATAGGCTATAATTCATTTTGATAAAAACATTTTGTATTTCAATATTTGTAAATTTAGTCGGAAAAAATCTTAGGTTAGGTTTAGACATGTATTTACATTTATTACCGTAGCAACCAATTGAATAAATAACAAATAAAGCAGCTGTTTGTTCTAATATTTCCGTTAACAGCTGATTTCAAACTTTGAAGCAATTATTTGTATTTCTAACTTTAGGTTAGGTTTTTTTAAAAAAATTGCTAGCTCTTTTACCTTTATTATAACTGCCGTTATAAAATATACGAAATAATTTGATTTGAACATTTAACATAATTTACCATCTTAGCTTTCGGGTTATTATTAATCCTACACCTTCATTATAAAGAAAACATAACATGATTATGTGGATAGAAGGTTCCAACGGGGTTGGCGTGTGGAGCACGCAAGGGTTTCCTCTAGTTAGGAATAAACACAATTATCCATCCTCACCCTGAGGACAAAATGTGAACTTCATTAAGCCACTAATGAGCACTAGGTTTTAATTACCTTAGAAATAAGGGTGTCCTGCCCTCATAGCTTCCGGTAGGCGGCGGAGTGCGAAATTTAACGACTAAGTCGGGTTATATTTACACATTCGTCATATTTATTGGGATGACATGGTTCTGGTTTGTGACGTGTTCTATTTCCTTTAGTAAAATTAAGGGTCTGTTGTGGTATTGGTCTTATGTTAGTAGGCTAAATAGAGCTCCGTTCTTTGCTATTAAACCGGAAAGAAGTTTGCACAAAGGCAAGCGCAAAATGCGGTTTCATTTTATTCGCTGATTTATTTTGCAAAACAATCTATAACTAGAACTTTTGTTTTCTATTATTTCCGTAGTACAAAATACTTAATTGTTTAGTCTAATTATTCTTATTTATTAAAATTATAAAATATACAACGATGTAAAACAATGTATGGTTTGTTTGTTACTTTATTGTCTACTAGGAGAGACCCCTGCGTGCTCCACACCCCAACCCCTTTAGAAATTTCTTTACATATATGTTATGTTTACTTTATAATGATGGTGTGGGATTATTAATAACCTCAAAGTTAAGATGTTAAATAATGTTAAACGTCCAAATCAAATTATTCCGTATATTTTATAAAAGCAGTTATAATAAAGGTTAAAAGAACCAGCAATGCTCAGGTCTACATTCAAACAAAAACCTAACCTAAAAAGTTAGAAATACGAATAATATTAAAAATGTTGAAATCAGCAAAAATTGGAAATATTAGAGCAAACAGTTGATTATTATAACAACACTAAACACATTTAATAATGATTTATTATTGCGCTCTCATTGCCGTAAAATAGTTAGTATAGTGTGTGTTATTTTCAACAGATGGCATTGTTTACGAAAACCTAACCTAAAAGTTAGAAATAAAAATAATTGTTTTAAAGTTTGAAATCAGCTGTTAATAGGAATATTAGAGCAAACAGCTGATTACTGACAAAACAAATTTAATTGTTATTGAGTAACGTTGCTCCCGTTAACGTAAAAGTGTAGTATAGTTTGTACCTTCCAAATTTCAAGTCTCTAGCTTTAATAGAATCAGCCCTGCGTCGATCGTCAATCAGGACATTGCATTATATACAGGGTGTTACAAAAATGTGTGATGGGCTATACAGGACGTGATTCTACATGCAAAAATAAGTCGAAAATGTAGTATAACATTTTTTCGATTTCGGCTTAGTTTAGCCGTAATCCGCCATTTTGTTTTTTTACAAAAACTCACTGTAACTTTGGAAATAGATAAGATATCGACTTCAAATTTGCAATAAGCATTTTATATGTTACGATTAATAAGCGTACCAAACGCAAAGAATTTATTTTTATAATTTTCAAAATGGCGGCCGTTACAAATTTTTAACGTGGAATATCTTTAAAACCGTTAACTTTACAAAAAAATTACA
>JAGFPH010000030.1:12192-24040 GCA_018207615.1 Philaenus spumarius
TGTAATTTTTTTGTAAAGTTAACGGTTTTAAAGATATTCCACGTTAACAATTTGTAACGGCCGCCATTTTGAAAATTATAAAAATAAATTCTTTGCGTTTGGTACGCTTGTTAATCGTAACATATAAAATGCTTATTGCAAATTTGAAGTCGATATCTTATCTATTTCCAAAGTTACAGTGAGTTTTTGTAAAAAAACAAAATGGCGGATTACGGCTAAACTAAGCCGAAATCGAAAAAATGTTATCCTACATTTTCGACTTATTTTTGCATGTAGAATCAGGTCCTGTATAGCCCATCACACATTTTTGTAACACCCTGTATATAGAGGTATTATTAAACGTTTTAATAAACTTCAATACTTTTTGTTAACAAGAGTCAGATTTTCAAATATTAGTCAAATTGAATAGATAGTCAATTCTTCTCCTTTTTGATTTTAATGCCATCCTCAGATTAAATATGTATATTGTATATAGCCTTGCTGAGTATTTGAAAAAAGTTTTTAGTTTGATTTCGGGAACTACATTACATTTTCTAAACTTTTATTTATTACTTTACTAGTAAACCCTCATGAAAAATCACAGGCAGATAATTAAAAAAACCTATTTATAAACAACAGACTTAATCTAGCCCTACCAATGCTGACGGGGATTTTTAACTCGGTAATTGTGTACAATTATAAGGATTATAAAAGTGTAGGCATAAAACTTATATACATTATTATTATATCTAAATAAAAATATTAACTTTTAAAATACTTCTAACTTCATACTGCTAGATCAAATGATTTATAAGTTATTAATATTATAATGAAGAAATTAATAATCGAATATGTTTACATGGTATACGAAGATGTACGAATGTTTCCGAAGTTAAACGAAAGGGTATCTCTACTTTAAACTTGTATAAACGAATATATTGATAATAAAAGGTTGTATTTATATTCATTTAATAACCTCAAAGCAAATCTTATAATGTATTATAACCTAATTTAGTTCTTTAACTCATATTTTAAGAAAATCAACTTCACAATACTAATATCAATTGAAGTTGTAAACATAACCCCAAAGTATAATCTAAGCTAGGTTTTGTTTAAGTATTATAGGTGATGGGTGAAATCAGCTGTTATATTATATTGTTACTCACGTACTTGCGTGCATCCGGATGTACAATAGCTTTTATAGGAGTTGATAATATTTAATCCACAGGGGTTCTGAATAACAATTAAACATTGAGATATGGTTAAACTTCATAGACTAAAGTTAATTTAACAAAATACATTTTTAATTTTATTTGTAGTTCACAGAGGATGGCGTCTTTTCGATTAAAACGCGTTTTTGTTAAATATATGGATTTTTGACAGAATGTTGTGGTTTGAGTTCGTTGTGTGCTGCGTTACACAAATTCGCATTTCTTCTTCGTCAGAACTACTTCAATCCTTTCGTCGTTTTCTTTCTTCTTCTGAAAATAAATCTTCGACGTTTTTGTTTTATCTGTTGTGATCCAATTCCCAACACTTCTTTGAAAACTCTACATTTTTTATAAAAAAAAACATCACAAAACATTGACCATTGTTTCCGCATCGTTAAATCAGCTAAATAAATATGATTTGGCTTAATGAGATATTTTTCGAAACTGCAGAGTTAAGTATTTGCATAAAAATAACTCATAAAATATTAGTTTATAAAAAATTTTAGAAATAAAATTAATATAGGATATTATGTTTGTAAAAAGGTTTAACTTTATTTAGATCAAATGTTTATCAGTTACTCTCTAAAAACTATTTGTCAAGATGACGGCTGAAGTACAAACACTGTACCCATGCCAACTTGGTTACACTTATGAACGACCCCCAGTTCCAATAAAAATATCGCAATAGGATTAGTTTGCAAGAAAAAATACCTTCTCCTGGAATATATTCATCGGTTAGTTTTTCGATGCAGAAAACAAGGGATAATTTTGCTGTTTCTTAATTATTTCTGTAATTCCAAAGTTTCCAAGTTTCAAGAATTTAACATAACTGCATCAAACGAGCAAAGGATTATATTTTTAAATTTAGTTTTTTATAACACTAAGTAATATTCCAATTTGTATCATTCGACGTTATTATCTATTTTTTGGTGAAAATACAAAATATCGACTAGATGGCAAACGAAGCATGTTAATACATAATTTATTAATTATTTACACTTTAAATAATTCATTAGTTTGAAACCTAAACTAAGTGTATGCACACAAGATATTATTCCGTACATATTCAACATTCAAGCACTCTCTGACACCTCACGTCATTCATCGCCTATATTTAAAACACATAAACATGTTCTCAGACCGACTTTATTCAGTTTAATAGTTTGTTTTGTTAGGTTTCCTGACTTACTCATCTGGCGCAGTCATGATTGCTGTTCTTACATTAAAACACTTTTAGTAAACACATTAGATTTGTTTATACGTGTCAGACGGACCGACATATACGGGTAAGGGTTTATGGAGGCGCTTAGCTGGGCCCCCGGCGACGAGGGTCTTTAAAGAGTTCATTCTTTGAATCATATGTGCGTATCGGACCGCAGTAGTGCCGCAGTAGGGTCGGCGGTTTTATACTTTCGACCAAGTGGTATAAAATCAGATCATGTTGGGAATATTAATTTATACTGCTAGATATTATATCGTGATTTTGAAACGGATGTGAAAGACCGACACACAACGAAATATTTACTAAATGTGTTAATTACTTATTGTATTATGTAGGTCTACTTGAAGTAGTGGTATTATATCTGGAGGAGCTTATAGTTCCTAACAAAATATATAAAGCAATAACTTACCTTTTACGAAAACTTTGGTTTATAACTTGGAAAAATTATGTTTATAATAAAAAACGGAAAATCTATTATGTTAGTCTACATAACAAAATAAATAAAAGAAAGCAGTAGTGGGTCTGCCGATATAAATTAAAACTTTCAATTTTATATGTGACAAGATAAAAAATAACACAACTTACAAAATGAGGAAGCATAATGTCCATTTCAGAGATATTACAAAATAAACTATTTTTGAACACAACTTACAAAATGAGGAAGCACAATGTCCATGTTAGAGGTATTACCAAGTAAACTATTTTAAAACAATTTATGAAATGAGGATGCGCAATGTCCATTTCATATGTATTACCAAGTTAACTATTTTAATACAATTTGAAATGAGGAAGCACAAAGTCCATTTCAGAGGTATTACCAAGTAAACTATTTTAACACAGCTTATAAAATGATGAAGCATAATGTCAATTTCATTGGTAGCATGCATGTATTTTATATTGTGATTCGATTTGTGGTACGGTACGGTTCGCGAGATTTCATTCGAATACCCACGCAAAAAGTGCTGAACGGGCCATAAGAAGTTTTCGCTTCAAAAAAATAATGTTTAAAAAAAAAAACAGAAACACTTTTAGAATTACGTCTTGTAAATTACACAAATTTGTCTCATCTTTGGTCAGATTTGATTCAGATGTTGGGCTATTATGTACAGAGTTTAGAGAGTGCGCGAATATAATAACAAATATAATAACAAGCTTTACTTATATATTAAAAAGTCGTAGGCCTACCTTAAATGTTTAAAATACCTTTATTTTAATAATCGAAAATTGCTAATTGACATTATTTCTTAAACTATTTGAAATTTTATATTATGAAAATATTATTATAAACAATGTTGGCGTTTGTTAAAATTGTTTTTACTTTAGAAATAAGCTAGAATAATTTGGGTCCAAACTTCGTAGAAATGTTGGCAAATTTGTTAACATTAATACTGTGTACATATCAAAAGTGGCAGAAGAATTAAAAGGTTCAGACAATTTTCACAGAGTGCAGCACCTTCTAACTAACTTGGCGTTAACGAAGGAGTTTACAGTTTCGTCGACAGAATGCACGACATTGCAGTATTTTTTGAACGGCTATTATTGTACTATTCATAGGCCTAATTTATTTAGTTTAATAAATAAAGGTTCTATTGCAGACGAGAACTAGAGTAATAAGTAATGTTAATTTAAACACATTTAATGCTGTCATTTTGTAATGATCAGTTATATATGTCTCGCTTACTTGTTTTCATAAATTAAGTTTAATAATGTAAATTCAAACTAGAAATTACAAGAAATTCTTTAAAATTTAGTTGTAAGAACTACTTTACTTTAAAATTTATGTTGTTTTACATTTAGTTCTAAAATCAGAGTTATTAACAAAATATGTAAATATTATCTTTGTAAATCAAATTAAGATAAAGACACGTCATTATTTGATCTATGCCTACTACTATTTACTATATTTCATTAGACAATCTTTTATAAATAATTTACTATGACTAAAAAAGTACTAGCAACGTTCTTAGTATAATGTAAATTTGTAATATTTAAATCTGTTGATTTAATTCATTAAAAAAGTTTCTAACTACTTAAACAAGGTACTTAATAAAGTGTTTTACAAAGAACATTTGATTTTGATAAATGTATTTAAGTGACATTAACTAACTATAAAATGACTAAACTTAATTCTCTCAAAATGTTACTAAACCAAAGTATTATATTCGTAAGTATTAATTAAAAGTAATAATAAATGGGTGCACCAGATATGTACATGTATCTGTTGTTGTTGTTCCCTAACATAATAGGCCTAGCCTATATAAGAACAATAATAAAGGTATGTGCAATATTAGACAGAACTTTTCATAATACATAAATACTATATCAACATTTTTCTTTACAGGTCACAAACTTGAGAACTTTTGATCTTTCATTAGTTTATTTTAAAGTTCATAGGTTTTAGAAACCTAAAAATTACATACTTCCAAATTATATGTTTTCCTATATTATATCTCTAGCATTACAACAAATATAATCCACGGAAAGCGCATTCGTGCCAAAAATGATAAAATTTCAATTCAAATGAATGTTTTTAAACAAACCACTCTCTATTTAAATCACTAATCAAAACATCAAATTCGGTTAATACGTTACGTGGTTATGCTTGTAGGCCTACGCCCAGAAATTCTCAAGAGATTAACTTTTAATATTTTTAACCAACTTTTACGTACAAAATAAATATTTTAGACAAGCATGATTCCATTTATATATTTTTTTGTGTGGATCATGTTTTTAAAGAGAGTTAAATGACAAAAATTCAAATTTGTATTTCGAATAGTAACTAAATCTTACAATAAACGTACAAAGAAAGACAAAAGCTCTACAACTTGGAACCAATGATTTAATATTTCGATAGAACAAACTATTTTAAGACGATTATATTCCTGAGTGTTCTTTATTAAATAATATTTTTGCAAGCGCTACAACCGATCTAAAATAGACTTTACTAATAAATAATCGGTTATAATTTCTTAAGTGGCTAGGGAAAAGTCAACGGCAACCAAAAGCATAAAAATGTCTAAAAAATGCGTTAAATAAAATTATTGTAATATTATTATTTATACTTGCCTTAGCAAAGCTGTTTCACATTTTTATTTTCAGGCATCATCAGAAAGAATGTTCACAAAAAACACATTTCTCACAGTTACACTTATTAACAGATTAAAATGACATTTAACACATAAACAAATAAACCTAATAAATAAAAACATAAAACGACACTTGGTGAAACATTTAAAACACTTATAGAATTTATTCGAGTCACATTATGCGACTGTCATCGAGTCTACCATAATATCACAGACTGTGTTTTTTGTGTACTATTCGTTCTGATGATGCCTGAAAATGAAAAGGTGAAACAACTGTAAACGATAAGACTTCTAAAAGGATTACTAAGGCAAGTATAAATAATAATATTATATATAATAGCAATCGGATATGGCTACAAATACAATAACATAATTGTAGCAAAACTTTAGTATTTTAAAACTTGTTTTAAGTTTATTGTATTTTTTAAGTATTTTCAAACTTCATATTTGGAAATTATATTTTTTATACCCAAGTCCGAACATACTGTATCAACAAACAAAGAATTATAATCGATTCACGCTTTACAAAGTTATGCGCGAACAATTATATAATTAATTAATTAAGGTCGAATTGATAACCACCTATTTTTTTCAAGTCTATAAAACCAAGAGAAGCGCTATATATAACCGAACGTCAAATACTTCGCATTGTCAGTCGACTAAAAAATATTACTATAATGATATTATTAATAACGCATTAACATGTCAATTACTAATAAATTAAAAATTGGTGAAAAGTGGTGAGTGCTCTCAAGCCCAGAAATTGTTTTACGGTCAGAATTTAAAACCTATTTTGTATAATTTTTTTACAACTTTTTTCTACAATACTTAGGCCTAAGCTAATAGAGAAGAATAAACATTTTCAAGAATTGTGTTTAAAACTTCATATTATAATTTTTTTTTAAATGTTTTGATACCATAACATATATTTTTGGAGGTACCAAACTTAGCTCCCAAAATGTATAGTAGAATATTTTAGTTCTGATTGTTATACTATGAGTGCGTCCGTTCCGTGATCGTGAAAGACAGCACACAGACGAGTGGTTTTATAAGGGTACAGTTTTTGGAACCGTAAGTATACGATAATCCGTGTTCCTTAAATGTAGGTTCTATGTGAACAAAAGCATTTTTCTTGGTGCTACGATTTGAGTAGTTTTGCCTTTCCTCGCAATTACTCGTGCTTATTATCGAATTACCACAGGAAAGATGAGTCAATGAGCACCGATCATGGTCCCCAGATTACGTTTCGGGGTGTAATTAAAAACTATATATACAGAGTGTTCATAAACTCCCTTTAACCCTGTTTATTATTTTTGTTATTGAAAATAAGTTAACAAAACTTTGTGTATATCTTGTGTTGCATAACACAACACTTTTTTTGGACATATCTGAACCTTTATGATTTTGGGGGGCTTAAACAATTTCAAATATAAGGGTAGGTCATGTAACACACTATTGAAAAGCTTATTAAAAAAGAAACAGAAGGGAACAAACTAGAGCTTAGTATCTTGCTTAGTTTCAAAGTAATGGACAATCAAAGTTCTGGAAATTGATATTGTCATCATAACATCAAAGCAGGTTATTAATTTGTTAATATTAGGAATAAGTAGGTTGTGTGTTATTTTCCAGAACTTTGATTGTCCATCACTTTGAAACGAAATAAGATATTAAGATCTAGTTTGCGCCATTGTGTTTCTCTTTTAATAAGCTTTTCACTATACTCTGTCTAGTTCAGGTTGGCCGATAAAGGGAAAAAATAGGCCTTAGTTGGATGTAATTAGTGAAAAGCTGAAATTTTGTCAGATGTTACAATAATATAAGAGGAGTATTTACACAAAAGTCCCCACCCCTCCCCCTCTTGCTTCCCCCCCTACCCCCTTTAAAGATAAATTTTGAAAGACTTTTTTATTTTGTCAATATCTAAGAGATAAAAAAAGATAGAGTCATTTTTATTTCGTTATTGTAATCCTTATAATATTCTCTATCAAAAACATTCGTTGCGTTTAAGCTAAAAAACAATTATTTACCGTGTATTTTTAAATTTAATGTTAAAATTTTAACTTTTCTATTACAATAATTACATGTTTAGCTATTTTTTATTAATATGAGGCAAGTTATGAAAAAAATGGTTCAAATAAAACTTTTATGGTATTTTGCAATCTTTATATCTATCTATACATAATTAATTTGCTAGGGGTTATTTTGTGAGTAGAACTCCTCCTAGAGTTTTTAACCGATTTTGATGTTTTTGGTGTCATTTTACAGAGCACACTCTGAAGTTGTGCTTCCCTTAAAATGAGCTCAATGTATGTTAAGGGCTTCGCCCCAGTGGCCCTCAAAGTTGCCATGTTAATCTTATGGAAGGTCAATCTTAAGGAAGAAGAAGAAAGATTTCTTTTGATTTTATAAGGGGCACAAAAAACAGCTGTTCGTATGAAAAGCTTAAAACAGCTGATTTTTATCAACAGCTGATTTTGATCAACAACTGATTTGGATCAAAAACTGAATATAATTTTAGGTTAGGTAAATCAAGCAATAGCGAAGCATTGCCATGCCCACTAGTTGATATAAGTTTCATAAATGTTAAGTGCAGACAATTGACTTAAGGGTCTGCTCCAGTAAACGAGAAAGCAACAGGAAACGCTCTTCCGGTATCACTGTATCCCTATCTAACCAGTGCAATTTCTTGCATCTGAACGCTTTGACATTGCCTCATTTCATACCATTTTATAAGTCTATCTTTTGTAATTGAGTGTTGAAAAAAAAACTGAGTATTCTTTATACAATTTCGGATCCTACTTGCAAATTATTTTTCATTATTAATTTTTTATTGTGTTAGGAAAAAAATTCAAACTTTGTACTTACAAAATGTCAGTTACTTGACAAATGAAAGAATTTTTTTAAAATGTAAATTGCAAGAAGGATGCGTATTGTGACTGTGCTTAAAATGAGACCTTGCAAACAATTTTAAGATAAAAAGTAAACGAAATAAATGGTATGAAATTTAACATTGCTCTTATGGGATAAAAATCCATTTTATTTTTACTGGAGCAGACCCTTATAAGTTTAACCCCGCGCCGCGCCATCTCCCTTTGCCAAGCCGATTAAGTCAACTGTCTGCACTTAACATTTATAAAACTTATATCAATATAAAGATTGCAAAATACCCTAAAAGTTTTATTTGAGCCATTTTTTCATAACTTGTCTCATATTAATAAAAAATAGCTAAACATGTAATTATTGTAATAGGAAAGTTAAAATTTTAACATTAAATTTAAAAATACACGGTAAATAATTGTTTTATAGCTTAAACGCAAAGAACATTTTTGATAGAGAATATTATAAGGATTACAATAACGAAATACAAATAACTCTATCGCTTTTTATCTCTTAGATATTGACAAAATAAAAAAGTCTTTCAAAAGTAAACTTTAAGGGGGGGTAGGGGGGAAGCAAGAGGGGGAGGGGCGGGGACTTTTCAGAAAATATTCCTTATATAATCAACTAACATCCATGAAAAAATCAGCTTTTCACTAATTAGTTCCGACTCAAACCCTTTATTGACTGGCCTACGATGGACCCAGGACTACCTGTGGCCACCCCTATAATCTCTTGCCGCTGTCCGCTGCCTAGGCGATGAGTCACCTACTGGCTGTGTTTATACAATAGTACACTTTCTTCACAGAATAATAATTTAAAATTTTTAAATGTATATTTGAAATTTACTAAAAAAGTTATGAAAAATGATACCAAACTCGACCTAGGTATTAGAACATTTAATCTGATTATGACAATGTTTATAAACGAACAAATCTGGTAACAAGAATCCATCTTGCAAGTGAACCGATCAGAAGCAATTTCAGACCACTGTAGGTCTAATAGTTAATAAACTACTAGGGGAAACCCCTGCGTGCTCCGCACGCCAACCCCCCACCTCCAACTCCCTGTATTGGAACCCAGTGTGCGCCGTTGGAACCCGTTGTATAATCAGCAAGGCTCAGGTCTACACTTTATAAAAACCTAACCTAAAAATTAGAAATACTAATAATTGATTTAAAATTTGAAATAAACTGTTAATGAAAATATTAGAGACTACAGATGATTACTGAATCAACAATAAACATTATTTATTTATTTTGGTTTAGTCTAGGCCTAACTTAAAATACCGGTATATAGATAGTTTTGTTGCCCGTCGATACTCGGTGGATACAGCTCCATTCGTGGTGAGTTTAGCGCTAGGCAGATGGTGCGAAACATGTATAAAATGTACTTTTTAAAGTGATATTTCATTCCAATTATTTTTCATGTAGCAAAGTTAAAGAAAAAAATGGATTCGACAATCAGTGAATTTAACTAATATTTTATACACATAATCTAATTTTTTGGGATATCAATACAGACAGGAAAGAAGGGAGATAAAAATCATTACCTTGCATAAATAATACTGTTGCCAACTACCATGAAAAATATTGCAATTTTAAACTGTAGGCCTATTTGTAAAATGTTGTATTTATGTAGGCCTTATATATTATTATATCAAGATAAAGATACAAATGTTATCTTTTAATTGGTTTTTATGTCATATTGATTATCAAATGATTTAGAAGTTATTAATATTATAATAAAGAAATTAATACTGGAATATATTTATATGTTGTACTAATATGTACGTATGTTTCCGAAGTATAACAATTGGGTATCTTCCATAAATTTTGTATAAATGAATTAATTAATTGTTGATAAAAGGTTGTGTTTATATTCACTTTATAACCTCAAAGCAAATTTTATAACGTATTATAGCCTACCTTAATTTTAGAACTCATATTAAAAAAAATCAACTTCAGAAGAATTACATTATTGATGAATTGTAATTTTGTTAACATAACCCCAAAATACAATCTATGCTAGGTTTTGTACAGATGATGGGTGAAATCAGCTGTTATATTATATGAGCGTTTGCTCTTCTTCTGTTATTAGGCAAAATACCTTGCTTCTTTACAATCAGCTGATTGAAGAACTGTAAAATAAAATCATTTCAAAGGTTTGGAAATGTTGATTTTTTTTATTTAAGTAATTAAGATGACGTGAAAATAAATAAAACCTGCTAATATAGAAAAGTTTTGCTTTTATTTGGTATAAACTGAATGTAAATCGGTCCAGTGAAAGTCTCAGACGAACTGTCCAAAGGATTGAAAAAGTTGACTTTTCTCCCATGTTAAATCTCCATAAGAAAAGTTTATTTTTCATTTTTGATCCACTTAACGTAAATATTTTCAAAATACAAATAAAATCTGCTAATATAGGACCGAAAACCTTTGTTTTGGTAAAAACCGCATGTAAATCGGCCCAGTAGAAGTCTCAGACGAACTGTCCAAATGTTTTTTTTCCTTACAGCTTTAAATATATAGATTGTATAGTATTGCATTTTTATTGTTGTACAGGATTTGTATTGTATAGTATTATATTGCATTGTATAAAGCATATTGTGTATATAACTTTTTCTCCGATTGTTATTGTCATTTGTATTAAATACATTATATCTCAGTAAAAAGATTTACTATTATTAAAAAATTCTACGGCCAATTTACTTTTACCCAAACAGTCCCTAAGTAAAGCTTTTGATATTCATTACAGATTAAAACTTGCCTTCTAAATTGTCTAAATAAAAAGTCGCAGTCACAATGTAAACAATTCTTAATAAAGTTTGAACTAAATGTTCTAATGCCTAGGTCGAGTTTAATATCATTTTTCATAATTTTTAACTTCCCGCTAAGAAAATTGAAAATTTTCTAAAATCGGGAAGTAATTGGTTTCACTCCGTTTTTCGAAAATCGAGTATTCATCAGATCTCGACGTTTTGAGGTCCTAGGAATCTTCCCTGACCACTCCCGAGAGGGTGTCACCCTGTCCGTATGTATATGTGTGTGTATGTAAGTATGTGACCCGCTTATAACTTTTGAACGGCTTAACCGATTGGATTCTACCAAACGGCGTTCTAAAGAGTTCCATCAAACTTAGATTTCCTGAAAATTTCAACTAATTCGGACCGGTAGGTTCTGAGAAATTTCGAAAAAACTAAGAAATAAAAATTTTTCAAATCAGGTTTTTTTTTAATAACTTTTAAACGGCTTTACCGATCAATTTCAAAATCTAATCAGCTTTTAACCTTAAAAAGCGACGTCGATCGCTACCAGGCCGGTCAAAATCGGTTAATTCGTTCGTGAGATATCGTGAACGAAAGAAAATAAAAAAAAGTGTTTTTCTCAATTTCTCCAAAATTTTTCATCAGAAAATTTTTTGTTTTCGATTATTTCAATGGACTTAAAAAACTGCATCGATTGCCGCAAATC
>JAGFPH010000030.1:24140-35608 GCA_018207615.1 Philaenus spumarius
GAACCATTTTTTCATAACTTGTCTCATATTAATAAAAAATAGCTAAACATGTAATTATTGTAATAGAAAAGTTAAAATTTTAACATTAAATTTAAAAATACACGGTAAATAATTGTTTTATAGCTTAAACGCAAAGAACATTTTTGATAGAGAATATTATAAGGATTACAATAACGAAATACAAATAACTCTATCGCTTTTTATCTCTTAGATATTGACAAAATAAAAAAGTCTTTCAAAAGTAAACTTTAAGGGGGGGTAGGGGGGAAGCAAGAGGGGGAGGGGCGGGGACTTTTCAGAAAATATTCCTTATATAATCAACTAACATCCATGAAAAAATCAGCTTTTCACTAATTAGTTCCGACTCAAACCCTTTATTGACTGGGCTACGATGGACCCAGGACTACCTTTGGCCACCCCTATAATCTCTTGCCGCTGTCCGCTGCCTAGGCGATGAGTCACCTACTGGCTGTGTTTATACAATAGTACACTTTCTTCACAGAATAATAATTTAAAATTTTTAAATGTATATTTGAAATTTACTAAAAAAGTTATGAAAAATGATACCAAACTCGACCTAGGTATTAGAACATTTAATCTGATTATGACAATGTTTATAAACGAACAAATCTGGTAACAAGAATCCATCTTGCAAGTGAACCGATCAGAAGCAATTTCAGACCACTGTAGGTCTAATAGTTAATAAACTACTAGGGGAAACCCCTGCGTGCTCCGCACGCCAACCCCCCACCTCCAACTCCCTGTATTGGAACCCAGTGTGCGCCGTTGGAACCCGTTGTATAATCAGCAAGGCTCAGGTCTACACTTTATAAAAACCTAACCTAAAAATTAGAAATACTAATAATTGATTTAAAATTTGAAATAAACTGTTAATGAAAATATTAGAGACTACAGATGATTACTGAATCAACAATAAACATTATTTATTTATTTTGGTTTAGTCTAGGCCTAACTTAAAATACCGGTATATAGATAGTTTTGTTGCCCGTCGATACTCGGTGGATACAGCTCCATTCGTGGTGAGTTTAGCGCTAGGCAGATGGTGCGAAACATGTATAAAATGTACTTTTTAAAGTGATATTTCATTCCAATTATTTTTCATGTAGCAAAGTTAAAGAAAAAAATGGATTCGACAATCAGTGAATTTAACTAATATTTTATACACATAATCTAATTTTTTGGGATATCAATACAGACAGGAAAGAAGGGAGATAAAAATCATTACCTTGCATAAATAATACTGTTGCCAACTACCATGAAAAATATTGCAATTTTAAACTGTAGGCCTATTTGTAAAATGTTGTATTTATGTAGGCCTTATATATTATTATATCAAGATAAAGATACAAATGTTATCTTTTAATTGGTTTTTATGTCATATTGATTATCAAATGATTTAGAAGTTATTAATATTATAATAAAGAAATTAATACTGGAATATATTTATATGTTGTACTAATATGTACGTATGTTTCCGAAGTATAACAATTGGGTATCTTCCATAAATTTTGTATAAATGAATTAATTAATTGTTGATAAAAGGTTGTGTTTATATTCACTTTATAACCTCAAAGCAAATTTTATAACGTATTATAGCCTACCTTAATTTTAGAACTCATATTAAAAAAAATCAACTTCAGAAGAATTACATTATTGATGAATTGTAATTTTGTTAACATAACCCCAAAATACAATCTATGCTAGGTTTTGTACAGATGATGGGTGAAATCAGCTGTTATATTATATGAGCGTTTGCTCTTCTTCTGTTATTAGGCAAAATACCTTGCTTCTTTACAATCAGCTGATTGAAGAACTGTAAAATAAAATCATTTCAAAGGTTTGGAAATGTTGATTTTTTTTATTTAAGTAATTAAGATGACGTGAAAATAAATAAAACCTGCTAATATAGAAAAGTTTTGCTTTTATTTGGTATAAACTGAATGTAAATCGGTCCAGTGAAAGTCTCAGACGAACTGTCCAAAGGATTGAAAAAGTTGACTTTTCTCCCATGTTAAATCTCCATAAGAAAAGTTTATTTTTCATTTTTGATCCACTTAACGTAAATATTTTCAAAATACAAATAAAATCTGCTAATATAGGACCGAAAACCTTTGTTTTGGTAAAAACCGCATGTAAATCGGCCCAGTAGAAGTCTCAGACGAACTGTCCAAATGTTTTTTTTCCTTACAGCTTTAAATATATAGATTGTATAGTATTGCATTTTTATTGTTGTACAGGATTTGTATTGTATAGTATTATATTGCATTGTATAAAGCATATTGTGTATATAACGTTTTCTCCGATTGTTATTGTCATTTGTATTAAATACATTATATCTCAGTAAAAAGATTTACTATTATTAAAAAATTCTACGGCCAATTTACTTTTACCCAAACAGTCCCTAAGTAAAGCTTTTAATATTCATTACAGATTAAAACTTGCCTTCTAAATTGTCTAAATAAAAAGTCGCAGTCACAATGTAAACAATTCTTAATAAAGTTTGAACTAAATGTTCTAATGCCTAGGTCGAGTTTAATATCATTTTTCATAATTTTTAACTTCCCGCTAAGAAAATTGAAAATTTTCTAAAATCGGGAAGTAATTGGTTTCACTCCGTTTTTCGAAAATCGAGTATTCATCAGATCTCGACGTTTTGAGGTCCTAGGAATCTTCCCTGACCACTCCCGAGAGGGTGTCACCCTGTCCGTATGTATATGTGTGTGTATGTAAGTATGTGACCCGCTTATAACTTTTGAACGGCTTAACCGATTGGATTCTACCAAACGGCGTTCTAAAGAGTTCCATCAAACTTAGATTTCCTGAAAATTTCAACTAATTCGGACCGGTAGGTTCTGAGAAATTTCGAAAAAACTAAGAAATAAAAATTTTTCAAATCAGGTTTTTTTTTAATAACTTTTAAACGGCTTTACCGATCAATTTCAAAATCTAATCAGCTTTTAACCTTGGAAAGCGACGTCGATCGCTACCAGGCCGGTCAAAATCGGTTAATTCGTTCGTGAGATATCGTGAACGAAAGAAAATAAAAAAAGTGTTTTTTCTCAATTTCTCCGAAATTTTTCATCAGAAAATTTTTTGTTTTCGATTCTTTCAATGGACTCAAAAAACTGCATCGATTGCCGCAAATCGCATAAAAATCGGTTGATTCATTCGCGAGATATCGTGAACGAAAGAAAATAAAAAAAAGTGTTTTTCCTCAATTTCTCCGAAACTTTTCATCTGAAAAATTTTTGTTGTTGATTCTTTCAATGGACTTAAAAAACTGCATCGATTGCGGCAAATCGCATAAAAATCGGTTGATTCATTCAAAAGTTATGGCAGTTCAAAATTTGCAAAAATAGTGTTTGTTGTAATTAAACTTAGCGGGAAGTTACATGGATGGCCTTTAGGGTCAACCATTTTCCAAATTTTTTTAGTAGATTTCAAATATACTTTTAAAAATGTTAAATTATTATTTTGTTAAGAAAATGCACCATTGTACAAACACAGCCAGTAGGTGACTCATCGCCTAGGCAGTGGACATAGGCGAGGGGTGACCTCAGGTAGTCCCGGCCAACCTGAACTAGACAGAGTATAGTGTATTGCATGACCTACAGTACGATTTTTTTAACCGTGCCCTCGGCTCGGCTAGCGCACGGTGGGCTAGCGGTGTAGCGGGGAGGGATTGTAAAGGCAGTTCCACAAACTTCGATTAAACAAAACTGATTGAATAATTATTCGAATAAAATTATTGAAATAAAAACTACTTGAATGAGTCGTCTCTTGTTCGAATAATACTGTGGTGTGGTTAAGGTAAATGCCAGACACCAAGTAGGCCTACTTCCCCCTCAGGCAGGAAGTTTTCCCCGGAATCTAACTCCAGACATCCGTACCAAGCAAATCGTAAGTCAAACGAAAAAATGTTTCAAATAAAATATTTAATTTGGACCTTTATCTAAAACTTTCTCGCTAACACTTTGTCTCTGACCAACAAACAAAAAACTTTCCAGCGGTGTGAAAATTTCATCTCATTATTAAAGTACATTTTTGTAATATTGATTTTTAAAATATG
The DNA here is from genome assembly GCA_018207615.1 of Philaenus spumarius. Taxonomy (NCBI): domain Eukaryota; kingdom Metazoa; phylum Arthropoda; class Insecta; order Hemiptera; family Aphrophoridae; genus Philaenus; species Philaenus spumarius. The sequence goes on from JAGFPH010000030.1 coordinate 28,231, forward strand.
AAATAGGTTTTGTAATTAATGGATTTTCTTTTACATCATACGAATCGTATGGTTCTTATCTGCGTATCCGTGAAAGTTTCATAATTTTACATCGCTGCTAAGTGTATTAAATGTCAGTGTTATTGAAGCTCGGTTTTCGCTGTTTCACGCCGCTAGGCTTAGTTTTCGTGGAGAAAACTAGAGTAGACAGGAGCGATTTCTAATGTTATCATTCAGGTTAGTACAATTTGGCCGAGGGCACGGTTAAAAAAATCATACTGTACCTTTATATTTGAAATTGTTAACCCCCCTACCCAAGCTCCCCAAAAACGTAGAGGGTCAGATATGTCAAAAAACTTGTCCTGTTATGCAACACAAGATATATACAAAGTTTTGTTAAATTATTTTCAGTAACAAAAATAATGAGGGGGGTTAAAGGGACTTTATGTGAACACTCTGTGTATTATGTGTTCGCACTCTCACGGCCGCATTTTACCCGATTTACCCGATCAATACACGTCAGCGATTCAGCTGCGTGATCGAACTGTATTTCTCTCGCCATCTTTCAGTGTGCATATTCCTTAACGTTTCCTTCTAACTACGCTTGCCGTTAATACTTTACAAAACTCACTATTTCTGTACTCTGGAGTAAATATTTTATTTATTTGTGTGTTCTTATTCTCCAACTAGAATGGTCTTGTAGAGTTTGAATTTCAAATTTTGTGACAAAAGAGTTGCTTTGAAACGATTGACATTGGAATAGAGCTGTTTCCAGCTGCGAACCTTTTACTAAGTTCTGTAACCGTTGCCTCACAGTTCAGAAGACCCAGTTAACTGAAGCACTTTACAGTTCTGAATTGTACCTATATCGCCCAGTTCTTGCACCTTCAACTACTCCTTAACTCAAACTTTATGTCTTTCTAAAATGTTTCTAACCAAATAAAAGTGCGACGTACTAAAATTATTTACAACTTGGCGTATTATTTTGATGAAACCGGTGGCAGCTTGATTATAATGTGAATGGGAGCCGAAATATAAAAAAAACGGTGAATTGTGCCTGTAGAAATTCATGACTGACATGAATGTAACACTCTTTACTGAAGGTCAAAACATATCCTAGTGTTGAATAGAGAACGGGTATTATTGGAATACTAGAGGGTTCTGCCCCTGCTCGATTCGCTAAGCAAATGCGACTAATTATTGTCTACTTAGACAGAGATACTTGCATACTGGATTCTGACGCATGCGACGATCAGAGTTTTAGCGTGAATGTTATGCAATAGAGAGAGAAATACGGGAGGACTAATGTCGGATTTTGTGTTATTGACGCCTGTCTTTGCAACACTGCGGGAGGCACACAAAACGTGTTAACTACAACACGTACCAAATTTAGATTTGTTATTTTGTTTTTTATTTGGTTGGGTAAACAATTGTTATTAATCATCTATAAAAACCATTACATATAGAAAATACAACTTTGACCATTGATGATAAATACATTTAATTTTTAGCTATTAATTCTTGACATGTACTAAAACATTTTAGGTCAATATCAATATTAGTTTTCCTATTGTATAAAATGTTTGTATACAGGTGTTTAAAAAAAAGTACTTCATTAACATATGCATCATTTACATTAAACAATTCTAAAAACCATAGGTAGTAAAATGTTTATTTTTTCGTCTAGCCACCGTTTTGTTTGAAATCAATAAGTTAAACCGATTCAGTGATAAAAAAGGTTGCTAAACGGAAAACGGAGAAATTTAGGACGCATGATTATTGGTAAATTTTTTACTGTAAATGATGAAACAAAAAAGTAGTCCATAGTTCTGAAAAATCCTCTTATGTTTCTCGAAAAAGGCTTTAACTTGTTTGAAGAAATTTCGTTTTACATGCTTTTTGATACGAGAAATTTCTAGGCGCAAGTATTTTTTTCTGAAAACTAAGTAAGGGAAATGACAGTCAATAAAAAAATCTTAATTTGTCATCCCTTTTATTACACAGTACCAGGAGACTGAGCTAAAGCTCGATTATAAGCAGGGCTATGATTTCAATAATAAATATTGGATTATTGAGTTTTGAGGTTAGGCCTATAACATTAAACAACTAAATAAAGGGTATATACAACATTAGGCTTACCTGTAATAAAAATACTGTTTAAAGGATTAACCATAATCTCAACGCTTGCCTCAGAAATAAGTCAGGCCTAAATTAAAGTTTAATATTTCAATATCGATTTAGGCCTAGGGCCTAGTTCGCTCACGTCAATAACTATTATTGCAAATTTCCGTGAACATCGTTTAGGTTAGGCCTATAACATTAAACAACTAAATAAAGGGTATGTTTATTTAGCAGAAGTATTCGCTGCCATGGTAACTATAAATAGATACAACATTAGGCTTACCTCTAATAAAATATACAGTTTAAAAGAAAGCAGATGATTATTGTAATGGCATTGAAAACATTTGCATCAGCTGTGCTTTGTATTGTTTAAAATGGACAAATTTCACTTTTTAATTTAATAAAAAGACGTAGAAAACGAATTTTCCCAGACTGGTGACCATTTCCAATCAATTTCTCGTGGCCAAAAGCCCCATATAAAATCAAAAAATGAAAAATCCTTAGACGGAGATTTCAGATCCATTTAGCAGACAAACAATTAATTATCTCTCGCTTTAGAAGATAAGATAGCGATGAAAGATTTTAAATATCGGTACAATAACCGAATGTTTCCTCTAACAACTGTTACGCCAAGGAAGATTATTTTTTAATAGTTTCGAAAAATGAAAAATTAGGAAACACAGGTTCTACAATGATTAGTTTCAATACAAACGACAAATTTCTATGTTTCTGAAAAATGTTAAATTTTGGAACCAGGTAAAATATTAAACAAATTCGCATAATATTTGTTTACGTATCCAAAAACTAAAGCTATATTTTGCAGTTTTAAACACGCGATACGTTTAAAATGTTTACCTTTGGATATACAAAAGTTGTTCATTCACAGAAAAGGTACAAGAAATTAAATTTTTTTCTTTTTAAAGAAAAACTAAATATTGTTTTTGATGTTTCAGTAGCTCAAATGGTCTACCCAAAATAAAGCTAGAACTAAAAACTACTTAATTCTGAAATTTATAAACAGAAAATATAAATAATTTAATTTCTCAGTTTTCACAAGCGTGGGTATTTCATTCAGTATTATTTTTATTTCGTATAGGTTAAAAATATGCTTGGTGTAAAATAAATCGGTGTTTGATATTTTATTATCTACCTACATTTTTACTTTCTCCCCCCTATACGTAGTATATGGAGAAAGTATTGTTTTCGTGCAAATTTTCGAATTGAGAATTTTTAGTGGAAGTATCTGTTTTGGTGCTCCCTGAACCCCCAAAAATTGTTTGGTAGAATTATCTGTGTTGGTGCTCCCTGAACACAAAAATATTTTTAGTGGAATTATTTGTTTTGGTGCTCCCTGAACCCAAAAAAGTGGTTTTTTGGTGATGTCTTTCCGTCTGTCTGATAGGATGTGTACAACAGAGCCTGGAGACCATACCTACTTTTTTTTTTGATGAAATTTGGTATGTAGGTGTACTTCTGGAATATCCATTTTTCAAATTTTTGATTTTTAAGGGGTTTTACCCCCCCCCCCCCAATGGCCAAAAAAACGAGAAAAAACAAAATTTCTCAAAAACGGCTGTAACGATTTTGATAAAATTGGGATTATTTGTAGTCCTTAATGTACCCTACCATATAATAATAATAATATTTAGGTAATAATAATAATAACTGGTTTTTGGGGGTTTTTGGCCAAAAAAGTTGTTGTTTTTCAAAACCTCTTTTCGTGCATCTATATATAGGCCTAATTGACATGTAAATTTGTTCGAAATCGATCGAATAGTTTTAATAATAATAATAATATTTATTAGTTACTCTACTACTTCAATGTGTCCCCCCGTTCCTACTTTAATACAATTATGAATCACAGTGAATCTGTTTAATAATTTAAATATGTTTGTGAGAAAGTATGTGCCAGTTCCTGGTACCGTTTATTAAAGATTATTTCATTTGAGGTTAAACAAAAATTTAAGGTAACACACAATCAAATGAATGTTGTCTTCTCAAATAATATTGACTAGGGGTTTCACGAAGATACAAGTGTGTAAATTAAATGTTTAATTTTGTAACTGTGCGAGATTGTAGATATCTCATTTTAGTTATTAAATTTATGAGCATTAGGTAAATGCTTTTCGACTTCCAGGCGATGATAACCGCTAAGGTTTTCGCCTTACAAATAATAACACACAAAAAAACGAAGGTACAGTAATTAAATGATTAAATAATTCTAACCGAATTGGATGGCATTTCGTAAAAATATTTTCATGGAAGAAAACAACTTATTCGTATTGCATTTTAATTAATGTATTTTCCAAGATAGATATTTAATTGAATCTTTAAGTCATATCTAAACAGCTAGGTTACAGTGACACCAAAACTTAAAATTATCCCTCCAATCAGCTCTATATTAATATTTATTCGTTGTCATAGCAACAGACACATGTTCACTTTAAATTTTACCCACTAAGCCCATTTTATAAAACACGAAAATGCGTACTGCGTTACTCAAGTCTAAGTTATACACCAGTGAAAGATTTGTTCAAATGGTTTAGTACTTTGTGAGATTACCCCAGACATCCAGCCCCGGCGGAAAATGCAGATTATTTATAATATTCTGATATTTTCATAGAAATTGCCATTGATTAAGACAGAGGCACTTGGATCGGTGTTGGGTGGTGGGGGTAACGGTGACCTAGAACCTGACACATGCACAGTAGGACCAGTTTTTTTGCGGGAATGACAGGAATTGTATATATAGTAGAGAGTTCTTAATAGAAATAAATAATTTGTGATGGTTTTCTATTTACACAGAATAAAACTATTACGGGTGGAGTTGCTGCACAGCCTTTGGATTGTCTTTTTAATTTCGGTTCTGAAGTCCACTTATACACATTATTACTTTTGACGGAGCATGTAACATACAGTAGCCAGGCATGAATGTATTCAAACTGTGTTGCCGGGCTGAAATTGCAGCCAAATGTAAACAAGGTTTTGTATTCGACGATAAATTCTATACTGACCACGCTAAACCGCAATTGTACCCGTATAGCACGCAGCATATGTCGCTGACAAAAGGGTTGTCTCGCTGCTTGCTGGTATTTCGAGGGTTGTCACACCGCCTCACCCCCGTGGAAGCGGGAGGTGTGGGGTTAATGTAGTTCGATATACGCTGTTGTAACCGGTTTCGTTATTTTAGGACTGCTCAAGTGAGGAATCAATTACAAGTGAGGTTAAGTAGTAATTAAGTGAGGAACCACATTTTAAGAATAAGGTACTTTCATTCTGCATATTTTGTTTCTTACACGACGTTATAGCCCATCTGGTTCCCTAAAAATCAACCAAAACGTAAAATACCATAATAGTACTGTACCAACTCATTTATTGATGTTGATTTTTACCGTAAAATAATTTTGTTTATTACAAAAATATCGCAAAGATGCAATGATTTTTAAATTTCTTTATTTATTATTATTTTTTTAAAATTTAATAGGTTACATGTCTTCTATACTAATAATATAAAGAGTTAAAGTTTGTTTGTTTGTATGTAGGGGGTAATCTTTGGATTTATTGAACCAATGACAACATAGGCTTTACTAATAAAAAGCTACACTATCCCTGAGTAAAGTAGGCTATAATTTATTTTGATAAAAATATTTTTTATTTCAATATTTGTAAATTTAGTCGGAAAAAAAATCTTAGGTTAGGCCTAAACTGATGAAACAACACATGTATTTACATTTATTACCATAGCAACCAACTGAATAAAATAACAGATAAAACAGCTGTTTGCTCAAATATTTCCATTAACAGCTGATTTCAAATTTTGAACCAATTATTTGTATTTCTAACTTTTAGGTTTGGTTTTTATTAGAGTGTAGACCTTGTTTATTAATCATAAATACGGATGACAGGGAAAAAAAAATTTAAATGACGTTTGAGCTACGCGTTATTTGGCGACATCGGGTGATTAGTGCCTTGGTGAATTATTTGTATTCCTAACTTTTAGGTTAGGATATTATTAAAGTGTAGACCTGAGCCTTGCTGGCTCTTTTAACCTTCATTATAACTGCTGTTATAAAACATAGAAAACAATTTGATTTGAACATTTAATATTATTTACCATCTTAGCTTTGGGGTTTATTATTAATTCTACACCTTTATTATAAAGAAAAGATAACACGATTATGTGTATAGAATGTTCCAACAGGGTTGGCGTGCGGAGCTCGCAGGCGTTTCCCCTATTAATTACGGAATATTTTTAGTACCTAAATAATAAATACAGTTTCTATTTCAGTTATTTTTGTTTAGTTATAATTTATTAGTATACAAGTGAAAAATATACATGGTGGTTGAAAATTATCGACCAATAGTAAAAGTAACAGATCAATATTTCGAAAATAAAGGGCATGAAGAGAAATGCAAGTCTGGTACTTTCTACGTTAGCGTACGTGAGTACTGGCTTGATGTATGTTTTGTACAATCTGATACGAAGTGGTAGTGGGCTCTGGCGTTTATGACTGGAAGGAGTCTGCCACGGACAGATTTAGCCCTTGACAGTGTTTTCTTGACATGACGGGAAAGTTTTAATTTAGAGTGAAGAGTGATTCCATAATGACATGACGAGTCCATGCTATGGGGGATTTGTTGGTAGTTAGTTGAACATTGGGTAGTCTACGCTTAGTAAAGAATTGGATGGCTTACGTTTTATCTGTGTTCACTGCAATTCTCCATTTCCTGAGCCATGGTTGCAGCCTATCCAACTGTTGTTGGATGACTGACGAACCATATTCCAGGTTAAGAGAACTGTAGTAAAACATAGCGTCATCAGTAAATAGTCGTAGTGATAGATTGGGGATGAGTGGAATGTCGTTAGTGTACATAAGTTACAGTAACGGTCCAATAACCGAGCCTTGGGGAACTCCTGCCTCGATGGGTCTAGGCGTGGATAGAGTACCTTCGACAGCAACCTTAAACCATCTACTGTCGAGGTATGAGTTTATGAGATGTGCATAGCACCACAGTTGCATTTCCCTTTATATGTCTTTTATTTCTGAAATATTAAGTCGTTTTCTTACTTTCACCTACTACCCAATACTTAAAGGCATAGGTATGCATCTATTTAAGGGGACCTTTAAGTCAAAAATAAAAATATGGATTTTTGGTTTGTAGTTTTTGCTATTCTATACTTCTTACTGAACATTTTGATACGTGATAGGATGTATATTTGCTACACATCTTGTAAGGGTTTTTCGTATCCCTGTCTTTTCTCGTCGTGTCCGGATCG
>JAGFPH010000030.1:35708-74972 GCA_018207615.1 Philaenus spumarius
TAATTATCGATGTACTACCTGACTTGAATAACTTTATAAAAAAAAAACATCGGTGGAAAATCATGCCCTTACAATCTTCGTTAAAATAAATGTAAACTACACTTTGTTGGTTGAGTTTTTAATTTTTTGTTCAAACGATTATCCTCAGTTCTACCACAATGGAGAACTATCATGGTGCAAAGTCCTTAATTTGAGGTGATACTCATAAACATGCAGTGCCTGTTCCATTATGTTAGAATTCAACACACTTTTCAGCACATATCAGACCAGAGTTTGTTAAAATAAATGTCTGCACGGAAGAATCCAAAACTTAAATGAGCCCTTTAACAATACTATCTGGAGTGGAATCCCTAAAAACAACTTTTTGGGGATAAAAACATTAGAGGTTTTAGTGTTATTACATTCATTGTGGTCGGTTGGTAAAGAGCAAGTGATACAGAAACAATGTGGGGATGCTGGAAGTAACCAATTTACAATATAAGAGTTTTGGATGCCAATAAAGCAGCTTTTAATTGTATGATGAGGAAAAGGAAACAGAAAAAATCTAAAAAGCAAATAGGAACACAAGGGCGAAGAAAGTCCTGGAATTCCTATACACACTCAGTATTGTCCTCGAATGTTTTAGTGTGGTCGGCGGGACTTGTTTGCAGTGTTTTAACTCTACCGAAAATCAAATTTTCTGATACACAAGTATTTTCATACAGTTGGAATAGAACTCACGAACTTACACTCTGTCTCTGTGGAACTGTTTCAGCGAATGATTGCTTCGCTGGATTCTTCAGCCTCCAACTTATCTTATGTTCCAGCGAAGTACCAGATTGCATCTTGCAGCAGTTAGGGCGTTCCCTAGATGCTGCTGCCATTCTCCCCAGTGCACTCACATGCAAGTGAGAAGTGAATCTCACCGAACCTGTCAGGAGAGAGATCTGCATAAATGCATTCATCCTACCTAATAAAACTTGACATTGTCAAAAATAAGTTAGTGTATTCTAAATTTGAGATTTGTAAACTTATTAGTTTTTTTAATGGTTAAATTTTTTTTAAGTGTAAACTTCTTTAGACGCACCTCGTCTAAAATTTGCGAGCGGTAAATCGGATTTTACAGTAATGCATTTTCCGACACGCGTCATCCTCTACTATATATAGTACACATGTGTAATAGCAGAGTATATAGTTTATTTGGCAATACATATGAAATGGACATGTGCTTCCTCATTTCGTAAGTTGTGTTTATATAGTTTACTTAGTAATACCTCTGAAATGGACATTGTGCTTCCTCATTTTGTAACTTGTGTTAAACGAGTTTACTTTGTAATACCTCTGAAATGGACATTGTGCTTCCTCGTTTCATAAATTGTCTTTTTATTCAATATTTTCTATACTTTTGAAGTGTAAATCAGAATATCGCCATACAAGTTTACACTTCTCCCGCGTGGTCCTAAGCACACTTGGATTTTTTAAAGATCTTGTTTTTAATATAGGCATACAAGGTTAACTCAATATGCAGCTCCTGTATTTTGTTTCACTATATTTTATAATATACTTTCACAGTAGCATTAATGAACGTAGAATCTTTAAATAAACAAAACTATTGACGCACTTTCCTAGAGAGTATATTTATTTAAGACTTTTCGGTTAAAATCAACATGTAAATGAGGGTATATTACTTTTTTACAAACATAATTTAAAACAACATTTATGTCTATAAATATATTCGAGCTTGACTCGTGAGAAATGTTATTTCTAAAAGAAAAATACGAAACACAATTATTCAATTACAAGTTATAATTTAAGTTAATTTAATTTAATTTATAATTTAGTTGTAGCTCATATGTCAATGGCGACTTTGTCGTTGGAACGCGTTTGACAATTAAACTTATTTTTGTGAGAATTATCGTGTTCTGTATTTTTATTTTTACTTTTAGAAACATTTACATCGTTTGATATATTCTAACGTATCCTGGTTCTCATAGGGCTGAAGTATGTTGACTTAGTATGTGATGTGTTTAACATTGCTGTTATGGACAATTACACTGTAGCAGAGCAGTGAATTTCGACCTAATCTAACCAAGTTACATTAATTCAAACTATTAATAGGGCGCAGATAGGCAATACGGATACATGCCAACACAGCAAGTTGCGTTTCACTCCTTCAAGGAAGTCGCACAATAGTATTTTTTTTAAACTCAATCATACAGGACGATGCCCACATTACATACAAATACCAGGAAGTCTGGTCCCATGCAGAGATTAATTTTGTTTCCAACATGAAGTACATTCGGTTTTAGATATACTGTTGTCTAGATATGACTTCAAAACAATAAAACAGTTTTTGAAAATGTATTCAGCAATCAACATCCGCATATTGCAATACTTAACAAATTATCGGAAAAAATTACTTATTCTGAAGCATTGCTCTTATGGGAATAAGATTCAATATGGCGGACAGGGAGCCACCCCTTAGGTAAAAAAAGTGCTTACAGACGGTATTCTAGCTACCGTACAGCGTCATAATAGATAAACATCATCCCTCGTATCCCTGTTTTATCAACAACTGTTTTAAATAAATAAAAAAAAAAAAATCCAGGTGTGCTTATGACAATACGGGAGAAGTGTAAACGTCTACGGCGATATTCTGATAAATATTAAATAAACTATGGACATTATTTTGGTTGCTAAAAAAATCCTGCATAAAACAAATTTGCAAAGTACACAAAATTTAAATTATTTTAACATTTCCAAGTAAACTAACACAACTTACAAAATGAGGAAGCACAATGTTCATTTCAGAGGTATTAACAAGTCAACCATTTTAAAACAATTTACAAAATGAGGAAGCACAATGCCCATTTCAGAGGTATAACCAAGTAAACTATTTTAAAACAACTTACTAAATGAGGAAGCACAATATCCATTTCAGAGATATCACCAAGTAAACTATAATATGCTCTGCTATATACGCATGTGTATAGTAGTAGAGCGTGATGGAAAAATTCGCGACGGTAAAATCCGATTCTTCGCCCGCAATTTTAGACGAGGTGCGTTTACACTTAAAAAAAAATGTGTGTACACATCTTTACTATCGTCAGACTTTTGAACTTGAGGCTTAGGCCTAAATATAATAATTCATAATGAAAGATAAAAACAAATAAAACACTTTCAATAAATTCTGAAGAGTGATATTGAAGTGCTAACAAAACTAATAATTTTCTGTTTGCAGGGTGTTCGATTGATTCCTTAATTTGGCCTAACACTATTACAGCAGTGGTATTTGTAAACCAAAAGAAGTTTAAAATGTTCGTCATCCCAATCAACATCAACAACAACATTTCTAAACGTATCTAAAATGCATTCTATTATTAAATAATTTTATACAATTAATTACTCTACTGGGCGCATTTGTACAGCATAGTACAGTTATAAGCCTGTAAAATATATAAAATGTAGAACAATACATCCGAAATATGTTAGTTTTCTGTTAACAGTCATTTGGCCGAGTTTTTAAACGCTTAAACCAATTTTTTGGTTAAAATTCCCATTAATTACAGGTTAAGGTAATTAGGTTTACAGTTTGAATAGAGTTTAAATCAAGTTCAAATTAATCTTAATAATAATAATAAAAGTAGCTTTATTGCCGTTAAGCTTAATACATGCAATAGGCAACAGTCACATTCGAATATAGGCCTAGATATGTGCATAACATCGTATCATATTACATCGATTAAATTACAACTCATGAATTCCTCCACAGAATAGAAAGCTCTTTGCTCTTTCCTTTAGCCATTTTTTAATAACAGTTTCGAAAGCTTTTTTCAGGCAAAGTTCTTGAGAGGGAGTTTATTGAATAGAGATTAGAGTATACTTGTGGTATATAGTACAACGCATTTAGAATGGCGAGCGGGCTGCGCATGCGCAGGAAAGCCCGCCTCCCACCAATTTCAGTCTCAATCAAATAGTAAAAAAAGTACAGTCAGTGTCAAATCTGCACAGACGTGCGTGGCTGTGTTGTATATGTGGTGTGTATAAAGCCATCGTCTATAAACTTGACTGTACGCCGCGCTGCCTAGCCTCGTTACGGGAAATGTGGTGGGATAGTCTCTCTCGCACTGCCCTCCCTAGACGCCATTCTAATTGATTCTATCTATAATAGTAGCTTTTATGTGTTTTAACAAGACTTATACTAAAATATCACATGTATTTCTAGTATTGCAATCATGTTTCACATACTGGGTATCAAATTGCAAATTTTGTCGACCATTAATTGAATTACAAAATATACATAGGCCTACATATATAGGTAAGGCAAATTTTAGAAAAATTGTGTGTCTACAGGATTGTCTATTTTATAATAATGGCCTTATAGCTCTTTTTTTTGCATTACAAAAACTATCCCTGAAGGACCTGAATTGCCCCAGAGTCGTACACCATACATAACAGTTGCGAGTGCAAGCTTGAATTCCAATAAAATATAAGATGTAACTCAAAACTTGTTATTAACGCTAACCAGCTGTTTATATTACAATACCAAAATCGATTTCATTAAAACGTGGTGAGTGTTATATAGTAGTACAACAAATATTGGTTTTCATGTACACAAAGCTTTAAGACGTTAAGAGTAAAACGGGTTAAAATATAGTAGAAACAAATTGCAACACATAACCTAGTAGCTATAAAAGCCATAACTATAAACGTGTTGAAATGCATTTACTATAGATTGAAGTAAAGCTTTAGGTTTCACACTTTCCTGGTCATTTGCAGTCGACTATAGGTTTTCATTTAATATTCAGCAATAATTATAAAAAACATCAGGAAGCGCTATATTAGTTTCCTCGCGCAATACGTAGATTAAACACTATTAAGGTGAAGAGAAAAGAGTGACTTATGAAGGTGAGGTGAAGAGGAAGGGAATGCAGTGAGATCACAGCGTAAGATTTGTCGCGATACTAGCGCTCCTCTAATTTAGCACGGCTCAAAGCGTAACCACTTTGAACGACTGACACATTTCTTTGGCGCTAATGAGCTCGGGGATTTAGTCGTGTTGGATTTGAAATGGTATTAAATGAAATTCCGTTTTACTTGGGCGGATATTTAATATTCTTTTTGAAAGTATATTTCTGTGGAAAGAAACACTGATTGATAGATTTAAAAACATTAGTAAAAATGTTTAGTTTTGATGAACTAGCTGAATCTGCTTCGGCCGCCAGCCTGGCATAAAACGTGTTCTTATAAAATGGGCTCGTGGATCTGTCCACGTTAAGTTGGGATTACGCACTATGTGCCAATGGGTTCTTACGTCCGTCAAAAACGGATATGTGTGTTTATCGTTAATAGACCCTTGGCTAATGATAAAAGCAGGGATTATGGGTCAGCGGCTTTTCTTTTCCGTTAAAGTGTACGCTTATTCGTTGTGTCCACTGCTTCTTCTGTCCGCTAATGCATCTACTATATCATTAACTACCATTGGTTTCCAAGGGGTAATGTCAGCCTACAGCTGCCATTTTTTTTTGTTAAGTAGTGTTAGTAATAATTCATTCCACTGCTTGCTAGAATGTGTTATCCCAAACTCAAACAAACACGCCACTTGTCCACGATAAATACGAGAGGGAAGGGAGCCGTCTTCTTTTCTGTGGAGTAGCTATGCAATATATCAAACAGATTACTTGTTGTCGAACGAAATCCGTAACTCTTATCTTATTCCATTATTCATATGTGTAGAATTCATTTTGTGTGTGGTTATATCAACGCTGGCGAATCTGAAAGTTTGACAGTAAAAATGATAATTTATTTCTCTGGGCATTAACTGAACAACCTCTGCAGATATAAATACACATTCATAGTAAACATATGTACTGTACCTTCATAATATATTGTTTAGTTTTATTAATACCGACATAATATATTTGTTGGTATAACATTAAACAAATATGTTCAATTAATAATAAAATATTAGGAAAACACTTTCGTAGTCTGCAAAGACAATTGCGTTTTACTGTAACTTTTTTCTGAAATAAAGCATGGTTTTGGTTACATTTTTGTCGAAATAAAAAAAAATAATAATAATTTCGAATTTTAATGAAATTTAATGATTTGAAATAATGATGACGTGAAATTTAAACACTACTTGAATGGGAAATTGTTCCCTTAAAATTGGCGGTATTTAAAACAAAACATTTGCAAAGATAATAAAAAATAAGTAACATAGAACATTTTTAATAAAACTAACTTTTTACGTTATTATTTGAGTATAAAATGTAATGGGAAATATGTATTTCGGTGGTAAATCTTCCGATTTTTAATTTTGTACTTTTTAGTTTTTGGTAACAACAACAGGAAAAGAGTTATTTCTAACATAAAAGGTTTGTGCCAAAGAGATTTGGTGGGGAGTCTATATGTTTTGGTTAATCAAAAATCCTGTCTGTATTTTTGTAGACATTTACATTGTGTGTAAATTTGTGTGTAGTCTGCTTGTGAAACAGTCGGTACCTTACGTCAGTAGAGCAGTAGGCGGAACGTAACTTCAACCACTCACCGAATGAACTATAGTTTAAAATACGTCTAAATCATTCATGTTGGTACAGGCTTAATGAACTGTCTTTCTCTTGTTGTGTACACATGTTTTTTATTTAAAAAGTTTAATATTATTGATTGAATATTAAAATGGATATACTTATTGTAACATACTTATTTAGTTTTAATATTTAGAAAATCTTGATTTTGTGAACATGTTTATATAGTTAAACTAGCTGAATACCCGTGCTTCGCTACCGGGAATTAGTTTTTTTCCCATCACTATGATTCATAATTAGTTGTAATATTTTTCTCTCGTTTTCTTTCATCTATGATTTCACGAAAGTGAATTATAACATGTCTTTTCAATTAGTTTGATATTTATTGTTCACTGACGATTGTCTTCGTCACGGTATGTGTGCCGAATAAATTATATCTATAAAAAAATTAAAACATCAGAGCGAAGAGAGTCTTCTTTTCAGCCGCTAAATCTACATACTGGTAAATCACAGTCTTAGCTGGATGTTTGCTGATCACCCAGATACGTCTTTAATATGCGACTGTATAGATCGGGATTGTTTTGTCAGCTTACGTCTAAAATATTTTCTAAAAATTAATAAGTGAAAAATTTCAGCTCTCTAGCTTTAAGAAAAGAATATCAATTTATATTTATTGTTTTTATAGTTTGTTATTACATTTTCAACCCTTAGCAGCACGTAAAAAAAAAATGTAAAACTGGTTTATTTTTCATATGTATTTTGTAATAAATAAATGTACAAAATTTCAGCTCTCTAGCTTTATGGAAAGTATAAAAATAAATATTTATTGTTTTTAGGGGTTGTTATCACATTTTTACAACCTGTAGCAACACGTAATAAAATATGTAACTCATTTTCTTTTTATATGTGTTTTGTAAGAAATAAATGTAAACAAACAACATTTATTGTTTTAGGGGATGTTTCAACCCTTAAAGGCCAAATATTTAATATTCTATATTAGTGCGCTTCTAGCGCCTACGAACAATATGTGTAACAAATGTTTTACGTTCCTTGGTGGTATTAAATTAATATTTATAGATATAGGGGTTATTACTAAATTTCACCCCTTAGCAGAACGTGATAAAACGTAAAAATGTTTATTTTTTATATGTATCTTGTAAGAAATAAATGTAAAAAATTTCAGCTTTCTAGCTTTGAAAAAAGTATAACAAACAATGTTTATTGTTTTAGGGGTTGTTTCAACCCTTAAAGGAAATATTTTAATATATTTTCTTAGTTCGCCTCTAGCCAATATGAGCAATATGTGTACCAAATTTCAGGTTTCTAAGCGGTATTCAATTAATAGTTTTAGAGGTTGTTACCCCTAGCAGCATTTCACCCCTTAGCAGAACGTGAAAAAATGTAAAACAGGTTTATTTGTTGCAAGAAATAAATGTGAAAAATTTCAACTCTCTAGCTTTAAGGAAAGTATAAAAATGTATATTTATCGTTTTTAGAGGTTGTTATCACGTTTTACTTTTTGTATGTATTGTGTAAAAATAAATGTACAACATTTTAGTTTTCTAGCTTTAAGAAAATTATAACAAACAATACTTTTTGTTTTAGGGGTTGTTTCAACCATTAAAAGTAATATATTTTAAAATTATTTCTATAGCGCCTAAAACAAATACGTGTACCAAATATCACGTTTCTAGGCGGTAGTTTTTTTTAGATATATAACAAACAATATTTATTGTTTTAGGGGTTGTTTTAACCCTTACAGGCCAAATATTTTAAAATCCTTTCTTACTGAGTATCTAGCCCGTATGAAAAATGCGTGTACCAAATTTCACGTTCTTCGGAGGTTGGGTTTTTGAGATATATAACAAACAATATTTATTATTTTAGGGGTTCTTTCAACCCTCACAGGAAAAATATTTTAAAATCTTTTCTTAGTTCGCCTCTAGCCCCCTATGACAAATGTGTGTACCAAATTTCACGTTTCTAGGCGATAAGGTTTTTGAGATATATAACAAACAATACCTATTGTTTTAGGGGTTGTTTCAATCCTTAAAAGTCATATATTTTAAAATTATTTCTATAGCGCCTGTGAAAAATACGTGTACCAAATATCACGTTCCTAGGCAGTATTTTTTGTTTAGATATATAACAATTAATACTTATTGTTTTAGGTTTGTTTTAACCCTTACAGGCCAAATATTTTAAAATCCTTTCTTAATGAGTATCCAGCCCGCATGAAAAATGCGTGTACCAAATTTCACGTTCTTAGGAAGTTGGGTTTTTGAGATATATAACAAAAAATATTTATTACTTTAGGGGTTTTTTCAACCCTCACAGGAAAATATTTTAAAATCTTTTCTTAGTGCGCCTCTAACAACCTATGACAAATACGTGTACCAAATTTCACTTTTCTAGGCGCTAGGGTTTTTTGAGATATATAACAAACAATACTTATTGTTTTAGGGGTTGTTTCAACCCTTACAGGCCAAATATTTAAAAATCCCTTCTTAATGTGTCTCTAACCCATATGAAAAATACGTGTATCAAATTTCACGTTTCTAGGAGGTAGGGTTTTTAAGATATGTAACAAACAATATTTATTGTTTTAAGGGTTGTTTCAACCCTTACAGGTAAAATACTTTAAAATCCTTTCTTAGTGCGCCTCTAGTGCCTATGAGCAATATGTGTACCAAATTTAAAGTTCCTAGGTGGTATGGTTTGTGAGATACTGTGATAAGTCAGGAGTGAGTGAGTGGGTTTTGGGTTTTATATATGTAGATTCGCAATTATTATCTTTTTTTTATTTCTGAAATGTGGATCTCAAATCAGTAATAATTTAAATTATATAAAAATAAAACAAAAAAATTACAAATTTTCCAAGATGGGGTAGTATAGAATCCACATCGCAAGCTTTTGTTCTGTTATTACTGTACACCAGTATTATTCACAAGCAAATAATAACCTTAACAATATTAAGGTTAATAACCTTAATACAATATTATATTACTGGACTACAACACAGAGGTCTATACGCTTGAGCTGTACAGTAGTAGCTCTATACGCTTTTGGTGTACAGTAGCGCTCTAAGGGTGTACATGTCCGCCCTAGGGCAGCCAACCCCCGTTAAGTGGCCTATCTGCACGTGGCGAGCATCGATCACAAACCTACCCTTACTTTAGCACGTTCACGTTCAATATGAATCTGAAACTGTTTCAAATTTTGTATAAAATATCGGTTATCTATTTAACAAGTTGGTTTATTTGGATTTAATACTTAAGTTGTATGTTGTTTCAATCGGCCAAATGCGTGTCGGACCCGCATCGAAGTAAAATGACGTAGATGTTGAAACTATCCACTTTAAACTCATGATGTACAATATGCGCGGACGAAAATTAGTGTAATAAATGTTCATGTCAACATGAGAGTGGGCGTGTCTAGAATAACGTAATATTTAAAAATAATTTTATTCAGATTTGTTGCAAACTATTTATAATATATCTACAAATTAAGTGAAACTATTTTAAAATATTAAAAGGCTATCTACAATCAGAGTTTTCAAAAAATATGATATATCTTTTTCTTTTATAGCTTTTAAGATTTCATAAAGCCTAGGGGAGGACCCTTGCGTGCTCCGCACGCCTTGCCCGTTGGAACTTTCCATACACATATCCTATGATGTGTTTATAATAAAGGTGTAGAATTAATAATAACCTCAAAGCTATAATAGTAAATAATTAAATGTTCAAATCAAATCATTTCGTATATCTTATAACAGCAGTTATAATAAAGGTCCAAAGAACCAGCACGGCTGATGTCTAGACCTAAACAAAAACGTTACTAACAAGTTAAAATACAAATAATTGCTTAAAAGTTTAATGGAAACAGCTGATTACTGTACCAACACTAAACATAATTAATTTTCTGTGACGTTTTGAAGCTCACAAATTGCGCAGTGTTTCAAAAAGTATATAAAAACACACTTTACACAAAACACACTTGTATTCGTCAAAGCAATGGGTGAAGAACTTTCGGAGATTTAAGATTTTAAACAAACGAACATTTACTTTCTCAATATACTATAGTATAGAGAAATTATAGTGATCGCAAAAAATTGATGTTTAGATTTTTGTGGAAATATCCGTTTTGGGACCCCCTGAGTCCAAAAAAGTGGTTTGTACAAAATGTCTGTCTGTATGTCTGTACGTCTGTATATATACAAAGCTAGAGCGAAAACTATTCGATCGATTTCAAAAACATTTGCACCAGACATGTCAAGTAGGCCTGTATAGATGCACGAAAAACGGTTTTGAAATTGTTTGAAAAACAACCCCCTTTTTGGCAAAAACACCTCTAAAAAATCAGTAATCATTTTTTTATAAAAAAACAGCTCTAACGATTTTGATAAAATTTGGCTTATTTGTAGCCTTTAATGTACCCTACCATATGCAAAAAAACCTTATCTTTCTAAAAATTCTAATTTAGCTAATAATAATAATAATAACTGATTTTAGGGGTTTTTTTGGCCATAAAGAGGGTTGTTTTTCAAAAATTTTCAAAACCTTTTTTCGTGCATCTATACAGGCCTAATTGACGTGTGTGGTGCAAATTTGTTCGAAATCGATCTAATAGTTTTCTCTCTAGATGATAATAATAATAATATTAGTTAATCTTCTACTTTAATAAAAGATCACCTCTCCTACCGCACCCTACAAGTCACAGTGATCTGTTTAATAATTTAACTGTGTTTGTGAGAAAGTATGTGCCAGTTCCTAGTACTGTTTATTTTATTTATATAGATGGATAAAATCTCAACAGCGAAAGTCTGTAAAACATACTTGCGCTTGTGTTCAATGTGACCATAATTACAATCTCGTTCTAATTAACCCTTTTTTTCAGAACGGTATCTCTCAAGCTTGCAATGGCTGTTACGTTTCGAACTATGGCTGTTTTATCTTTTGGTTGATCAAAGGTACTGTATAAACTGTCCAAAGTGTCCATTAGATTAAAAAGTCTGAGGACATTGTATGCGACAGTATAGAACATTGTCTTAAAATGATTTAATTTCCAAAGTTTTGGTTGCAACGCTTTTCATATACAATCGTATATGCTCTCCATCATGCATGAATATAATGTCGCTAATATCATGTTCTCTAAACTCTGAAATCTCATTATGCAATATGTTAACATAAATTGATCCTAAGATTGTTACTATTTTTAATATTTTACTTTTTAAATCTTCAAAATTATTTTTGAATAACAAAGTTAACTGAGAAACATTTATCTTCACGTTACGAAGGCCTTATCGGAAAACAGTCTGAGGATTGCTATTATTATTATAACTATCATAACCTCAAGTTTTTAGTGTTCATATTGAGATGGAAGTGCACTTCGTTAGTCTTTTTGGTTAATATCGTTGAGTTTAAATAATGTTTTCATTGCTAAAAGGTAGGCTACATTCTCTGTTGCCTTCTCAGGTTGCATCACATTGATGTGTTTGTTACTGATCGTCCAGTAATTTTCACACAATCACCATACTCAGTGTTATGTGCCAACATTTATCGTTAAATTAAAGCTTCTGCAACAAAAATATAAAGTGTTACAGTTGAAGATCTTCCAGTTTTCATCATATCTCCAAGACAACATTTTGCGCGAACTTTCAAAAGGCTACTAAACTGCAAAGACTATTTCATAGACTATTGTGGGTACGGAACTTCATTCAAGGTGGGCCACAAAATGCTTATTTGTGACGGGCAAAGAGATTTCTTCGTTGCATTTAACCATTTTTTTATCTAAGGCCACAAAAACAAAATATGCCCATGACTAATTACATTGGGCAACAACCTGGTAAAGTTTTGATTTACCTACGGAGCGCTTTTTATGTAATTTGTAGTTGCAATTTTTATTTCTTCAAATTAAAAATAATTCAATGTTCACGTTAAGTGATACACAAATATTTCATAATCAAATCTTAATGCACAGTAATTACAGTAATATTACAATTTAACAGTATGTAAAATTGTAATATGTGACGATTAGGAAATCCTTCGGCCTCCTTTAGCTCCTTTCACACTGATCGGTTTTGGACGACCGGCAAAAATCCGATAGGCCAAATTATTTTATTTAAACAAAGAAGAATATGAAATCTTTCACACTCACCGACAACGACATTTTGCCGGCGCTGAACCGGGTATCAGCCGGCTACTGCCACTGGATTGGACGTTGCCGATTTTAAACCGACCGGCGAGTTTCTTGGTAGTGATGATCATGTTTTTGAAACGTGCGCATTCACATTGGCCGGCATTTAGTCGGTCCGCAGATTTCGACCCACAAACCATTAAAAAGTGTTTTGTTATTTCAGTCATTTTATTTTTTTTGCAAGTAAACTTTTTAAACTATTTCTAATTAAATGGCTTGATAATACAGTGTTAAATACGAAAAATGTCCTAAAAAAATGTAACAAACTTTAAATTGTTAAAAGTTTAAGTGAATGGGTTTATTTAAAAATGTGCAAAATAAAAAGGTTGTCAAGTTTAATATACTATCCTATGTTTTTTGGTACGGGAAAACTAATTTTGTCAGTTAAAAATTCGTAGCATGTCGGAGTCACATTTTTGGAATTTTTTTTTGAAAATATTGTGTCCAAATTTAAAAAATACAGTGTGGGGTATCGTTTTATATGATTTTGGGTACGGGAAAACTAATTTTGAGAGTTGAAAATTCGTAGCGCGTCGGGGTCACATTTTTATGTCAAAATTTTGAAAATACAATGTGTGGGTATCGTTTTATATGTTTTTGGGTACGGGAGCCGAAGTCTCGAAAAAGTGTTCCATCTTTAATCTTGTTTTAATTATATACGTATCGTTGTACAGCGCAGGTCTTATACAGCAGACTCTGAGGGTAATTCTATTCAGTAGTTTTTACTAACTTTCCCTGGCAGTGTGCCTCGCTTTAGAAACCAAACTGCTTTAAATGTGGAAGCAGTTCTAAGCACGAATGTAATAGATAATGATCGGAGATACGTCGAGGTACGGTTTTAAGTTTAAAATTGGCACGGTGTCAAACAAAATGTGAATCCAATTATGTCTGTAGTTCTGTCCGTTTCAAAAGAGAGCTATCTTTGAGAGAACATGTCACAAGGCGAGTTAACTTTGAGAGAACATGCCACAAGGAAAGCGTTTAATATCCTAAATTTAGGTAGCTTTAGTTACATACATGGAAAGGGGACAAGGAAGTACCTAATTTTGGTTTCACGCCATTGACTATGTCTTTTAAATTCTAATAATCACGACATTTTATATTATTTTGTATGAATGTACTTTTATTAAGCGAGACGCCCTTTCTCTGCACGCTAGCCGCCGCCGTGTAGACTCTGCCCGCCCAATAGTTTATTGTATGTATTTTAATAAACATTTAAATGTGTATATTTCCTCAATCTTTAAATTTATATTTTTCATTTACATAAAGAAACATGGGTATAAAGTCTGTGAGCGGTAAAGGTTCCCTTTATGCTCGCAGGAAAGTACACCGATTATTTACTTTTTTTATGATGGCTGTACACAAACTCGCTGTAAAATCCTCTAATGATAAACTTGGCTTAACATAGACTGTCAAAGTTCAGTAATTCTTAAACTACAACCGAATACATCGATTCTACAGGTAAATAGATTTGTTAAACTGATCAATTCACTCTGATACAAACATCCATTAACATCTATTATGTAAGGAAAACAATATTTAAAAACTTGAAATCAAACGTTTTACTTTAATATAAACACACAGAATACAAACCTGGAATAAGTTAGTTTAATAAAATGTAATGATTCCTTTGGAAATGTATAGTTGGTATTTCATTCTCAGGTAGGAACATATTAAGCCTTTTTTTAGTTCTAAACCAATTTCTTTTTTCACATGTACAAGTTACCTATTTATTTTCAAATGTTCTTTTCTTTAAAACCCTAGAAACGGAAGTGTTAATTAAAATGGATTTTTGGCGTTTGCAAGCATTTTTCAAAAAATCGCCAAATATGGTAGTTATATCCCAATCCAAAAGTGCTCCATAGCTTTTTTTGCAGCGAAAGGTTCAACGAATTTATATATGCCAGTAAAAAGTGTATTGAAGTAAAATGTACAAAGTTATTACATCAAGAAACGAAAAATGTTCAGTAATGAAAGGAAAAAAGATAAACTTTAGGCCTACATAAAGAGTAGTAAAACATTTTTGTATTGTTTTTCAAAATTTAAAAAAGTTTTGTAATGCAGTTCTAAATAGAACTGTAAAAATATATATATCAATTTCAAATTCCTTATTTTGAAAAAACAGTTTTTACTGTCCGCGAGGCACGAGATGGTCCCTGGAGCTGCCCGTAAACAGCCATGTCCTCACGCGGTATCACGTTTTTAGCAGGCACAAAGGCAAGTAACGGGGACTATTAATAGACTGACGCCATAGCGGAAAATATAACGTCATATAGCTTAGTATTGATATTGATAATGTAGGCTTATGTTAAAATGGATTTTAGTAATTAAAACAGCCGTTTTTTTTTTTAATTAATTCTAATGACTAAATTCTCAACAAAATCGGCACAAACAATACAGTAAATGAAAAATGTGTACCTAGTACCCTACAGGCGCTTTAAATATCATCCTACATATAAATAAATTGAGTAAATTAAGTTTAAAAAATATACAGTAAAGGAGGTTCTAAAAATCAAAAAGCTATAAAGCACAATAATATTAACCAAATTTAAGTTACTGTAAAATATTTTGTACGAATGTAAGTTTATGCAGGAAGTTTATAAGTTTATACAGATGTTGTATAATAAATGAGTTAGGATATATCAATTAAAGTTAATTTATAATCATATTTATTATACATTTTATTACTTGATGTTTTCTTTTATTGTTATTTGTAAGGAATATAATTACACTGTTCATTAATAATTAAATCTTCTGTCGTTTTTAAACTTATAAATCCAAAACTATTATACTATGCCAAACTCTTACCGTGATTTTTAAAAACATATTATTAATATTATTTCAACACTACTAATCGGAATCATAATAACTTTTAAGCTGTTATTCTATTAATCTATTAAAACCCATTTAATATAATAATTAAGTAAACGTACATACGAACAGTATATATATTTTGTTCTTTCACAGCAGTAATTGCATACATATTTCCAATAATTGTTACTAATAATGTTATTTTTATATATATATATAAAAAAAAACACTGCAGAATTCCTGTTTTGTACCACGATGCCACGTTCGATTTTAAATACCATAAAGATGCCAGTCGAATAAAGATGCTGCGGACATTCACGGCGGCTCTGTACTAGGTCGTGGCACATAGCTACAAGCGCCTTCAAACTAAATCTAGGCAAGGACCCATTTATCATCTCGTGCCTCGCGAACAGTATGTTCCTACTACAATACTGCTAACAAAACTTGGCCTAGTTAGAATAGTAATTTAGGAATAAATGCTTTGATCAAGAACGAAATAGTGTTATAAAAAAGTGTAGAGAATAAATTAAAGAATTGAACTCTATACTTGTAAATTATTATTTCATAAAAGTGTTAGTTTAACTTTAATCTCAAAATTAGATCAAACGAATTAAACCTTTCAAGGACGCATCCTAAACATATCCTGCCTGCCGGTCGTTATAGTTGGACAACGTATTGCGAGACCATGGGAACTCTACGTATTGAATTCAACAAATGTCTGTATTTCCCAGGACTGTACGAATAAAATCGTAACAATAAATGTGGATTACGAAAGATTGAAGTTTTGTCTTCAAATCGATATAAACATATGTATACAAATATATCGAATTGTAATAGATATTTTGATTGCAAAATGTGCTTTCTCATTGATTGAAAACTGTCCAATTGCAAGGGTTTAGAGAAAACTTTATACTTTCGGAACCATAAGAGTGACGATTGATTGGAAGGCAGTTTTAGAAAGTTAAAATCTTGATGAATCCAAAGGTATTCTGTCGAGCGATATTGAGTCTTAAAGAAGTGACAAAGTTAAGTAATTTCTTTGTGTTTTCACGGGAGGCAATAGCTTTACAGAAAACTACAATTTTAAAACGACGATTAAATATGTAAATATAAGTTACAGAAAGAAATTGTAAATACAAAAATTAAAGTTTGGAACATTAACTTTTCAATGGTGTTTGTAGTTTTGAGATTGAAAGATTTCTAGTGGCTGAAATATTCGATACAATCACGCGTTACAGGTGTGTAGTCTACCGCTTTGAGGGTTAATGAAATTAATGCATATTTTATGTTCAGACAAAATCAAATTAATGGCATTAAATCAAACTATATGAAACTACTAACATATGAAGGGTGCAAAGGAAAAACCGACAGAGTCTAAACAAAAATTTTTTGTTTCAAGGGATTCCATCATTATTTGGAGTTAAACCGTTCAGGCTACATACTATTAAGAAATCTTTAATGGAAACAGGCCAACCACCAAAGGACAAAAGAAGAAAACACTCAAATCGACCCCATAAGCTCTCCCAGGGCATTTTTATTTTGCAGAAATGTTGGAGCCATTGTATGCCAAATAGTCCTAATGCGATCAAAAACATTATTATTACCAGAAGAACATTATTATTGTAAAATGATAATTTGATGTATTGTATTTTGTTTTTTAATTTCCTATATATATTCCCTGGGGAAAACCAACTAAGTCCGTACCTACGCTCGTAAAAAAAAAATAACTAAATAAGTATCACGTTCAAAGTACTGTAATAACATATAAAAAACATATTTACCAGTAACTAACGAACATGATTGTACACAAATAATATAAATACTAAAAAAACTACTATTTTGAGGGCTGTTTTAAACTTTGTTTTTGCTCTCCTGAAAAGTTTTAGTCTTGTGACTCAGTTGGTTTTTAACCTGCACCCTGTTAAAATGACAGCCATTTTTAAGTATCTGACTATGTTTTAATTTTGATAAAGTGAAAGATTAAGAAACTGTGTTTGTATTATTATTGCTATACCAACTAAACGGGTAAACAACCTATCGTAAAAAATGCAAACTTTTGAAGAGTAAAATTGAATTTTTTAGAAAATTTAAGAGCCTATGTTTGCTAGGAAAGTCTAAATTATTCATTATATTTTTCAACATGGGTAGAGTATGTTTTTATATTACCACGAACTTAGGCATAAACAATCTTTAAAGCAAACTACTGTTTTTAATCTCTATACATAAAACTGAATTTTTCTTTGCTGCTTTGTTTCTTTGCCCTCTTATAGACTCAAAAACTATTTCACTAAAAATTTCCCAGTTTATCCATATCATTGCCAGGAGTGTTTAGACGTTAAAATTGCTAGAGTCAAAGGGGCTGAAATGGGGTTGCTACCCCTATAAAATAAATATAAATTAAACTAACTTCCTACAAGCTACTTCCTAAAAATCTACACTTACTTTTTCTATATTTCCAAAAACTACTCAACTAATTTCACTAAAATTTCAAAATTTACACACATTACTAATAGGATTTGTTAGAGAACATGATCACTACAAACAGGTATATTTAAATATGGTAGCTACCCCTATACAATAAAAATAAATTGTACTAAATTCCTACAAAATATAGATTTTAAATGATTTAATTCTGATCTTAATTGATGTGAAAAACATTTTCAATTCTATTATTCAATTCAAAGGGATGAAACGGAATGACTACCCTTAAAATTAAATCAAGCATTGCCGGGTCCATTAGTATTAGTAGTACAGGTTTGTGAGGTATTGTAATTTTCCAACAGCTGTAGTTAAGCATCGTATAAAATACCATGAAAGTAACGCTTAGAATATTGTCAGATTTATTAGTATAGAAGTTTTTGCTTCCTTTTTTTTCCTGATTTTGCTTGCACTTTCTGAAGGCACACGGAAAATGAGAAACAAATATTTTACACCAATCAGCGTTTTTTTTCATGCCAGTACTAATATAGTTTAGGTAATTATTTTCACTCTTCCAGAATTGTGACCTTAAATCAAATGTTTCATTGTCAACCAGTAATTTGTCTTTTAATAATGGCGACGGTTCAAACCCTTTTAAAATTAGTTTATAAACAACCGTTAAAATTTTGAATTAGCATATAGTTTGATTTATTTAATAGAGCATACGAAATCTATAAAAACTAAAATGTACTTTTTTGTTACGGCTTTTCTTTTGCGTAACTGTCCGTGGGAGTCAGCTTACGGAGTAAGGTAAACGAAGGAAATGAAATTACTTTATTACTTGGTTCCGGTAAAGCAACAATTTCCAAATACAAAATGTTATTACTTTGTAAAATTCGTTGTCAATGAATTGGCTGGGCAAACTTCCATATCAGGAGGAATTAATTTTAAATTTGTAATATATATTTGCAAGGGAAGCCTTAAACACGACCAGACATTGCGTTTTCCCTGTCCGGCTGCGTTCTGTTTGACCGAATATAAATCACAATTAAATTGTTATCAAAGTTTTAGATATTTTTTAAATTCATGGTATCCCATAAGGAAAGTGTCAAACTTCGGGGAATGGTTCTATGGGTCAAAATCAGAAAAAAAGTTCATTTAAACCGACCCGAAAACGCTTAGTTTTCTAGATATCCGCCATTTTGTTTTTTGTACAAAATAATTCTTATCTAGAAAACGGTTTGATTGATTGAGTTCAAACTTGGCACGAAGCTTAAGCTAATAATTGTAGGCCTACATCTAAAAAAAAAATAAGCGATTAAATCCAGTCATGAGTTTCAAAATGGCGGCTGTTTGAAAATTTCAAACCTAAATTACTCAAAAACAGTACATTTTAACAACAAAATTCAAGAGACCTTTTATGTAGCCCTTTTGATTCAATATCGGATGGTTTTACGGCAAAAAGTACAGCAAATGTGCTTACAATATTAGGATGCCGGGTTGAATAAACCAATTATTACACATAACTTGAACTATTATACTTCATTCGATTGTGTTGACAGTTACACCATCCGAAAGTCAAAAAACGAAAGCTGTATTTTTTTTCTTAAAGTAAATAGGGTTGTGGGTGTTGATTGCTAAGGTTTTTTTTTGAAATATCTCTTTTTGCAACTGAGAAGAAACTAATAAAGTTTACTATTTATATCTCACGTTTATGAAAACAATAAAACGGTTTTTTAAAATGTATTCAGCAATCAAAATCCGCATATGACAGTACTTCAGAATGAAACCAAATTTTAAAATTTATTCCAGGAATTAACGGAAAAAATTATTTATACTGCATTGCTCTGATGGTAATCAGATTCAATATGGCGGACATGGTATCTCCCTCCTTAAGACCACAAGGAAGAAGTGTAAACTTCTATGTTGATTTTCTGATAAACATAAAATATATTATGGAAATTATTTTGGTTGCTAAAAAATCCTGCATAAAACAAATTTGCAAAGTACACACAATTCGATTATTTTAACACTACCAAGTAAACTAATGAAATTAATGAATATTTGATGTTAAGACAAAATCAAATTTATGGCAGTAAAGCCAACTATATGAACTTACTAACATTTACCATTTTGATACACAGAATCCAGTTGGATGTTCAGGATGCAGGTAGGTAGGCAGTAGGCAACTGTTAAAATAGCAGACATTTTAAAGTATCTGACTAGCCTATGTTTTAATTTTGTTAAACTGAAGGACCAAGAAGCTGTGTTTGTATTATTATTGTTTTACCAACTAAACGGGTAAATAACCTATCGTAAGCATGATAACTTTTGAATAGTAAAAATAATTACTTATTCTGTAGCATTGCTCTTATGGAAATCAGATTCAATATGGCGGACATGGTATCCCCCTCCTTAAGACCACAAGGAAGAAGTGTAAACTTCTATGTTGATATTCTGATAAACATAAAATATATTATGGAAATTAATTATTTTGGTTGCTAAAAAATCCCGCATAAAACAAATTTGCAAAGTACACACAATTCGATTATTTTAACACTACCAAGTAAAATGAAATTAATGAATATTTGATGTTAAGACAAAATCAAATTAATGGCAGTAAAGCCAACTATATGAACTTACTAACATTTACCATTTTGATACACAGAATCCAGTTGGACGTTCAGGATACAGGTAGGTAGGCAACTGTTAAAGTGGCAGCCATTTTTAAGTATCTGACTATGTTTTAATTTTGTTAAACTGATGGATCAAGAAGCTGTGTTTGTACCAACTAAAAGGGAAAATAACCTACTGTAAGAAATGATAACTTTCGAATAGTAAAAATAATGACTTATTCTGTAGCATTGCTCTTATGGGAATCAGATTCAATATGGCGGACTGACTACCCACCCCTAATAGTTGCACGCAAGTAAAACTGTAACGTTATTTTTCTTGATAGAACGGAAAAACTGCCCTCCTGCCGCATAAATTCAGCTTCATAATTATTCTTGTCACCATATTGTATAATTTATAAAAAGGCCCATTAAACGTTAACACATTATTGTTTAAAAGAAAACATACGGTTTAAGCTTGCCCAGTCTTTTTTCATCTTGCTTTTGGTTTTATAAATTTTTTCTAAATTATCGTTTAAGAAAGCAAACTCTTTATAAACAATCAAATGACCCACGCAAAAGGTCTATTTTTTAACAAACCCAATGCAATGTTTGTTTTTATGCGGACCAAAAACTGTGCTGTAATACAGCACTGCGTATCTTTGTGCACTCAACTGCCTGTGTTGTATTTTCCTTCCTGTTATCTCGTTTTGGCGCAGAAGCATCCGGTAGTTCGGAGGATATGTCGTGTTTCATTTGACTTTTATCTTTGTCTTTTCAAAAAGAAACGCTAAACACGAATGGTGCAGCATCGACATAAACTGTAGGCTATATACTGTAAAGAATTGGGCGATTAGTTTCAAAGTGGCGAGAATTTTAAAATTTGCATCTAAAAATATCAAATTTCAAAGTGTATTCTCGTATGATTGCTTAGGCTTTGTTCCTGTGCGTGTGTTTTCAAATTCCAATTTTCATACCAAACAGCAAATATTACCCCTAATTACATATTAAGTAGCCGCTTGAGGCTAAGTACGTGCGCTCGCAGCTTCGTCTTCATTACTTGGCCGATTTATACCTGCTAATTATATAAATGATCCGATCGAATTACAAGCACAGCCATTAATAACCTTCTGGTTAAAGAAGCAGAAGGTGTTCCGAAATTTGGCATTATGTCGTGCATACCAAATGAGTGGACTTGTTTTCGGGAGAATGATTGAAGTAATTTGAGTGAAATGAGCTCGTTTCGTTTAATAACCATCATTGGTACGATATTAATGTCTTAAAAAAATTCAAGTGATCCCTCATATTTATAGGTTCGGTGATTGCTTCAGGTTTAACGAACAATAGCGAAACCGTGCGAGAACTGTGCCTTCCCTTTCCCTCCAGTATGAATCTCCTTTTGTATGAACCCCCTTTTGTATGAAGCCTCTTCTGTATGAAGCCCATTCTGTATGAAGCCTCTTCAGCAGGAAGGCCTTTTAGTATGAAGCCAATTGTTTACCCTTTTGTATGAAGCCCCTTTTGTATGAAGCCCCTTCTGAATGAAGCCTCTTCTGTACGAAACCCCTTCTGTATGAAGCCTCTTCAGTAAGAAGGCCTTTTTGTATGAAGCCCCTTCTGTATGAAGCATCTTCTGAATGAAACCTTTTCAATAGGAAGGCCTTTTTGTATGAAGTCCCTTCTGTATGAAGCCCTTTCTGTATGACGTCCCTTCTTTATGAAGCCTCTTCTGTATGAAACCCTTTTGTATGAAGCCTCTTCTGTATGCCCCTTTGGTTTAAAGGGTGAAATATGTTAGCGGAACGTTATTATTTATACACATAATTTTCAATTTACTATAACATATGAAGTAAAATTAAAATACAATTCAATTGATACTTAGCAAACCATTATTTTTCACATAGCATATGTAGATTATAATTTACTTGAAACAATTTGTCATAAACGTCTTTTCAAATTCTTGGATATGATATATTACAATACTTTTTAAAAACAGCATTATAGGAGTACTACAGAAGTCTTCTTTTACATGGATTGTTTTGGTTGATTGGATATGTCAGTGCATAGTTTTCCCCACCTCTTTGAGACAAACTAAACCCGATCTTGTCGTAACACCCATTAACCCATATTGTATACAATTCAAATTGTACTTTTAAAGCTTTACATTCAATGAGTGAAATTTGATTGATAGATAACTTCGAAGTTTAGAGGGTGTTATAAGTGTTATCCAGAAACCTTTTTGAAAATAGGATGACGTCATCTACAAACATGCCGAGTTTGGGAAAAATCAAACATAAAGAAGTGAGTCTATGAATTGACGAACTGCAATACCTTGTCAATCGGCTGCAAAGGTGATGCTGACTTTATAGAAAATGAGGCTAGTTTGTTAAATAAATGGTTGATAAAGTGAAAGTGCATTTCGTCACTGCTCTAGGTATTTCACTTTCTTTGACATATCATTTGTTAAGATTGTTTGGGTGTGACAATCGCAAAAGAAATCTACACTATAGAAGCAATATGTAAGATTAAATTGGGCCATATAAATACTGTAGCATAACGTATTTTAATTCAAAATTACAATAAAAAATGGTTCTATTAATAAGAAGCACGTATATTTATAATTAACAATGTGTTTACAGTATTTATAGTATAGTGAAATGATTTTAAAATTTAACTCTTATACTCTAGTTGTATTAGTCCGTGGCTAAATACGGCTAAATTATTTTTAATATCCTAACATTTCTTAAATATAATACACAGGCTGTCTGTTATGTGTCAAGTTCAAGATTTAAATACAGTTACATTTTTATTATGTTTTACTAAACAAAATGAACCATCAGTACCCGTACTCTTATTTGTGATTACATAAACATTTGTTTAATTTATTGTACTTCATGTGCCTGCGAATACTTATTACTACACACACAGTGGATGGCCCATATGTTTCTCAAAATAATACCGTATTACGAAACCGGTATTAAACTTAACTCGACCTCACATCTACAAAATGGTTTTCAGAAAGTTGGATCAGATGACATCTTGAGTGAGAATTGAGTTGGGAGGAAACGTTAAGCAAGCTTGCTCAAATTTATCTCATTTCACACTCAGCATATTTCTAGGTTATGTTGGTGTTGACGCACATTCACGTTTAATGTAGCCTAAATACAATGTATAAAGTTGTAGAACTCAGAACTTCAATAATTATTTTTGAATCGGGTGAATTTTAGTATGCCTCCATTAACTACAAAATCACCCCTTGAAAACTACAAAAAAAAAAACTGTTTAGATTCAGTCCTCCTTAATTAAATATCACACAGAAATAAAAAAAACCTAGCAACACACTGAGATAAGAAACTGTATAGGACATCAAAAAAGAAAAAAATTGAAACAAATTTCAACAAAATATTATTAACGTTTTAGAAATAAAAGGAATAACAGACCAGATAGGTTTACTGACTAAACACTGTCCAGATAGTAAAACAAAGACAATAGTATTCAGATCCACTTGGGTATAGGCTGTGAGAAAATTTTACTGTCTACAACATTTTAACTGGGATAAAACTACAGAGATAAAATGAAAAATGTTTGTAGCCTTATTTTCAAGATGGTGGATAAAGCACATAATACAACATATATGAGCTCTCTTCTCCCCTTCCACCATGCAGCCTACCTACATTGCACCTTTTTATTTCACCCTTTCATTGGATTAACTTGGAACTATGACAAAACGTTTGCGGTTGTGGGACCACCGTCAGGAACGAAGTGCATCACACATTTTCTTCAAATCCTAATGTAATTTAATATGGATATTTTGATTATAGATATTTATAAATTTTCGTGACATGATGAAAACGCGTTATTTCCCCTCCATGCGAGTTTCTCTTCCTCTCTCTGTGATTCGTATAATTTTATTTTTTGTATCTTAAATAAAATTTTCTACCAATTTTTTCGTTAATGCAGGTAAAATAAATTAAACATACACACAATAAATTTAGGTTAGGCCTAGACTGATGAACCAACATTTTATTTTTATTGAATGTATTTACAATGAATGGGCATTTAACTGTGTTTAACATCTTAGTTTTGAGGTTATAATTAATTCTACACCTTTATTATAATAACATTAAACGTATGGAAACAGTAATACTTGCATCAAAATATAAAATTATATTAACTTACTTTTCTAAGTTTGTATTACACATACTTTCCATTTCTTGAATCTACATTACAAAATTGCAATAGTCAGATAATTTAACTCACTTTTAATTGTTAATACCAGCGCTTGACGATAGTATCCGAACTACGCCGGACGGAACCGAACTTAAATGTATGAACCAAAACACATGTTTCTTGAAGCAACCAATTCGATAACGGGTTTTCGTTACGTTTTACATTTTGTATTTGTCAACTCCTACTGCAAGCCGAGTAAAGGAACTTCATTCCAAAAAGTGTCTATTTTTGTTTATTTTAGTATTAAAAATGGTATGAGGCTGTGCCACACGAATGTCGTCGGATGTTATATCTGAACTCTAAATAAAAGTGTACTGACAAACTTATAGTCAAAGTATGTTTTTATATACTCTTTATATTAAAAGATAGCATTGTGCCTTGCGTAATGAGCACGGATGGTTATAGGTCATTGAATATTTAGTGATCAGTTCACAGTTTGACTGCCAGAATCGAGATCGGCCCTGACAACGGCGCCCACGGGAGTGCTAAGTCGTTTTGTTGTCTTCCCGCACGTCGTAAAGGCACAGTGTTAGGCGAAGAAAATGTTGCATCTAAAATAAAATCAATTTTCTCGTTTGATACATCAGACAATATAATGGTGAAATTTGACAAGGTATACGGTCTAACTTTCTAATAAATAACACGTACCAATTATTTATAGGTTAGATTTATATACTTTTTGTTGAAATAGTATATTTCATTACTAGTACCGAAAGTGGCACTTTCCGGTGCGCGCCCAAGTTTCACGTACGAGGCGAAGCCGAGTACGGGAATAATTGGAGCAAGTGCCGGAAAATCACTTTCGGTACAAGTTATGAACGGTACTTTTCATCACGACGCAAAAATACACACAATGCTGAAGAAGAAACCTCAGTAAAATGCAAACTATTATATTTCTCAATTAACATTTTTTTATAATAACAAATTTATAAACTTGTTTATAACAGCAAAACTCATTTATACCTATTCCTGTTTTCGGTTTACATTGTTGAACAATAAGAACAGCTGATATAAATTGTAAGAATAAACGGCAAAGCGACGTCAGAGCGCGTAGCGGGCAAATGGAAAACTAATTGAGAGCAAGGGAAAACAAATTTAGAGCAAGGGAAAATCAGCTGATCGTTTTTCCCTTGCTCTAAATTAGAGCTTGGGAAACGATCGTTTTCGTTGCTACCAGCTGACATCGAAAGTAGCTACTTTCGGTACGGAGTGATGAAAAAGTACATATTATACTTCTTAATTCTGAGATCAGATTCAATATCCCCACATCACTCAGAAAACAAGGCTTATTGTTATATTTAACGTTTCATCTGATTCAGATTTGTTTTGAGTAAAATCGTTACAAAGACTCACAAAATTATTTAACTTACTAGTAAGCCCCCGTGAAAAATCACAGGCAGGTTAATTAGATACAAATCAGAAATACATCACTTAAAAAAATACTACTTAAAAACAACAGACTTTATCTAGGCCTACCTACCTATGTTGACGGGACTTTTTAACTCGGTAAATGAGTACAATAGAAGGATTATAAAACTGTTGGCCTATTTGTTGACATTTTTTATTTATATACGTTATTATATACTTAAAAAAACATACGAATTATATTTTAATGGCTTTTTATTTCATATTGATAGATCAAATGACTTAAAAGTTATTAATAATATAGTAAAGAAATTAATAATCGAATATGTTAGAAGAAGATTTACGAATGTTTCCGAAGCTAAACGACAGGCTTAAAAACAAACGATATATTTTTAGGCTTCTTTTTGTACAAGCGAATAATATTGATGCTAAAAGGTTGTATTTATGTACACAGCTTATAACCTCTAAGCAACGTATTATAGCATACGTTAGTTCTATAACTCATATTAAAAAAAAAAACAACTTTACAATAAATTATAATGATTGAAGTTGTAAACATAACCCCAAAGAATAATCTACGCTACTGGATAATGGATGAAATCAGCTGTTGTATGTTACTCACGTACTTACGTACGTATGTTTGTACATACGGACGTACACTCGCTTTTATAGGAGTTGATAATAAACTAGGAAAATCTCCTGCATTGTCCGCATTCTATACCATTCTATACACATATTCGTGTTATGTTTTTTATAATAAAGGTAGGCGTAGAATTAATAATAACCCCCAAAGCTAAGATGGTAAATAATGTTAAATGCGTTCAAATCAAATCATTTCGTTTATTTTATAACAGCAACTATAATAAAGGTTGAAAGTACCAGCAAAGATCAGGTCTACACTATAATAAAAGCCTAACCTAAAAGTTAGAAATACAAATAATCGTTTCAAAGTTTGAAATCAGCTGTTAATAGAAATATTAGAGAAAAAACAGCTGTTTTATCTGTTATTTTATTCAATTGATTGCTATGGTAATAAATGTAAAAATACATGTATTGGTTCATCATTCTAGGCCTAACCTAAGATTTTTTCAGACTAAATTTACAAATATTTAAATAAATTTTTTTAAATCAAAATAAATTACAGCCTAGTTACTCAGGGATAGTGTAGATTTTTATTAGTAAAACAATTTTTAAATCGGTTCAGTAGCTCCCCTTACACACAAACAAGCAAATTCGACTGACCTCTTTATAATATTAGTATAGATAAAGGTAGTAGTATTTATCTACATACAAAAGAAAAGTATAAATAAACTTAGTTCATGTTTGTTTGTTTTTTTAAAATACAATCAAGAAGGTGCATCGTGTATCTCTAGCACACTACACTGCACAGAAAAATGAAAACGATCGTTGTAAGAACACCATAATAGTTACATTACTCGGGCATATTTACAGATAATTTTCTTATCATTATTTTTTAGTTTACTGTTTTAACTGTTTAGCCAGCAAAAGACGAAATGCTCGATTTTCATAAAATGTTAAACGTTTTTAATCACTACTAAGCTCGATTACAAAGATCATGTTAACCGGAAAGTAATGCTTAACACATCAGTAATGCTTTGATACAGATTGGACAGTTAGTTTTGTGTTAAATCGAAAGAAACATACATACAAATATTTTGTTTTAATAATCAATAATTTATGGATTAATAAATACAATTATGTGAAACCTTTGCATTCATTTTCTGTTTATTATAATATGTAAATCTTCTCAAATCTGTGGGGAAATACCGAAATTTTCTATTAATTATTTAAAGTTTTGCTATTTTGTTACATATAAAATCGAAAAGATACATTTAAAAAGTAAACCAGTTTTACATTTCCTAACGGGCTGCTAGGTGTGAAAATGTAATAACAACCCCTAAAAACAATAAATATATATTTTTATGATTTCCTTAAAGCTAAAGAGCTGATAATTTGTACATTTATTAACTTCAAGATACATAGACAAAATAAACCAGTTTTACATTTTGTCACGTTCTGTTAAGGGATGGAAATGTAGTAACAACCCCTATAACTATAAATATTAATTGAATACCGCCTAGGTATAAATTTCATTTATTTTTATTTACTGTAACACTGATGTCATCTTCTATTTGTCCCATTTTACTTGGTATAGGTATCAGTATAGTAAACAATTTCCTATCTATATAATATACAATCCAAAACCCACTCACTCACTCACTGACTGACTGACTGACTGATCACAGTATCTCAAAAACCATACCACCTAGGAACTTGAAATTTGGTACACATATTGCTCATAGGCACTAGAGGGACACTGAGAAAGGATTTTTGGCCTTTAAGGGACGAAACAACCCCTAAAACTATAAATGTGTTTGTTATGTATGTCAAAAACATTACCACCTAAAAACGTGAAATGTGGTACACATATTTTTAATAGAGGTGCATAAAGAAAGAGTTTTTAAATATTTTGCCTTCAAGTTTTGAAACAACCCCTAAAATAATAAATATTGTTTGTTATACTTTCCTTGAAGCTAGAAAGCTGAAATTTGGTACATTTATTTCTTACACCATACATATAAAAAGTAAACCAGTTTTACATTTAGTTACGTGCTTTTAGGGGTTAAAAATGTGTTAACAAACCTTAAAAACAATAAATATAAATGTTTATACTTCCATAAGGCTAGAGAGCTGATATTTTGTAAATTTATTTCTTACGAGATACATAGAAAAATAAACCAACTTTACATTTTGTCACGTTCTGTTAAGGGGTGGAAATGTAGTAACAATCCCTATAATAATATATATTAATGTTTATACTTTTCTTAAAGTTAGAAAGCTGAAATTTTGTACATTTATTTCTTACAAGTATATATAAAAAAATAAATCAGTTTTACATTTTGTCACGTTCTGCTAAGAGGTGAAACTGTAGTAACAACCTCTAAAACTGTAAATATTATTTGAATACAGCCTAGGAACTAGAAATTTTTACACATACACATATTGCTCATAGGCGATAAATTCGCACTAACAAAGGGTTTTAAAATATTTAGCCTTTAAGTGTTTCAAAACCCGTAAAACAATAAATATTGTTTGTTATACTTTCCTTAAAGCTAGAAAGTTGAAATTATGTACATTTATTTCTCGAAAAACACATATAAAAAGTAAACCAGCTTTACATTTTGTTACGTGCTGGTAAGGGATGAAAATGTGATAACAACTCATAAAAACAATACATATTAATTGGTATTCTTTCCGTAATGCTAGAGATCTGAAATTCGGCACTTATTAATTTAAAAAAACATATTGTAGCTGATCAAAACTATCTCGATCCATTCTCATATTAAAGACGTATGTAGGTGATTTTCAATATCCAGCTAAGACGCTCTTCACTCAGTTTTTTTAGTTGATTTAATTTATTCAGCCGACAAACCATGACGAAGACGAGTGACGAGCAGCCAGTGAACAATAAATAATATCAAACTACTGTAATTGGAAATACATGTAATAATTCAGGTGAAATAATAGATGAATTAAAATGAGAGTAAAACATTGCAATTATGTAACATAGTGATGTACAAAACAAATTCCCCATAGCGAAGCACGGGTATTCAGCTGGTATTAAATATTTGTCTATTAAAAATACAGAGCCAACTGATGAAACTCAGTGTTGGTAGAATATCAGTCGTTTATAGTCAATACATCTAAACTTTCATGTGGGCTATTTCTCAGTGTGGTTTTCAAACAGCTGATTTTATACTTTTAAAGGATTTTAATGTTTAGGATGTTAATCTATATTTAACTTGTTACATTATTAACTTAATACATATATTTCATATTATTTACCTTTCTTAGCTTTGAGGTTATGTTTATTCTACATCTTAATTTAAAAAATGGTTACCGTATGAATATAGATGAAGATAGGGGCTGGCGTGCGAAGTATTTAGTTTATCTCTTGTGGTGTAGTGTACAAAGTTGAGCCTCGTCTTTTTCAACTTATGACGACGTTACATTTAATAGTATTAAATTGTTTCACCGGAAGCTAATAAGTATGCATTAATTAGTTTTTAGGTAATTATTAATTACTAGTGACTAAGCAATAGTTTGACAAATATTGCTTGATTTTAGTATATAAATATATATTTAGATTAATTTAAGAAACACAATTAAATTACGAAACACTGTCATGTAATTTCTGTGGTTTATACGAACCCAATTTCCTATTAATGGTACATCGACATGTAGTCTCCTTC
This sequence comes from Philaenus spumarius, assembly GCA_018207615.1. NCBI lineage: Eukaryota > Metazoa > Arthropoda > Insecta > Hemiptera > Aphrophoridae > Philaenus > Philaenus spumarius. Next base: position 66,120 of record JAGFPH010000030.1, read on the forward strand.
TTCTTTGTGACATTAATTTTGTTTTTTAACTAATAATTTCACGAAATCTACAGAACTATAATAAATACCACAAACATTAAATATGCAGTGAACTGAAAACAAAAATAAAAATGTAAACAACACAGTGATAGGTTATAAATAGAAATATTTAGTTCCTTAAGACAGCTGTTTATTTAAATGAAATTAATTACTTAAGATAGACATTTCATATTTATTTTTACTGTCATTAAACAATTTTACAACTGCAATAGACGTTGTCTTAAAACAATATTTTTAAAGCTTACAACAATATACATATACGGATATAAATGGACATACAACATAAGGCAAGGAAAACTTAAGGGGACCTTACACGATCAGTAATACTGTCATTACCTGTAATGTCATTACCATCAAAAGTATTACATCATTACTCCTTCATTACTTTTTAACCTTACACGATCATTTCTAATGACATTACTTTTCTTCAGTATTCGTACGTTTTGTGTACGTATGTTGACAGGACTATGTTTAACAATGAACTGAGTAATGTCATTAATAATGATGGCGTACCCTACACGATCATTATTAATGACATTACCCCCACAACAAGCCAGTAATGACGACTTAAAATCAGAAAATCCGGATTCTCGTCATTACTAGGCATCATTCCAGTTTTGTCCTCCTTACACGGTCAGTATTAATGTCATTATTATAAAATAATGACAGTATTACTGATCGTGTAAGGTCCGCTTTACACAATAACAACCACTACACAATAACTAACCTATTGGTATAAAAAGGGTGGAAATAAATTTATTCGTTGCATCGATGTATTTTGAATCTATGAAACTAAAAACAGGCTGAAGTTCTAACTTACAGTCTTTAGTCACAGTATGTTTACCGTTTACCATTCAACAGTAGAATAAAATAACTTATCGTCTTGAACACAGACTTACCTCTCGTTAGAACTTGAGTTGATCAAAGTATAACAGAATTAAGTTAGGCTGGTAGCAGTACTTACTTTAGGTCCTCAGCTATTGTCATTAACAGCTAGAGTATGATTGCTATTTTCAATGATAAATTGGTAAATGACATTCAGGCCTGGTAAATTGACAAGACCTGAGGGGTCTTAATGGTTGACAGCATCTGTACAAAACAATGGATGCATATCTGAAACTAATGAGTGACTTTATAGACAAATAATTTTATTGACATAATTTTTTTGAATAAATTTTGTGTGGGTACGGAGATGATGAATCTATGTTATACGCTGGGATTAATTACAGAAGATGTATAATATTTAAGAATGAGCTTGGATTTTAAAGTGTTTATGGTGGTTCGTAAACCGAACATAAGGGATGTTTTCTTTTGTCCTGCGGAGGTGCACGATCTGTGATGATTTGTTGCTTGTGTGTGTGGTGAGAACCTTGGGCTCTGTGCCTGAGTGTTAGGGATGGCGGTTATTGTAAAAATTAACCGGTTATCGGTTTTTCCGGTTTTTTCACAGTTTTTTTAAATAACCGTTTTTTTAAGAAGAAAACAACAATGTTTAGAATTTTTTTTATATTTACAGGAAATGGAATAATAAATATTTATTTTAACTAGAAGGCTTAAAACAACCACACAATTCAACGATTAGACACAAATGTGTACCGTTACGTTTACAAAAATAACAATAATACATACAAAAAAAATTACAACTAAAAATACAAGGTAAACTCACATGAAATACACTATAAAACAATATAAAATAATGTCATTTATGGCAAATATTTACTGTCTAACCTATTCATAAAGACTCTTTTTCACATTAATGTTTACTACAAGACTTAAAACAACAACACAATTAATTTTATAAACACAAATTTGTATTGATACTTTTACAAAAATAAACGTAATACATTTTAAAATAATTTAAAACTAAGATTGTGCCCGATTGGAGAAAATACTACACGGCACAAAGACAGTGTCAATGCCACCTTGATAGTTGATAGAACTTAGAACAGAAATGTGGACTGGAGAAAAATAGGCAAAAAAAGTGATGTAATTCAGCCATTCCACGATTTCACTAGTCCAGAACTATCGCAACGCAAGATCGCAATGTATTAAATATTTATAAAATGGAATATATATTAGTGTCGGTTTTTTTTGCCCGGTTATTGAATATTTAAAAAAAACTGTTTTAATTGGGACAAAAAAATAACCAAAAAAACGATTAATCGAAACACTAAAAAAACGGTTTTAACCATCCCTACTGAGTGTGTTAGCTTTAGGATGAAAACTCACCTTATATACACCATTCGAGAGCACAACGCACTGAAAAATAATGAAGGGATTTCACTAAACCACTTTCAGCCTTTTTAAAACAAACTCACCATATATCTACACCATTCGACAGCACAACGCACTGAAAAATAATGAAGGGATTTCACTAAACCACTTTCAGCCTTTTTAAAACAAACTCACCATATATCTACACCATTCGAGAGCACAACGCACTGAAAAATAATGAAGGGACCGCACTAAACCACTTTCAGCCTTTTTGCAACAAACTCACCATATCTACACCATTCGAGAGCACAACTCACTGAACATAATGAAGGGACCGCGCTAAAACCACTTTCAGCCTTTTTAACAAACTCAACATATCTACACCATTCGAGAGCACTATGGACTGAAATATAATAAAGGGTTAAGTATATACAAGATGGGTATAACTAGATGGGAATTACCTCTCTACCCCATTCCCACGCTCCTGGCTAAGGGAATATTTGGCTGGAATGCAGAGTAAGAATTATTTATGTTAGTATGTTTAAATAATTCATGATTTTATATTAATTAATATATTAAATTTATTTAAATATTGAATTATTTGTGAATTATAATGGAATATTAAATTAAATTTCGGTCAAATACCTATTTTAAATTGCATAAATACACTCAAACTTATACAGTTTTGGACAAAATGCATTCTTTAACGCACTATAACTTCGTAACTATGAGGAATACAAAAGAACATGCATGGGATCAATTTTGTTGCAAATTTCACTAGCTTTAATTATGTATATAGTGACGATTTAGCTCCGACCAATAGTTTTGGAGATATTAACAAAACAGGTTAATGTTTTCGGTCAATGCCACTAGAGCTCGCCTCCGATTCATCAGGACTACAGTGACTAGATAGAGACAGTGTGGCCATATGAAAGTGGCCGCCATGTTTTTCCTAAAAGTAATGTCATCTGCTCAGAATTATAATGTAAAGATTAGTGTTGTATCTCTTTGTAATTATAAGAGAAATGACCTCTTTGTTTTTTTTTATAAAGGGAAAAATAAGCGATTTAATTGTTACAGTTTGATATTTATATTGAAATTAAATAATAAAAACTGTGTTTCTTCTTAAAAAGTTTATTCTGTTATTTCGTGCAAAAAATTTAACAAATATAATAGAAACAGATAAGAATTTAGGATAAACATGGCTACCGGCCAATAGGAAACAAGACCACACTTGGTCACACTGTCTCTATCTAGTCACTGTAATCAGGACTTTTGATATATTCATCATCAGGTACATAAAAATAAGTGTTGCAAAGTTTCAAAACTTTTTGATTTTTTTAAAGGTGAAGTCCATTTGTATGCTTCGTTGACTGGACTACCCCAACTCACGCGCTGTTTCGATGAGCTATGTTTGTATAGATTGACACGTTCAAACAGAAAAATTGGATACATTGAGCACGTTCCGAAACACTATTGTAATATTTGCAAGTAAAAACAACACTGCTACAATTTATAAACAGCTGATATTTCACTAAACTATCTATATTAAATATCACAACATTGTTGCGTGTAGAATATGAATATGCGCGTTAAAAAATGTTTTTGTGTGTGAATAAAAACCTTTACACACACTAAGTTTCCACGTGCGAGCGTGTACGTTTATACTCGGTGACACGTAAGTAAAAATCCAAACTTCGGGGAATGGTTCTATGGGTAAAAATAAAGAGAAAATCAAATATAAATTGTTTTAAAAAAATGCTACATTTTCCAGATAAGCATTTTGTTTCTTTTACAAAATAATGCATATAGAGAGAACGGTTTAACCGATTGAGTTCAAACCTGGAATGATGTTTAACCTAAAAATTCTCTACCTAAAGAAATATAAGAGATAATATCCAATAACGCGTTTCAAAATGGCGGATTTAAAAAAAAATTCTAAGCTAAATTACTCAAAAACCCTACATTTTAACAAACAATTTGAAGATACGTTTTTTGTAGCCCTTTTAATTCCCTATCGGATGGTTAACTGTCAAAACAATCGGAGGAAGTATTATAGTTAGGTTGTGTATAATAATTGGTTTGTTCGACTCGCCATCCTATACCAACACAGTAAACACAACAATATTGTATGCACATACGCTGTTATTATCTTTAACTTAGATATTATCATTTAACTGATTGGTTTGACAGTTACACCATTCTATAGGGAATCAAAAAAGCTACAAAAAAGGTGTCCTGACATTTTTTGTTAAAATGTTCGGTTTTTTAGTAATTTAGGTTTGAAATTTTCAAACAGCCGTCATTTTGAAACGCGTTATTAGATATAATCGCTTATTTTTCTTTAGATAGAGAATTGTTAGGTTAAACATCATGCCAGGTTTGAACCTAATCGGTCAAATCGTTGTCTAGATATACATTATTTTGTAAAAAAAAACAAAATGGCAAGCATTTTTGGAAACAAAATTTATTCTTTATATTTACCCATAGAACTAGTTCCCGAAGTTTGGCTTTTTACTTACGGCATACCCTGGCTGAATATCCCTGGTTCCAGTAATTGAACAGTCAGTGGAAAATGCATCTAGATTTTTACTAAAACCAGTGTTATTAACTAGTTCTCACATTTTAAAACAAACTTCATCTGTATGTACCTTAACACGAAAAGAAACTTATGGTTCAATGCGCGTTCCATCTTTTTACTTATAATTTGTTTTTATTTTTAGCCAAAACAATAAATTTTTACAACTAAATGGAACCCTTGATATAGCAATCGAGTTACACTTCTCCGATGTATTTAGAGTAGAACATGCACGGTGTTAGGGTCCTTAATGTGGGCCTATGCCCTTACTAAATACCACAGGTTTAAAGTATCAGGGGGCGGAGTTACAGAGGTGTTACCTAGAAGAAAGGGTTTACTAATTAGGACAGGTAAATCGAAGCCGACAAAAGGAAAGTTAAAATTATTACTGCCTTAAATAGGCTCACCACCCTGTAATTAGTTCCATACCGTGTTTTTTTGTTTTTGAAGCCCCTCAGCTGACCTGAGCTCTGTTCTTCCACCACATTTACCATCGTATCAATTTCAACCTTTCTTACATCCATATATCAGAGTAGCCGATTGAATCTGTAAATCTAGCATTGATTTTAACGTTCACGATGGTGAAATCGCAAATTAAGAGTGCACGATAAATAACCAAATTTGGGCAGGTTTACAATTCGCCTTGGCTTTTCTCGTGTTAAGTGCCTGTGGTAAGGTAGGAATTCACAAGCAAACATTGACCGACTCCTGATAGGATTTCTACTACCTTTAGAAAAATATAAATTTTACCTGATTAAAAAGGCCTTAAATATTTTGAATAAAGCTCTTACATCTTAATTCCCCAAGGAATTTTTTGTTAGCTCAGCCACGCTTTTATTTCTTGGCCTATTATGACCATTGATAATATGCCAAATTAAAGGGATTTTTCTGAAAATGTTCCAAAAGTCATTTGTTTTGTCCTCAATCCCTAGGGATCTCCCCCTTAGGCATCAAACTTCCTTTTTATATCTTACGGGAGAAATATTTTATTGAGTGTATGTCAGTGTTTTATTTTAAGTAATTTCACCAACTTATAATGCTCAATTTGGTTTTAGGAATGACCTAAATACAACTAAAGCAGTTCAAGATATTGTATTTATGTCCTTGACTCTTTTGAGGATAAACTCTATGTCAATGCGACTATGATTGGCCTAAGCAAAGCTTTTGATTCCATCAGTCATGTAACTCTTTTAAATAAATTAGAGTATTACATAATTAGAGTATTATAATGTGTAGAGGGTGTAGAATTGAAATTGTTAAAGTCTTATCTCACGAATAGGGAGCAACAACGAATCTGTCAATAATCTAAGATCGGCGTTGATGAAGGCGGAAAATGGGGTTCCCTAGGGTTCTGTCCTTGGCCCCTTTTTATTTGTAATATATACAGGATCTTTGTCTTACAAATTAGTCCTTTATGCGGTGGTTTACTGCCAGTAGAAATTTATAAGATGTAAAAGCAATGACCGTACCATGTTGAAAGATCTGTACTGCTTTACTAAAAATTCACTTAAGCTCAATGTTAATAAAACAGATCAACTACTCTTCTCTGTGAGCAATTTACAGAACAATCAGAACAATGATCCAGTCAAATTGCTAGGTATATTTCTGGATCGTAGGTTGAATTGGGATCATCACACAAACTATTTGTGTTCCAAACTATCTAGGATGAAATTTTTACTGCAAAAACTCAAAACTTGTTTGGGTAAGAAAATTTTGTTGATGGTATATTATGCATTTTTTAATTATCATTTAAATTACGGTTTAATACTGTGGGGAAATTCATGCAACGCAAAAAGAGTCTTTTTCTGGTAAAAAAGAGCTTTGCGCACAATGTTAGGGTAAATTTACTTCTTGTAAAGAACATTTCATTGAGTTGAAAATATTGACCTTGCCTAGTATGTTTATTTTGTAGTGTTTGTTGCATGTCAGGGATAACTTAAGTAGTTTTGATGCTCGTTCATTCCTATCACACAAGGAATAGAAATAAGAAAATGTTTCACAAGTCAGGCTCACAACATCTTAAGCCCACTTTGGTCAAATTGGAATAAGATTGTTCAATATGTTTCCAGATGATGTCAAACATCTGCCCAGGGAAAAAAATTAAAAATGTTTACATACCTTGCTCAATGCAAAAGCCTTGTAAAGAATTAGAATTTGATTATTCTATAAAATTCTGACATGAAGTGAATTGAAATTGTGGTAAATAACGTACATAGGATTGATTCAATCGTGAAAATCGATGAATATTTATTGAATATCCGTAGTTTGTAGTTTCATGTAAAGTACGGTAAACATAAAGTATGTTTTGTATTATAGTATTTTATAAAGTGAAAATTCTATGTGTTTCTGTTGTGTTGTTAAGTTGTAGGAATGTCGGAGTTCAGCCATTGTGTTTATTTAATTACGTTCGCATGCGTATCTGATGTCATTGAAAAGATACGTCTAATATTTCATTTTAAGTTTTATGGTTTTTTATTATTATATTTGTTACTTATATACTTCGAACATTAATTAAACTAATTAATATTGCTTTTGATTTAATTTGTGAGTTTTATTAACTTATATTGGTTTTATTATGTCTGTCAACCTAATTTTATCCTTTTCGAATTGATAAGTGGGTAACTTAGCCTTTATAATAGCCAGAGTGTGATTCTACACTGAAATATGGAATTTGTAAGGTCAATCCAATTCGACCTACTTGTGAATTTCGACCCTCGCAGGTGGTTAACAGATTCAGGAATGCCTAGTTTTTGGATAGTAATAACATGTTTAGGGGCGTTACGCATTAGCTTTTGTCGGCTTTGATCTTTCTGTTCCCTCCGGTAGACTCCGTCTGTAAGACTTCTAAACATGCTTTCATGATGGTAATTGGGTCCAAACGAGGTGTCGGTAGGAAGGGATGCAACAGATACAAAGAAATGTTTACGTTTTCCCACTTAAGGAGAAATTGATAAATCAGGGTTATTTAGGTGGGATCCATTTAGTATTTTCTATTGAGGAAGGATATTCTAGTTTAAAGTTACAAATCATGTTCATTTGTTATTTTGTTTTTGAATTTGGCAATATCTCTGAAATGTACGTTGTGCTTTCTCATTTTGTAAGTTGTGTTTTAATAGTTTACTTGGTAATGTTAAAATAATCAAATTTCAGATTAAACCAATATGACCAACGATTTATATTCAATACAGTTTTCACTTCTGTCGGCAGTCACGCGATTGTTTCTTTAATTTTTCTACATTTTCATTGTTTACCTTTGTAAATAAATATTATTATTCTTTTTGGAATTGTGTAAGGGTTTTTCGTATCCTTGTCTTTTCTCGTCGTGTCCGGATCGCTAAGTCGGTGACGTGGGTTTGTACTCCAGAGGTCAGTCAGTCTTAATACTATTGTAAGTCAGCGACTCAGGTTTTGTGTTCTAACGGTCAACGCCGAAGCGTACCATTTATAGAACATTTATCATCATTGTCGCAAGTAGTGATTGTACATAAGCGTTCCGTTTCCTTCGTAAGTCCCTAGCACACGAAATCGTTCTTTGATTAACCAACTACAAAGACCGGATGACTTACTACAACTTGAACCTACGTACCTGGTTCTGCTTATAGTTGAACGACCTATTTTCCTGAGTGGAGAACGTACTACGCTTGTAGGACCCAGTATATTCTACTAGATAATCGGTTAGAAAGCGTATTCCGCTTATAGGACCCAGTATATTCTACTAGAAGGATAGGTTTATCGGTTAGAAAGCGTATTCCGCTTATAGGACCCAGTATATTCTACTAGATAATCGGTTAGAAAGCGTATTCCGCTTATAGGACCCAGTATATTCTACTAGATAGGTTTAGGTCAGGTACATACAAAATAATATAATCACCTGAAAGAGACAATATTAAACACTATGCATTATACAATCGGGTTAAGGGTAGAAAGCATATCCTGCTTATAGGATCCAGTATATTCTACTAGAAGGATAGGTTTATCGGTTAGAAAGCGTATTCCGCTTATAGGACCCAGTATATTCTACT
>JAGFPH010000030.1:74982-109489 GCA_018207615.1 Philaenus spumarius
TTAGAAAGCGTATTCCGCTTATAGGACCCAGTATATTCTACTAGATAGGTTTAGGTCAGGTACATACAAAATGATATAATCACCTGAAAGAGACAATATTAAACACTATTCGCTATATAAGCAGTAATGTACGTTACCTGTATACAACTCGTTCAAGAGAGAAATGTAAGCTCCCAGTCACTAGTTTGCCACTGACGCTGTGGAGGGTCGATCACTCACTGACTGTAAGGGAATGATTTGCCCCTTTTTATAGGCCCAGGTCGTCATTGTTCTCTTGAATCCAGTTTAATCTAGTTATTCGGACCAGCATGCACAAGTATAAGGAAACAAAGGAGATGGGTTCTTATCTGTTATAGCTTGAGCTTTGCCCTTGTTGACTTAGTGTGTTTGTTTGGTCTGATTAGGCCTAACTCTGGTATATTGACAATTGAATACTTGGCATTAAATTTCAATTTAATTATCGATGTACTACCTGACTTGAATAACTTTATAAAAAAAAACATCGGTTGAAAAATCATGCCCTTACAATTGTTGTAAGACATATACATGTAAGTAGAGAAAACGTACTTTTAAAATAATTTTTTTAAATTTATTGAACACTAGCTGGTACCCGTGGCTTCTCACACGGTCTAAAGTTTCGCCTCATAGTAATAAATGTTTATTGTTTAAGGGGTTGTTATTACATTTTCACCCCTTAGCAGCGCGCTATAAAATGAAACTATGATTTACATAGTATGTATGTATTGTAAGAAATAAATGTACCAATTTCCAGCTCTCTAGCTTAATGGGAAGTATAATAATTAATTTGTTTTGTTTTAGGGGTTGTTAAATTTTCACTTCTTAACAGTACACTAAAAAATAAAAATATGGTTTACTTTTTATATATATCTTGTAAGAAATATATGTACAAATTTCCAGCTCTCTAGTCTATATATATATTTATAAAAACCATATCCACTGACTCACTGATCATGATTTCGCAAAATCACTGAACGGATTGGAACGAAATTCGGTATGTAGCGTCCTCTAGAGCCATAGGTGCTCACTAAGAAAGGTTTTCGAAAAATTTGAAATTTTAGGGGGGTTTGGGTGTCAAAGTTACTAAATCACGATTTCTCTAAAACTACTCAACGGATTGGAATGAAATTTGGTATTTAGCTTCCTCTAGGGCCGTAGGTGCTGATAAGAAAGGTTTTCAAAAAATTCGAAATTTTATGGGGGTGGGGTTTAGGGGTCAAAGTTACTATTAAAATAAACACTATTACTACTAATAATAATTACTATTAATAATTATGGGTTTGTTGGCCCATAATAAATACACAGTGTAATCTATTTATTGATATAATATTTTTTTTGGTAATATACATTTAACTTTGATTTGTCTATCCGTGCAAAGCCGGATCTGGCCAGCTAGTCTTAATAATAAATATTTATTGTTTTACTGGTTTTTTCAACCCTTAAATCTAAATGAATTCTAGCCTATGTCCCATTCCAGGGCATGATCTATATGTGTGCCAAATTTGATTCAAATCCATCCAGTTCCTTTTACGAGATTGAGTAACACACACACAGACAGACACCATTCGATTTTTGATAATAGTATAGATTATACTAGATTGCAGTATCAGAGCGGCTGAAAGTGTGTGTTGATGCAATTAGTTGTTACAGACTAAGTACGCTCTGCCGATAGCACACTCCCATCCCACTTGATAATTTATATGGATCGCAATGTATCGATTGCGCTGCCACACATATTAATGTACAAGTTGGTTCTCGGAAATCCCTGGGTCGAAACTATTTGACCTAAACTAATATCTGTTGCGGTGTGCGAGGTTAGGATTTACACGTAAGCTTTGACAAGAGATACTGTCGCTTTCACATTCTTACCCGATACAAATAAACGTTTAAAATTTTAGGACAAGCTAAATCGTTCATAATAAGCTATCTACGAATTGATTATGTTAATTTCATTATTTCCATATTTCAGAATTGTTTTTCCAATATTATACTGAGCTTAAAGTTTCTTTGTTTTGTTTGTTTTTGCCATTTTTTTAATAATCTTAAAATTACTGAACATACTTTGATCATTCAATAGAGAAACAAACTGGTTCAGACTAAAAAAAATTAAAAGTCGGGCCCACAGTCAGGAACGAAGTTCATTACGCATTTTCTTCAATTCTTTTACCAGTCTTAACGGCAACATACACACATAATTTTAATCTTTCAATTGCCGTTTATTATTAGATTATTTTTTATACAAATATTTACTGTTTTTATAAGTTTAATGTTATTATAATAAAGGTGTAAAAATAATTATAACAGCAAAGCTAAGATGGTAAACTCAGTTAAATGTCCATTCATTGTAAATACATTCAATAAACATAAAATGTTGATAAGTTACCAAGTAGGCCTATTATACTGTACACCGTCTTATTACACGACTAACGCGTAGTAAGGAAATATAGAAGTCACAGACGGTGTACAGTAAGTACTTGATAACTTATTAATCATGTCGTTGATTTGGATACTTATACTTAAAAATGATTTTAAAAATAAAATGTTGGTTCATCCGTCTAGGCCTAACCTAAAATTATTGTGTGTATGTTTAATTTATTTTACTTGTCTTAACATACATACAATAATTGTAGGTTAATCCTAGACTAAATAAACGGTATCAGTTAACTGACACAAACTTTCTCCCAACTTACTGTAGTCAAAATAATATTGTTTTTAATCATTTTATTTACTACTTTTTAGAACAAAACAAAAAAATAATATTCTACCTACGTCAATCGTATAAAAAAGTTATTGTCCCAGGCGGGATTCGATCGCGCGACCTTTGAATTACTGGCCGTCTTCTCTACCGTTGTGCTATCCCTTGCGGCCGTTACCGTGATGCTAGATTGACAACATAAACTTGTTTATTTTTTAACATTTCCCCATAATTATGAAACGGCGAAGTTTTGATAAAAGCGGATGGTGTCATTTTGTTTGGCATCTTAAGCACTATAAATACTGAAAATTTGATTAAAATCGTTAGAGCCGTTTTTGAGAAATTTGCATTTTTGTCGTTTTTTATTGGTTTTTAGGGGTAAATTACCCTTAAAAATTAAAAATTCCAAAAAATGAAAAAAACGCCTGGAGATATTAGGGTTTAGTACCTACATACCAAATTTCATGAAAATCGGACCAATAGTGCCCCTCTGGTCGTGTATACATACTGACACACTGACAGACAGACACCACGTTAAAAACACTTTTTTGGGTTCAGGGAGCACCAAAACAAAAAATTCCACTAAAAATATTTTTGGGTTCAGGGAGCACCAACACAGATAATTGCACTAAACAATTTTTTGGGGTTCTGGGAGCACCAAAACAGATAATTCAACTGAAAATTCAAATTCGAACGTTTTTAAGAAAACAATACTTTCTCCATATACTACGTATAGGGTGGAGAAAGTAAAATTACATTCTAGGATTTCTAACCTATAATTTCAGCGCTTGACGATAATATATCTGAACTACGCCGGACGGAACCGTTCGTCTCTTAATTTAATTTGATGAACCAATACACATGTTTCTTGAATGTATTTCCATTCATTGCCATAGCAACTAATTTGGTAACGCTTTTTTCGTTATTCGTATTTTATATTAATTTTTCATTGCCACAGCATCCAATTAATAACACTTTTTTCTATTAATTAATTAATTTTCTATTTGTTAACCTCTACTGCAACCCGCGTTAAGGAACTTCGATCCAAAAACATCTGACCTGAGAAATAGAATTGTGGTTGGTGAACATGGGCATTGTTAAAAACTGCTGGTTCGTCATTTCCAGCAGTTTTTGACGTGACGGTCAGGTTTAGTTTAAGCTCGATTCCAAGATATTTGATATTATGGTTTCATGCTATGGGATTTGTTGAGAGCTAATTGGACGTTAGTAAGTCTGCTTTTTGTAGAGAATTGGATGGTTTGTGTTTTATCTGTGTTTACTTCGATTCTCCATTTCCTGAGCCATGGTTGCAGCCTATCCAACTGTTGTTGGATGACTGACGAACCGTATTCCAAGTTAAGAGAACTGTAGTTAAACGTAGCGTCATCAGCAAAGAGACGCAGTGATACTTTGGGGATGTCTGGTATGTCGTTAGTGTACAGTACATTAACGGTCAAAGAACTGAGCCTTGAGGAACAGCTGCCTCGATGGGACGTGTAGTTGATGAAGTACCAACCTGAAACCATCTACAGTCGAGGTATGAGTTTATGAGATGTACATAGCATGGAGGAACTGTGCTGTGGGCTAGCTTGTATAAATAATAAGCCTTCAGCCATACTTTATCGAATGCTTTTGATATATCCAGGAACACTGAAATGGATAATAATTGATTCTAATTATTCATACAATGCTTAAGGGTGTGGACACCATAACGAAACCGACCCGTACAAATCTTCTTCCATATAACTTATCTTTCATCAAATTTTGAAGATAACCTTTTGTAATTTGCAGGAAATTATTCTTGAAAATATAAATTGTAATTTGTAGATAAAAAATGGTAAATTATCAACTTTTATTGAAGATGTTTGCTTATGTACAAGATAATTTTCGGACGTGTCACTAAAAAACAGTAAAACATCAGGATTTGTTTTATCAACTAACTATATACTGAAGCTTTCATCAAATTTAAATGTCGTGTGCACATGGCAAAAATAAAAAAATAAGAACACTATTAGTAAAAAAGTATGTGTATCAAAGATATTCTACTAAAGCTTACTAATTCAACATCATAGCCGACTCAAAGCTGACTCCACTCACTGAATTCAATACATTTATTTGAATGGTACACCAAACTCACTTTGCGTTCTGGGTCGGGTGAAAAAATCGAAGTCATCAATTGCCTTCTTTACGTGATACAATATTCTTTGTTGAAGGTAAATATTTTTGCAAATCGTACAATGAACATTCAAACTTCGCATGAATACAATTAAAAGTACAGTTTATTGAAGACTGGCGCTGACGGTACCAAGCACATGCCAGTAAATAACCAAACAATAATATATGAATTACTGGGAACTGGCGGGGTATGTTACTTTCAGGGTCACGTTGCTGATTGGCTAAACAGTGATAACGAAGCAAAACATATTATATAAGTCATTGTAACAAGAATAATCCTCAATTCGCGAAAGGAATTTCAGTTGAATTCCATAATTCATAAACATTAATGGATGTGATTTACAGAAAGAAGTTAGTTTGTAATAAAGTTTTACTAAAATTTGTTAACAAATTGTATAGGCGATAAAATTAAATTTTTTTTTAATTTGTGCAAAACGTATATGTTCTAACTAACCAATGAGAGATTTAAAGGTCAAGAGAGAGAGAAATAATTTATTGTTGTGTAGTGTTCTATACCTGATTTAATATTATCGACTCATGGTTATACATCATTAAACTAAACCTACTAAACTTATACAAGAGAAATTAACGATGTACAACATACCATACATCAAACTAGAATAAACCTAGAATGACCTTTGTAGGGGATTCAAACTAGATTTTGCTTAAGAAAAAAATATGCAAAAGTAGAACTTTCTAAAATCTGATTTAGATACATATTACAAACAACATATTAATATCTTCTCCACCAAAAGTGGTTTGATTTTTTTAATAAACAAATTAAGTCGCTAAATAGCTGTTTTACAAATATTATTTAAAATATTTACTTTTTACAAAAAATTATATTTCATTTTTTCAAAGTAAAAATTCACATAGAAACCATTATTAAAAGATTTCTCTACAATCTAAAATGTGATCTATTTGTTTATAGCTCGAAAAATACCGCTCGGAGGTGCCAAGTCTACAGGGCAGCAGGCGCTCAGCAGTGCGCGGTGCGCACTAAATTTGTTATAACTATTTAACTAAATGATGCTATTAATGAAACTAATTGCAAATAAAAGAGTAATATTGATATTGTTAAGTGAAAAAAGGTATTTTAATAATTACAGTATATATAGAAATTATAACTTCTAAATGTTGTTGAATGAAACTAGTCAAAATGCTCCAACTGTTTTCAGTTGGTTGAAACAAATTTTAAACTCTCAAGATGTATTCTTCAAGCTATGTAAAAAAGCTATGTTTTATTTGTTTTTAAATTTAATTTGGATGATGTACTATCTCAAAATGTCAACATTTTGAGAATATGACAGTTTTCTAATTTTATACATTACATACAAGGTACACAATTACACAATTACACAAGTATGATATTACATCTTTATTTAAATTTTTTTTTGAAACTTGAGATGTACTTTAAAATGCATTAAATAAACAATGTTTTGAAAGTATAAAACTAATCAAAAAAATTTCATTTCAAACAACAAAATGTTAGTTTAAATAAACTTAATAATGTTCTTAACATTTTTGGTTATCCCACCTAGTTGATGTTGATCATGAGACTTGAATGAAGTAAATAGAATATATTTTTTTCAATATAATATATATATATATATATACTCATTTTTGTAAAATATCGCTGTTTTATTAATTTGAGGTGTTATCGAGGTACAAAGGTCGTTAGAAATAGGTTTTTAGTAAATATTATAAAATTACAGAAAATAATGTATTCAGTTTTTATTATGTAAATAATAAAACACAAAATAAAAAATTGGAATGTATATAATAATAGAGAAAGATAGAACACAGAACGTCTGCGTGGCCTTGTGGTGAGTGTGTATTGAGAGGGGAACAAACATCTGCCAGTTGGTCCAGAATCTAAAGTATATGAGACTTTTACCAGTTTGAATGTATATGTATGTATCCGTGTAACTGCCAAATCGATGGTGAAGAAGCCAAACCTCCTATACCACCAAAACCAAATTTTTCAAGAAGAACAAAAAACTGTTTGATTTTTACATTATACAAATTATTAAGATTTTTGTTACAATGCATGATAAAGAGAACCAATTTGTGCAGTTTAAACAAATTATATTTTTATTTAAATTTTCGTTTTCGTTTCGTTAGAGATAATGTACATAGCAGGTATGTGTTGTAAATATTTGTTGAAAATATGGACATTGAAGGAAAAGACTTAAATAACTGAAAACAAATAGTCACTAGTAAGTAAGAGTTTAATAAATAAACTATTTAATCTAGTCTGAAAACAAATTATTGAAATACATTACAAAGAACAAAATTATATTAAACAAGGTAGTTTATTTTAACTACATAAAGACGAAACAATAATAGTGAAAACCCCTGCATGTGGCATTCATTCTCATAGCTGAAACTAATTTCTTTATTTAACTACGTGACATACGGTATAAGGTTTGTGCAACGGGACAAGGGTTTTATTGTTGAATTTTTCCAAACAAAAACTGAAAATATTTAAAAAGTGGACATAGGAGGTTTGGCTTCTTCACAATGGAAATGTAAACGAATTTTGAAAGAAACCAGTGTAAACTTTTTAACAAATGGTCATAGATATCCCTCGCTCGATATGCTTGTCTAAACAATATGTTATTATGATATTAAATTTTGTTTGTTTGCCAGTTTATTATTTAGATATTTAATTAGTTAAGGATCATTTCACACCAAACTAACAAGCGTTGACTTAATTTTAATACACAAATACAAATTTTAAGTAAGGCGTTTTGTTGAAAACAATGTTTATAATGTTTTAAATGTTACATTACTTAAAACTCGGATCATTTTCTGAGAGGCGAGGAAAGGGTAAGTCGTTGTCAAGCGGCCAAACTGAATCTTGAACAGTTCAAATTCATATATATTTTACTGGGTATCCAACACTATCCGTACACTTGTTGTTGCTAGATGAAGAATATGTGTATAATTGTGTAAATAATTAATATTCATATTCAAAATATAATAACAATTTTATATTGTGTGACTTGCAATGTCAGAGTTTTGTATAAAAAACGACAAAAGTTTAATCTTGCTAGCCTTGGATAGTGCTACCTAATAGATAAAGGATGGAGTGTCAAACAAAATAAATATGCCCCCAATTTTCTAAAATTGGTTTAAACATTATTTAGTGCTATTTTAACTACTCCTGTAGCCAGGGCATTGTATAAAGCCTTTTATCATTTCATCTACTTTAGGCTTAATCCCTCGATGGCCAACCTCCGTCCCTCCCTTCACCTCCGTGATTATGTAGTCCTCCGTGATTACACCTCCCGTATCACCCTTGGAACCGGCTTTGCTACTAAAATTCTCGATAAGCTCGTCACTCACAGAATTAAATCTGTGTCCATACTGTCCCGGGTCATTATGAGTTAATACTTCACGGAATAAATTCCATTTACAGTTCACTAAAAGGATAATATCCGATGCTCGTTGAAGCATCGTGTGTTTGAACACGCATAATTTGTGTTTCATTAATAGGCTAGTTGAATTAAATATCAATTCTGTTAATTAAATTATTATTAATAGTCTACTATGTATACATTTTTTGAGCGTTCTGAAGCTTAAAAGGAAAAAACCGAACTGTTATAGGACCATTCGTTTTTATTTCACAGATAAATGACTCGCGTGTGTAAAAGTCTCGCATATTATTAGCGAATTTGTTTATTTTTTTCTAATATTTTTAAATTTAATTTGGATGATGTAGCCTACTATCTCAAAATGTCAATATTTTGAGAATATGACAGTTTTCTAATTGTATACCTAACATACAAGATATAAAATTAGTTTAAAGTATAATATTACATCTTTATTTTAAATTTTTTTTGAAACTTGAGATGTGTAATTTAAAATGCATTAAATAGTATGGTACCTCTAAAAATTAAACAAACAATTTTTTTGAAAGTATAAAACTAAAAATTATAAAACTAAATATTATAAAAATTCAGAAAATTTTCATTTAAAACGGCAAAATGTTGGTTTAAATAAACTTAATAATGTTCTTAAAATGTTTGGTTATCCCACCTGGTTGATGTTGATCATGAGACATGAAATGAAGTAAATAGAATATATTTTTTTTCAATATAATATATAAAATGAGTATATATATATATATATATATACTCATTTTTGTAAAATATCACTGTTTTAATAATGTGAGGTATTATAGAGGTACAAAGGTCGTTAAAAATAAGTTTTTAGTAAATATTATAAAATTTATTCCGAAAACAAATTTATTCCGTTTTTATTATGTAAATAATAGATAGAACACAGAACGTGTGCGTGACCTTGTGGTGAGTGCGTTTCGAGAGGGGAACAAACATCTACCAGTTGCTCCAGAATCTAAAGTATATGAGACTTTTACCAGTTTGAATGTATATGTATGTTTCCGTGTAACTGCCAAATCGATGGTGAAGAAGTCAAACCTCCTACACCACCAAAACCAAATTTTTCAAGAGGAACAAAAAACTGTTTCATTTTTACATTATACAAATTATTAAGATTTTTGTTATACAATGTATGATAAAGACAACCAATTTGTGCAGTTTAAACAAGTTATATTTTTATTTAAATTAGTTTTTCGTTAGAGATAATGTACATAGCAGGTATGTGTTGTAAATATTTGTTGAAAATATGGACATTGAAGGAAAAGTCTTAAATAACTGAAAACAAATAGTAACTAGCAAGTTAGAGTTTAATAAATAAAATATGTAATCTGAAATACATTACAAAGGACAAAATTAAATTAAACAAGGTAGTTTTTTTAACTACATAAAGACGAAACAATAATAGTGAAAAACCCCTGCAATTCTCATAGCTGAAACTAATTTCTTTATTTAACTACGTGAATATAAGGTTTGTGCAACGGATCAAGGGTTTTATTGTTGAAATTTCCAAACAAAAACTGAAAATATTTAATAAGTGGACAGGAGGTTTGGCTTCTCCACAATTGAAATGTAAACGAATTTTGAAAGGAACCAATGTAGAATTTTTAACAAACTGTCATAGATATCCCTCGCTCGAAATGCTTGTCGAAACAATGTGTTATTATGATATTAAATTTTTTTGTTTGCCCGTTTATTATTTAGATATTTAATTAGTTAAGGATCATTTCACACCAAACTAACAAGCGTTGACTTAATTTTAATACACAAATACAAATTTTAAGTAAGGTGTTTTGTTGAAAACGATGTTTATAATGTTTTAAATGTTAGATTACTTAAAACTCGGATCATTTTCTGAGAGGCGAGGAAAGAGTAAGTCGTTGCCAAAATGAATCTTGAACAGTTCAAATTTATATATATTATACTGGGTGTCCTAAACTATCCGTACATTTATTGTAGCTCGATGAAGATTATGTGTATAATTGTTTAAAAAAAATAATATCATATTCCAAATATAATAACAATTTTATGTATTCTTTGGACATACTTAATACTCACGTTCCAAAATAAATATTTTCTCTTGTTCAACATAAATTATCATCTTTCCTTTCATTACAATTTTTAAAATTTATTGAAAGTCGGCCATATTGGATCCACTATTTTAAATTTTTTGTATAAATTATTTTTGTTTTTGACACTTCAATTATTTTCTAATTATTTATAATGATTTTTTTTTAAATTTCCCATTCTTAAGATTTTTACAATAATATTTTTATAACAGGTCAGCCATATTGGATAAGCCATTTTCAATTTTGAATATTTGACATCAAATTCGGATTCAAAATGGAACAATTTCATAATTCTCTAAGATTTTAAAATTTGTTTTAACATATCAAATTTTATTGTTTGAATATAATTAACAAGCAATTTCCAATCAAAACCAACTGGAAAACTTTTTACTTGAAGCTATTTTTTAAAAACGAAATCATAAGATTTTGAGCACAAGCAGGACATATTTATTTATAAACAATGTTTTTGAGCTACATTTAATTCACTAGCCTGTTGATGTTTTTAGAGAGGACGGTAGTAGCTTTTGGAGATCATTGCATTTATGAAAGATCTTAAGTATTCTGATGAAAATGTTATTGGTATGTTGGAAGTTATCTTCAGAATAGTTCTGAGTAATAATTAAATAAACCTTGTATTACAAAAATTTAAAAATAATTATGTTTTTTGTTTTTAGTTTTTATAATTTTACACTTCTTTTCGAGCATTTTGATATGTAATGCCAACATTAAACAAACATTTAATTGTTAGAAATGAAACATATTTTTCAGGAACCTGAATTTACTAACAAAAGTGCCTGCAAGGACGAACCCAAAAGAGTACTTTAAAACATTATCAGGACCAGAATAACTAAAAAAACAACTTAGTTGTTATAAAAACATTGAAAATTATAGTGTTTGGATTTAACACTAAATTCAACTGAGATGCGCTTTACCAACTGCAAGTGATACAGAAACTATGCAGAGATGTTGAAAGTAACTGTGTAATAGGCCTAAACAAATTGACAGTAAAAGAGTTTTAGATGCCAACAAAGCAGCTTTGGAATGCACAAAGAGTAAAAGGAAACAAAAGAAATCTAAAAAGAAAAAAGTAAGACAGAAAGAAAAAACTGTTCAGTATTGTGCAGGAATTATTTTAGTGTCCTGCGTTTACCACAAAACTTGTTTCCAGTTTTTTTGCCCTCCAAAAATCTTTTTTTTTCTAAAACACATTGTTCTAATAAACAAAAAAATATCAAGCTGTTTTTTTTACTATAGTCGGTAAACATCGATGTCAACCAATTTTTGTTGGATAAAAATTCTTTAGTAGGTGTCACATATTATATTTTTATTTAAAAAACCTCAAGTTTAAGAACGTTATTAAAAAAAAAAAAATTGAAAGTGGTTTATTTTGGGATTTTTTTTAAATAGGTTAACATTTTTTTTTAATGTATAAATAAGTGTGTACTACATTTACGCTCACTTATTAGGTTTTTTAAAGTTACCCAACGTTCTTGTTTTTAAAGTCCTGTCCGTTAAAAACGCAGACAATGAGAAACCCAACGTTTTAGTGCTTAAAAATAAAACTGAAACCTAACAAAAATTAAAACATAAACAAAAAGGGAAATAAGCTTAGCAAGTACTAAACTTGATGCACTGAATACAGTGTGTATGTTGGAAACAGACGTAATCAAAGTTGTTTGTATGTTAGTTTATTGATTTATTGTATGTATGGTAGTTGAAGCAAAGATAATGCAACTTCAAGGTATAATAAAAACATCTATAAAATAACTAATTTATAAAATGTGTATTAAATTTGCAAAGCCCTACGTTTGTGAGCCATTTTATAAAATATTTACTTCTTTAATATATAAGGAAGGTTACCCAATAATAATTCTAATAGATGGGATTTGGTACATGATACATCACCAATCTATTCATTAAAGTGAAAACATAACGCGTTTCTACATTAACGTTGTTACATCGTTTTATACATTACAATTACATATGTTTATATTAAAGTTTTTGGTACAAACATCAAACAGACAACCATTAGTGCATACATTTTATAATAGAGATTGTATAAATATGGCAAATTAATGTATTGTGTCCCATATAGTGCGCAACTTTTGAATCTGGCACCATTTCTTTAAATGTTTCGTTGACAGCCCTGTTCTTATCATTTCTACTATCCGTTTCTACCACTACGATTTTATTTGCAGTTGTTGTTTTCTTTATTGTTGCAGTTGTTGCCATGGAGTGGTCTACAAATGAACAGCGCGTACTGATCGTGAAAACTTATTTCGAGTAAAGACCTTCACATGCATGCGTACAAAATCTAACTGGCGCAGGAACTCAAGCCGGCGGATCATCAAAACGGAAGACGATTTTGCAAATGGTTGAAGAGAGACTGGCAGCGGATGAAAATTTCGCAAAAAACATAATTTTCAACGACGAGTCCCACTTCCACCTCAGTGGATTTGTTAATAAACAAAACTGCAGGATTTGGGTGACTGAAAATCCACGAGTGACCCACGAACATTAAATCCACCCGCAAAGGACGACCGTGTGGTGTGGTTTTTGGGCCGGTGGAGTGATAGGCCCGTATTTCTTTGAAGACGACGAATACGGTTACAGTCAATGGAGAAAGTCATCGTCACATGCTAACGAGCAGGTTATGGCATCTCCTTCAAGATATTGATGTTCAAAACTTATGGTTTCAACAGGATGGTGCAACATATCACACCTCACGTGAATAAATCGACATTATCTCAGAAAAATTCCCAGGACGAGAGATCTCACTGCGAGGTGATCAGGAGTGGTTTGCTAGGTCCTGCGACCTTCCCTCCTGCGACCTTCCCTCCTGCGACCTTCCCCCCTGCGACTTTCTTTTTGTAGGGTTATGTCAAGTCTCAATTAACACACCGAGATCCATTCAACAACTGAAGGCAGAAATCATACGTCTTGCGAGACATCTGTGAGCGGATGATGTTAAATTCATTAAGCATGTCAACACATGCCGAATCAGTGGAGGTGGTTATATGCCTGCCATTGTTTTCGACTATTAAATCAAAGACGTTATTGAATGTAAATACATAAGAATACATGAACTTTTATTGATAAGTAACTGTTTTATTAATTTTGTAAAAGTTGCGCACTTTATGTGACACCCTATACTTTAAATACTAATCTATATTATGAAATTTCAAGCCCTACACCGGAAATTGAATCCTTGATTTTAGTTTCTCTTTATTTCTTGATGCTATTTTTTGATCAAACTTTTGGATTTACATTCAAACCAACATAGACAATACACATTGCTTTCTCATCACAATGCCACACCAATGTATAATACAAACATCACCAATCTACTTATTGATTTGGCACTACACTAACGGGGTTACATAGTTTATACATCGCAGTTTAGGCTACATATCTCTACACGGTTATACGGTACAACCATCAATCAGACAACCATCGGTGCATACATTTTATAATATCGGTTGTATAAAGATGGCAAATTAATTTATTTTAAATAATATTTAAATATATAGATTACATAAAATGCAGTTTTATTAATTAAAAGTGAAAAAATTCGACCACCCAGCTAAACAGCTGACGTAAGTTTAGCGAATTTTGAAAATTAAATTTATGTTTTAAGATTTCAACCAACGCGAAATGGTCTAATCACGAAGGCGTTGATAGGCGGCACCGAGTACGAACAAATATATTAGTAGAATTTATAAGCACCTAAGGCTTCAGCTTTGACTCACCCGCTGCTTAGTTCCACTTGCTGCGGTTTAACTCGTTTTGCCACGGATCAAAAAATGCCCCCACAGTCAAATCCCCCATGTGGATTTGAACCGGGTACTTTATGGTATTTAACGTTTTGATAGGTTTTTGGGGAACCAAGCAAGCTATAAGATCATGCTAAAACAAAATGTGCAGAATAATATCCTACATTTATGTTTTTAGATAAAACTCTAAAAAAGTTTCAATCTCGTACGAAAAATCTCAAGAAATAGTTGACCGAGCGTAAGCGAGGTCTCCGTTTAACTCGACCGTTCGGCATTTCTTCTGTGTGTCTGTGTGTCTGTCTCACGATTACGGCCAAACGCCTTGACCGATTTTGATGATTTTTTGCATGAATGTTCCTTATTCCTAGGCCGAGCCATGTATATATATGGTTTTTCCCATTTTTCATTTTTAACCCCTTAAATAAAATAAAAATGGCGGCCGGACCGTTTCTCTCAGTGTAAGCTTTTTTCCAAAGCCAGTTTGTGGCTTAAACGTAAGTCAAATTTAAAAACTAATAACATTTTGCGAAAAGAAAATTAAATTTTAAACAAATTTGTATTCTTGATTTTTTTCCGTATCTATAACGGTAAACTCACAAAATGGCCGTAAACTTCGAATTTGTTAAAAATCGTCCAAGTTTTTGTATTTCAACCATGTTTTTATGCGTTTATTCTAAACCAAATCAAAAGTGTTCCATAGCTTTTTTGTAGAATTAAAGGTTTAAAGAATTCATATATGCCAGTAAAAAAATTATTGAAATAAAATTAAGAAAGTTATTAGCTCAAGAAACAATCACGTTCAGTAACGAAAGGAAAATGTTTAACTTTAGGCCTACATAAAAAGTAGTAAAAATTATTGTTATTTTTTTCATAAATGTAAAAAAGTTTCGTAATTTAGTTCTAAATATAATTGTATAACAATATTTATAAATTTCAAATTTCTTATTTTAAAAATACCAGTTTTTATGTTCCTACTACAAGACTGTTAACAAAACTAGGCCTGTTTTGAATAGTAATTTGGGAATATATCATTGGCCCAAAAATGACATATTATTATAAGAAAGTGTAGATGATAAATCAAAGAATTGAACTGTAAACCTGTAAATTATCATTGTAAATTTCATAAAAGTATTTGACTTAGCTTTACTTGAATTACAAAATGAGACAAAACAAATGAAACCTCGCGGCGATAAAGGACATACAAAAAATTTCCGTAGGACACCGTGGGAAGTGTTGGTACATGGGTTGAGATCACTATCACGACGTTTTAACATCGTTTGTTTTCATTATTTCTACTATTGGAATATGATATGGAACTTAAGTTAACTTATGAAACATTGTTAAGTTTGAGTTATTTAAGTATGTAAATATTTAATTGTATGTTGTCCCTCTATAACGCGATATTTTTAGCTATCTTATGCATTATTAACCTAAATAAAACGCAATGCCTCTAAAAGAAAATCTTTAGGAGTTAAAGCTCAAGAAAAAAAAAGTAAAAACGAGAACTAGAAATCCCGGAATCGCGGGAATTGTAAATAATGTTTCACTGGCTAAACCTTGTGCTTACTTCCTTACTGGCGCACTATTTTAACAATCTTTTATTAGCTTCACTTGTATGTTTGTATGTTTGTTTGTAAGTAACTCTCCTTTGGACTAAAAGCCAGTGGCTTATTACTGTTAGTATATCTCTCTTACGCAAGTTCGTTCGTTGGCCGAGCGGTCTAAGGCGCGGGTCGTCGCTGACGTCAATCCCCAGACTCACCGATCGTGGGTTCTAATCCCGTCCACGTCTAATTGTTTTTTCAGTGGTTCACTAGAACTTACAAATTTTTTTTTTCAATAATTAATCGAACTAAAAATTAAAAAATAAATATAGTTTAAATAAACTAAAAAACACGCTTTTATAATACATCGAACTAAAAAGTGAAAAATAAATATAGTTTAAAAAAACTAAAAAAACACGCTTTTAGAGCATATCAAACTAAAAAGTTAAAAATAATTTTTCAAATAAGCTTAAAACAATAATAAACGATAAATACTAGCATTATTGTAAAAAAAGCGTGGGGTGCTTTGTCCGTATTTCTCGTACATCGAGCCCCTAACGCTTTTTTTACAATAATGCTAGTATTTATCGTTTATTATTGTTTTAAGCTTATTTGAAAAATTATTTAACCTAAGCTCAAAACCACATTTGTTATTTCAACGAGTGAGGTCTACTGTTCACAGAACTACTAGTTACTTCCAGTCAAAAAACGTGCTTCTGGTATTTGGATTTTTTTTTCTAACGAACTCGACCGAGCGACGTAGAAGTACAAAGTACTAAGTACAGCTTAGTACAAAATAATATTTTAAGTTAACCCTAGACTGAACTAACGCATGTTTCAACACACACAAACCAATAAACACTTGTGTTACGGAATTTAAAAATGAGAAATATCTATATTACATCCTAATTAAAAATAAATAGGACATATTATAATTTAATAGCATGCCTATTTATTGATAACTTACGGTAATTGATAGTGAGTAACCAATATTATCAGCTGATTTCTAGATATGAAACAATTATTTGCATTTCTAACTTTTTGGTAAGGTTTTTGATTAAGTGTAGAATTGAGTCTTACTGGTTCTTTTAACCTTTATTATAACTGCTGTTATAAAATATCAAAAATAATTTGATTTGGACATTTAAAATTATTTACAATCTTTGCTTTGAGGTTATTATTAATCCTACACCTTTATTATATATATATATATATATATATATATATATATATAAAACAAAAAACAAAACATAACATGATTATGTGTATAGAATGTTCCAACGGGGTGTGCGTTCGGAGCATGCAGGGGTCTCCTAGTATCTAATATAACTTTACCTGTTCCTATCCTTATATATTATTCCTCAAAGGTGTTTTTTGTGGCAATGCCATATCTCCCTTAATTCTTCATCAAAATTAATGATTCAAACATAATTTTAAAGCTTATGTTCCCCGATATTGTAAAAAAAAATAGACAAATAGTTTAAAATGTATGTTCTCGTAAACAAATTTATGGAATTACTTTCATATGATTCCTAATGAAAGGTGCCATCTATTAACAATCTGTTTAACTAACATGACAGCTGTTAGATTGTTTACATTCTATGTGCAAGTGTAATCTATTACACAAATCAATAAAATTAAACCAACGTAAATAAATACACGTAATTTACTTGTGTATTAAGTGAGGTAAGTAGGCCTTCTCCTAACTTGAGATATATTCGCACGGGTCAGCTAGTTAATGTTATTGAGAAAGCTGATTACTTGTTTAAAACCGAGATACTCAAGCATGAGTCACACGAGAACCACTATAGTTTATTGTGATCAATATAATTTGACGTAATGTAATTTTAGCTAGACAATTTTATTTATGTTTTAAACATGAATAATTTTAAACAGAGGGTTATCACAAACAAACAAACTTATGATTTATTAACATTTAATGTAAAAATTACACATTATTTGTAAAAAGAGTATTTTGGGCAATCCGTCGTTGGCAATGGTAATAAATATTTGGATATTTCTGTATTAAATTTAATTATTGTATTCCAATGTATTCCATTTCAGGATTGTGGAATATATGGAATTGTATAATTTCTTGTTTTAATTCAAATTTTAATTTCTCTAAGCTCCCTTCGTAGAATCAAGGTAATTATTTTGTTTAGCATTATTTTAAAAACATTTTCCAATTCTAAATCATTAAATTTAAATCTAGCCGACCCGTGATAAAATTTCGTAAGTTAGGAGTACTTATCTGATTTAATTCGTTGATTTAGTTCAGTTAATTACGTTTATTTATTTATTATTTATTTATATAAATAACAGTTTATAACACTTGCTTATGGAACGTAAACAATCAAACTAACAGCTGTCATTTAGTTAAACATATTGTTGATAGATGGCGCCTTTCATTAGGGACTATATATGAAGTGTATAATATAAAAAAAAATTAGTTGTTTGACTAATTTTCGTCAATAATGGGAAACATAAGATTTAAAATGATGCTTGAATAATTAATTTTGATGAAAAATTAAGGAAGATATCGCTTAGCTACAAAAACCACATTTGAGAAATAATGTATAAGGATTATTATTATTTAAAGTATCGAAGCTGTTGACCTAACCTACTTATCACTATAGTAACCTACTCTGGTTACTATGGTAATCCTGCAATATTAAAACACGAATGTTTGTTCGTGTAAACAATCTCAAGAACGGAAAATTAAAAAATTCCCGTGCTCAGACATAAGCTAGGGACACTTAGAGAAGCAAAAGGTCACCAAAATCATGCTCGATACTGTCATGGTTCCTGAGAAAGTGACACAAAAGGCTTAACTAAATTTGTTGCGTCGGTCTAGTTCGGTGAGGTGGTTTTATGATAATAAAATACACATTGCCAGCAATAAATAAAAAAAGCGTTTCTTAAGTTAAGGCTTTAAAAGATTATTTAGCTAAATCACTAATTGGTCATAACCAAGAGCCGTTATGTTGAAAAAAGAATGATAGTACAGTATTTGGTTCAATGGGTGTTTGTTTTGAGCTCGCCAAAGGACTGCCTTAGGTTTTCATAGATGTCGCAGTTAGTTATTAAAGAAGGTATCAAGTTAGTTAAATTTAAAAGTATCAAAAGCTTAAATAAACTTATCGTTGAAACATTGTTTGGCATCTATTTGCAATAAATAACAATGTGACGTTGTTCTCTATTTATTTTTATTTATATGGAGGTTACGAGAAACCATTTTAATATTGAAGTCATTTATTACTCAAAAGAAAAATATCTTAGTTTTTCAGATGATATTTGTTTCATGGTCTAGTGTTAGTTTGTAAAAGTTTTATTTTATAGGGTATTCAGTCTTGTTTTGGTCATTTTAGTTAGCTTTTAAGGTACTTTATTTCGTAGTTTAATTGTTTTTCGTCATATAATCTATTCTTAACTTTTGCAGTACGTATATTTGTAGAAAAACATGGCATTCGGATAAAACCTAAATGAACGGTAAACACATATAAACCTAATTAGTCCTTCATTAAACTACTTACACCGTGGTTGCTGCAGTAATGGGTAATTCTTTTATTGTTGTGTTGATTACATTACTCGACATTGGTGATACTCAAAAAATGGAAAATTTGTGGTTTTTGACAATCGTTGTTCAACTCTCATTATAAGGCAAGGCTCAAATTGAGAAGCGCGTGTAAAGACTACCTGACTCTGCCTCGTGAACCAAACACGCCTCAAGCGACACGTGGTACATCGCATGCAGTCCAATCAAATTCAGGATTCTTCTCGAAAACCCGTAAACAGATCTAAATCGAGCTGAAATGATTTCAACCGGTTGAAGACCGAACCCTCTACAATTCCTACAGTCGATTAGGGGTGAAAATAGGTAACTTTTTTAATTAATCCCCAAAAGAATATTTACTGCTGCCAAGCTGATGAATATAAAAAAATAAGGAACTTGCTCATTTAACACATTTTGACATGTCCTCAAAATCTCCAATTAAATAGACATACATTTTTCGAAACTGTTATTTTTCTTGGGCGAAAAAATTCCAATTTTAAAACTATTCGGACAAAGAATGACTTTTAATGGCCCAAATAAGCTAATTCTTTGAAAAAAACAAGGCCAAATTCAAAAAATTGGGTTAGATGTGTTTTTGTCGAAATATGTAGATGGGCTTATTTTCTTTGTCTTACTACCAACTTTATGAACAAAAATTGAAAATATTTTTTTCCTATTCCAAAATATCGAAAATAGCCAAAAACTAATTGTTAAATTTTGTAAACTTCAAATTTTCTATACAGTGTCAAATTACATTTTATAGATACAAATTTCATAATAAGTTCTTTATAATGAAAATATTCTTGACAAAGTTGTAGAGTCAGAACTCATTTTTTAACTTTTTCAACAATTGTCAGTATTTTCCTCAAAAAAATTCAACACGACCATGCTTTTTAAAATTAAGAGTTGAACATTCTTCAAAATACTGTTTAATATTTAAACTTTACGAAGCATAAGGTTAGGTTGGAAAAACGTTCCGGAAAAACAGTTCTGTGCCAGCTATTAAGTTTGTAAACAGTTCAACGACCACTGATAAGAGTACAACTAGTTATTTACATAATTCAACTAATTATCTTTATATGTTAAAAAAAACCTTAGCGGACTATAGAGGACTTTAGTAAACGTTAACACATTTTCTCTTATCTTTGTTTACTTACATGTGCTTTGTTGACACCATACCAATCAGTACAATTTTGGATGTTGGTAAAGTTCTTAAGTAATCTTTACACATCCCTTAATAATATACGGAACAGTTTATTGGGAAATATATTTTTTCTAAAGGTTTATAAATGTAATCGAGCTTGACTAATATTATTTCTAAAAGTAAAAATAAAAATACAGAACAAAATTCTCACAAAAATACGTTTATTGGTCAGTCGCGTTTCAACGACAAAGTCGTCATCTTCAACCCCATCCAACAAGATGGGCATTCACTGTTCGAACCTATCTCGACCAAACATTTCCAGGTCGATGGATTGTTCGTGGTGGACCATGCGCTGGTCCCCATAGTCACCTGACTTGACACCCTGTGATTTCTGGCTCTGAGGTATGGTAAAGGAGCGCGCTTATAGCAAAAAAGTTCGTGACATCAATGAACTGAAGGACCGGATACAAGAAGTGGTATCATCCATCCCTCGTGAAATGTGTGTACTTGCTTTGCGTACTTCTGTGAAGCGTTGGTTTTTGTGTGTATAATATAATGGTGACCAGGTTGAGCACATTTAATTTTGTTTATGTTCCAGAAGGAGAACACTTATACATTGTTAGTTTTTCACTCATAGATGTATGCTAAGTAAATAAATTGATTCTGCTACTTAAGTGTTAACATAATATTGAAACATTCTGTATATGGTGTGCTTTCCACAGGGTTGGAAAGTCAGGATTCTGCAATAAATACTAAACTCGAATCTGGGCAACTGAGTTTTGGCGATTTATTTATTTGACAGGGCTAACATAATAGCTTTTGTGATAATTAGGATATCAGCGCACTCCAAAGCTTGCTGTGATCATCAGAATTTCCACTAGCGTAGATATTACCCTACTCATGGTTTTGGAGTTTAGAGGAAACTCTCATGCGAGACAGAGTGCAACATCGATTCTGTAAATGATATTGCAGCAGATTATTTTCTTTGTGCTCTTCTCAATCGTTATATGCTCTTGGTGCATTCACAATATTCACCAGTGTGTCCATCGAAAAGGACAACAGCATTTGATTTGTAGTTTGACTTGACGTATGATACATAACTGCTGGAAATGTCTGCATATGTCGGTGTTAAAGCCTTGTTCAAGCTAGATTTTGTAGGTGTAGATCCCAGTTGCTGCTTCAATAAAGTGCTTAATCAAGGTCACTATTTCAAAATAAACAACTCAGAGCTTGGCAGTGGGGCTACGTTCTGCCATCAGTTTGAAGCTTAGCTTTGAATTATTCTTGCACATCTTTCTAAATCTTCTTCAAACCATTAGAAAGAATCACTGTTCTTTTGGTGACAGGACCATTTATTGAACCAATATTTTGGCCAAAGTTTTGTGAGCCAACACATGAGATTTTACTGCCCTTGCATAGCTCCCCTAGCCCTCCGCCAGACATGATTTTTCATAGTCTAAATGAGCTAGAGATTTCAAACTTATAGCTCAGAACTCAAGACTAAAAAGCAGAAAATATTATTGAACTAAAAAAATGTTTAACATACCAAGTTTCTAAAACGGATTAAAAAGTATAAAATTATTTCTCCTAGCCATACAGATTTATAACCCTATACAGTTTGTCCTGAAAAAATCGGTTTTTTTTAATAGCTATGAAAATACTCATAAAAATATAGGGCGCATGCAATAGATAAATAGTGTGGAAAACTCACAGATCCGTTCATATCATTTGCAGTAAATAAAATTGCTAGTGAGTTAGGTGATTCAGGCATCAATTATCTATTGCAAGCGTTCCACTTTTTCGTTTTTATCTTACAAATATTTTCGTAGCTATTAAAAATTCACAATTACAAATTTTCATAACAATCTGTTATGGGTTAGGAATCGGTATGGCTTTTAAATCAGTATGGGAATTGGAAATTATTTTATACTTTTTAGTTCGTTTTAAAAACGTGGTATATTTTAATTTTTTTTGTTTAATTTAACTAATTTTTATTATTATTGGAGATGGCAGAACAGTTGAAACCAGTCTACATTGTATTCATCTTAAAAGTAGGAGAACATTATAGTCTTTAATAATAAATTCGAGATTTGGCGTGAAAAGTGTGTTTTTGCGGAGGCAGCTGAAATGCGATAATTTTCAACTAGCACTTGAGCCCGAACGGTTAGTCGGTGAAAAAAACTTAAATTGTAACATTTGTAGGAAATTTGATGATCTTTTATTTTGAATAGGGAGATTATTTATGAAAAGTTGTTAGTTCTCGAGTTATAAGAGAAAAATCGCTCAAAAATTAGATTTTTTTACCTTTTTTGCAATTTTTTTAATGTTGCGTCACGAAATTTTGTAGGCAAACCTCAAATTCGGATTCAGCACCCCAAAAAAACATATATAATGGAAGAAATCAAAACTACCCCAAAACTTTCCTGCGGGGGGGCTCTTTTGAGCACAAATTGACTGTATTACATTATTATTATTGGAAATTGAATTAATATGTTGGAAGTGTAGCAGAGTTTTAAAGTAGTTTCACGTAGAACCCTATTGTTACCTATATAATAATGCTGGCTTGTACCTAAATAATTATGTTTTATGAAAAACTTTTAAATTTAAACAATTCTGTACAGACGTGACCTCACGATATGGGTCTGTTTGGTAGAACGTAGTTGGCTAGTCTAGCCTGAGCCTTCATGCTTACTTAAGGGTTTATAGCTAAGGGAAGGGGGTAAGTTATGGCTGCCGTGATACCCTCACCATATGAAATATTTAGTTGTTTAAGGTTTGGGGTAACCATAATTTTATCCACCCAGCGCTCTGTAAACTTGGTCAAATGTTTTGTCTGTTCTATCAGTAGGACTAATATTTACTGCGCTATACGTTGGCGTTGGAGTGAGGGCGTATTAGACTTGCTTATAAATTAGTCATTTCAAAACAAACCTATCTAGTAGTTCTGTGAACAGTAGACCTCGCTCGTTGAAATTATAAATGTGGTTTTGAGCTTAGGTTAAAAATAGTGTGGCAGTAAGGCAGTAAGCACAAGGTTTAGCCAGTGAAACATTATTTACAATTCCCGTGATCCGGGATTTCTAGTCCTCGTTTTTTTCATTTTTTTGAGCTTTAACTGCTAAAGATTTTCTTTTAGAGGCATTGTGTTTTAGGTTAATAATGCGTAAGATAGCTAAAAATATCACGTTATATAGGGACAACATAGAATTAAATATTTACATACTTAAATAACTAAAACTTAACAATGTATTTACAGTTCCATAACTTCCATATCATATACCATATTCCAATATTAGAAATAATTAAAACAAACGATGTAAAACGTCGTGATAGTGACCTCAACTTTATTCTCAACCCATGTACCTACACTTCCCACGGTGTCCAACGGTAATTTTTTGTATGTCCTTTATCGCCGAGAGGTTTCATTTGTTCCATCTCATTTTGTAATTCAAATAAAGCTAAGTCAAATACTTTTATGAAATTTAGAATGTTAATTTTCAAGTATTCAGTTTAATTCTTTGATTTATTTTCTACACTTTCTTATTATTATATGCCATTTTTGAGCAAAGGATTCCTAAATTACTATTCAAAACAGGCCTAGTTTTGTTAGCAGTCTTGTAGTAGGAACATAAAAACTGGTGTTTTCAAAATAAGAAATTTGAAATTGAAAAATATTTGTATACAATTCTATTTAGAACTAAATTACGAAACTTTTTTGCATATATGAAAAAATTACAATAATTTGTACTACTTTTAATGTAGGTCTAAAGTTGAACTTTTCCTTTCGTTACTGAACATGCTAATAACTAATAAATGTTTCTTGAACTAATAACTTAGTTAGTTTTACTTCAATCATTTTTTTACTGACATATATGCATTCTTTGAACCTTTATGTACAAAAAATCTATGGAATACGTTTGAATTGGTTTAGAATAAACGTATAAAAACATGGTTGAAATACAAAAACTTGGACAATTTTTAACAAATTCGAAGTTTACGGCCATTTTGTGAGTTTACCGTTAGAGATAAGAAAAAAAATCAAGAATACAAATTTGTTTAAAATTTAATTTTCTTTTAGCAAAATGTTATTAGTTTTTAAATTTGACTTACGGTTAAGCCACAAACTGGCTTTGGAAAAAAAGCTTACACTGAGAGACACAGTCCGGTCGCCATTTTTATTTTATTTAAGGGGTTAAAAATGAAAAATGGGAAAACCCATATATATACATGGCTCGGCCTAGGAATAAGGAACATTCATGCAAAAAATCATCAAAATCGGTCAAGGCGTTTGGCCGTAATCGTGAGGCAGACACACAGTCGAAATGCCGAACGGTCGAGTTAAAACGGAGACCTCACTTCGCTCGGTCAATTATTAGTGAATACCAATGAAACTGTCTAGATTTTAAAGTCACTCATGAAATACGTTTTGGAAATAACAGGATCGAACGCAAACAATGTTACCCAGAAGACAACGATTAACGTATCTTTAAGTATTTTAGTATTTAAGTATCGTAGTATTAAGTATTTTTTGAATTAAATTGTAATAAACAAAGTTTTCTTTAGTTTACTTGGTACCTCTTAAATGAACATTGTGCTTCCTCATTTTGCAAGTTGTGTTAAAATAGTTTACTTGGTAAAACCAATGAAATGGACATTGTGCTTCCCCATTTCGTAAGTTGTGTTAAAATAGTTTACTTGGTAGTGTTACAATAATCAAATTTCAGATTAAACCAATATGACCAACCATTTATATTCATTGCAGTTTTCACTTCTGTCGGCAGTTCCACGACTGCTTCTTTTTCTTTATTTGTTTTACATCTCAGTAGAAGTATTTTATAATTCTTATTTGTCTATATATATAAAAGCCAAAACCCACTGACTCACTGATCACGATTTCTCAAAAACTACCGAACGGATTGGAATGAAATTTGGTATGTAGCTTCCTCTAGGGCCATAGGTGCTCACTAAGAAAGGGTTTGAAAAAATTCGAAATTTTAGGGGGGTTTGGGGATCAAAGTTATTAAAAAATAACTTCTTCAAAACTACCGAATGGATTGGAATGAAATTTTGTATGTAGCTTCCTCTAGGGCCATAGGTGATCACCAAGAAGGGTTTGAAAAAATTCGAAATTTTAGGGGGGTTTGGGGATCAAAGTTATTAAATCACGATTTCTTCAAAACTACCGAATGGATTTTAATGAAATTTGGTATGTAGCTTCCTCTAGGGCCATAGGTGCTCACTAAGAAAGGGTATGAAAAATTTCGAAATTTTAGGAGGTGTTTGGGGGGATCAAAGTTACTAAAATCATAATTTCAGATCTTTTATTATTATGACAATAGTGCTTTTATTATTTAAGATCTAAATATATAAAAGCCAAATACCACTCACTGACTGAACACTTAAAAATAATACAATTACGTTAAAAAGGCTGAAAATACCAACCACCACGGGCAACGCCGCCGCGCCGTACGGGTCAGCTAGTTGTATATACGTAAGTAAATTAAGTAGAGCGCAACCTTCTGAAAACCCTAACGTTGCTTTAACAAAAAGTACTGTAGTATGTTGTGTTATTATTGATTATTCCATCAATTTACCATCAATTATGTGTTAAAATCAAAAACAAAGTTTCTGGAATATGAATCAACTCCCATATCAACTCTAGTGATTAAAACTACAAGAATATAAGCGTAGAGTAAACTAAAACTATAAAAGTGAATTTCACACGTTCACTGCTACTCAAATTTCTTATTTCCTATGCTAGGAGCTGACCTTTTATATTTTCTATGTGTATAGCTTAAATGAGTAGAAATTACTTTGTTTTTTATTGTTTAACCTTTAATAATAACTAATACTTTAAAGCGGACGCACGTGTGCGTCCATAGCACACAGGCGTAAATTTGGCGTGCGAAACACCCAATGTTCGTGTATTGAAAAGTCTCCCTATACTGGGGTTGGCGTGCAAAGCACGCAATGAATTGTGTATTTAAAATCCTCCCAACACGGGGGTTGGCGTGCGAAGCACGTAATGCACTGTGTATTTAGAATACTTCCAATACGGGGGTTGACGTGCGAAGCCGCTTCTCATAGTGTTCAGTGTCAAGCTCACATGTGCGTCCTTAGCAGTGAACGTGCTAAGCAGGTAACCAAGTGGATCTCAGAACTGAGAAGTAAAAACATAAATGAAAAACATACATTAAAAATACAGCTTTAAAATAATAAGCGAGAGCACAAAGGTGATGACAGACCAAGCCCAGAACATAGAATGGTGGTGTAGGTGTAGGGGGATGGGGAGTGACTAACCAGTTAAGGAAATGGCGTATTGTTAAAGTCCTTAGTATTCTAACCAGGGATCTAGTTAAAACGCCACCTGGTGACCCAATAGGTAAAATTTCAGCTTGTTTATTAGTAATGGTTAAATTCTAACCTACTTTAATTTTTTAGTATCCTATTACTTTAAATGAGCAATTCTTGTATCTATCTTTGTATCTGTCGCGGATCTGGAAAACGGCTCTGACGATTTTGATGAAAATTTGATTATAAGGGTTTTTTGACGTCAGGAATCGAATGCGCTGGGTCTTATGTTTGCAAAAATGCGCATAAAATGTAAGCTCTGAACTTCTTTTTGTACCACCTTTTAAGTCACTTGAAGGCTAATAGACACAACTTCTTTTTATACCACCTTTAAAGTCACTAAGTATTCGAATAGATACATTATTTATACAATCCAGATATTAAGAATACTGAGCGATGCTCGGACACCCAGGTACAAACGAGCCAAAGATTAGCGAGTTTACATAACTGCAAGCCAAGCGTCCAGGGGCAGAGCCCCTAGTTTATAATAATGGGAGCCACAACAGCTTTACTTCGGTTTTTTGGCTGATAGGATTGTGTGTTAACGTTACGCACGATCCTTTATTTGTTTTACGATCGTACAAGTTTCTATCCCGGTGAATTATTATTGCATCTTCCCAACTGAATTTTTGATTTTTGGACCATATATATTCTGCAAACCTCGTGTGTTAAATGGTGGGAAATGTTTGAATAACCAATAATAACTAAATTTAAAATCCATAATTACTAAATAAAAACTTCAGAGTACTATTTAGTAGTTCCAGAAGGTAGAGAATCTCCAAAACTCTTCAACTAATATAATTGTAAAGACAATACTAGCATATGAGTTATAGCCATTACAAATATATAAGTAAACAGTCGTGGCAGTACGCTTCGTGACAGTGGGAAAAAATAAAAATAAAATGTATACAGAGCTTGTGTTAAGTGTAGTGTTAAACGGTACCAGATAACTGCCACATACTTTCTCCCAGTTGAAACTTTATACCTTCCCAAGAGTAGCAAGGAGGTGGTTATTTAGAATTGCAAAAGTAGGAAAATGTTACCACGGAAAATATTAGATGCATGTAACATACATCCATATTATATTATATTATTATTATTATTATTTAAACTATTCCATCTATTTCGAACAAATTTGCTCGAAACATGTCAATTAGGCCTGTATAGATGCACGAAAAAAGGTTTTGAAATTTTTTGAAAAACAACCCCCTTTTGGCTAAAACCCCAAAAATCAGTTATTATTATTATTATTACCTAAACGAGAATTTTCAGGAAGATGCTGTTTTTTGCATATGGTAGGGTACATTAAGGGCTACAAATAAGCCAAACTTTATCAAAATCGTTAGAGCCGTTTTTGAGAAATTTTGATTTATCTCGTTTTTTGGTAATTTTTGGTGGGTATAACCCCTTAAAAATTAAAAATTTGAAAAAATTTAAAAAACCCCTAGAGATATTCCAGAACTACACCTACATACCAAATTTCTTCAAAATTGGACTTTTGGTATGGTCTCCAGCTCTGTACACATCCTTACAGACACACAGACAGACATTACCAAAAAACACTTTTTTGGGTTCAGGGAGCACCAAAACAAATAATTCCACTAAAAATATTTTTGGGTTCAGAGAGCACCAACACAGATAATTCCACTAAACATTTTTTGGGGGTTCAGGGAGCACCAAAACAGATAATTCCACTAAAAATTCAAATTCGAAAATTTGGACGAAAACAATACTTTCGCCATAGTATATACCACGTATAGGGTGGAGAAAGTAATAATGTCAACGGGCACTACCCAGCAAACACTTGTTAATGGCTGAATAGCCGAAAAGGCCGTAGTGCGACATTAAAAAGAAAAGAAATATTGACTATTGTGACAGTAAGTCATATTAATATATTTACAATACTAGCATTGGCAAAAGATTTTACACAACCTTATTGTGTAGAGTGTAGATCATATATAACTATAATATAAAAAATGTTTAAAGTCAGAGTGTGTTTGAATATGTAAGGAAATGGAATTATTAATTGTTTCAATATTGGCAATAGAACTACTGAAAGTTATTATTTATTATATTAAAATTTGTTAGTCCTACAAATTCTATTTTTAAAATACAAATTTATTTAAGAATAATATTTCAATTACTTGAGTTTATTTTTTTCAATTGTAGGCACCAAGTAAAGAATGCCAATTCCAATAATATTACGATACAATTAATTGACGAGTGTCACGTGTGATAGCCGACGCCGCGACGGTGTGCATCACGAAATTCACCATCTTAGATGAGGACTAATTTGTGTATGTGCATGTTACGTGTTTGTGTTCATACGTTTGTGTTTATTAATATCTAACGACGTCCAACGGAGCAAATAATAAGATACTGAAGATGTGACTTCGACCCCTGAAACGCATCTTAATCTGGAGAGAAACAAAAAACAAATTGCACTCGAGCTTATCAGTGGGAGAAATCATGCAATTTCCTCGCTCTAACTAAGGTTATGGAAACATGGTTAATAAACGGTATCAGGAAACTGACACATACTTTCTCCCTCATTATAGGAACTTAATTTTTTATTTTTAAGAGTAATTTTCCCATAAAAACCCTTAAAATAACGGAAAAACCAACTTTTCTCAAAAACGGCTCGAACGTTTTTGATCAAAATTTTACAGTTTATAGTACTTTAGGTCCCTAATAAACTATAAAATTTTAATCAAAATCGTTAGAGCCGTTTTTGAGAAAAGTTGATTTTTCCGTTATTTTAAGGGTTTTTATGGGAAAATTACCCTTAAAAATAAAAAATTCACAAAAATTAAAAAAACGCCTGGAGATACCGTGGATTAATACCTCCATACCAAATTTCATCAAAATCGGACGACTGGTTTAGGCTCTAGGTCTGATAACATCCACACAGACACACAGACACACAGACACACAGACACACAGACACACACACAGACATCACTCCGAAAACCACTTTTTTAGGTTCAGGGGGACCCAAAACGGATATTTCCACCAAAAACTCAAACTCGAAAATTTTGACGAATACAATACTTTCTCCATATACTATGGTATAGGGGGAGAAAGTAAAAAGCAAATTGTGTGCAAGAATTGATCGATACAAACCCAAATGACTTCTTATTTTAATCATTGCTGATAGTTATATTAGTCACTGTATGTTGTACTGGATATTTGTATTTGCTCATTATTATTAATTGATTTTATTTTTTAAATTACCGACTAAGATTGTTTAAGATGTAGTTGTTTATCGACAGTACAATATTTCTTATTCTAGATAAATTATAGTATTAAAGTTTTTTGGCCGTCAAAAAATCTGTAGAATGTACAATAGCGATATGTGTTTTATTTAGTTAGAATGGATTTCGTTGAATAGCGAAAGTAAATTTAATTTAATTAAAACTGGACCTGCGCTAAAGCCTACTTTTGTGCTTACACGAGCTCTCTGTTACTTTCCCCCAATAACAGCGTAGAGAAATGGTGTGTCTCATATCTAGTTTTCATAGACTGAACGCATGATCGAATATCAAACCAAAATGGTTTATAACATAGTGTAATCCAGTAGGTTAAGGATTTTGAACAACGGGGGAAATAAAAACCGAGCGGAACGTCAATAGCGAAGGGTTTATTGTGACGTCAGAGGAAACGGAAGCCCACGGGTGACTGTGCATCGGAAGTACTACGCCGAGACATTGTCAATAAACGCCCCTGCGATGCATTCAATACCACGCACTCACACAGATGTGATAATAGCGTAAATAATTGTGTGATTTAGTGTATCGATATGTGTTTAGAATTAAGTTTAACAGAATTAATTTGGAAACTTTAATTTGGTAAAAGGCTGTTCTAATTTAGTTTCCCTAAATTAATATTACAAACTTTTCTTTAGGGATAACGTTGTAACGCTGTGTATGTCACGTGGAATATGTTTAATAAAGAAAGTAATTAATCCTTAAATTTGGAAAACAAATGTTTTAACCCACAAAAAAATAAACAAAGTAAATAATAATTCGACCACTCAGCTGAACCTCTGACGTAACTTGAGCGAATTTCCAAAATTAAGTTTATGTGTTTTAGGGTTGCAAACAACTATTTGGGAAATTGTTCTACTCACGAAGGCGCTGAATAGCTGCCTCTGTGTGCGAAATGTATTGGTAGAATTTGTTTGTAACTCAACCTTTCCCCCAGGCTCACGTGATACCTCGACTTATGGCCTGCTTCGCTTCGCTCTCGCAGCGTAATACTTGGCTATTGGGCTTCGGATCGGAAGATGCCCCATTTATGGCATTTTACGTTTTGATCGATTTTGGAGGAACCAAACGAGCTATAAGGTCGTGTAAAAAAAACAAAATGTGCAGAATAATGTCGTATATTTATTTTGTCTAAAAAAGTTTTATTCTCATATGAAAAATCGTAAAAAACCGTTATTTCCTGTCAAAAAACGTGCTTCCGTTTATTGGATTTTTATGGCTAACGACAACCAACGTGTATACTGAATTTGGACCAAATCGGACTTAAAATGCGGCCGCTAGACACATATATATATAATTTCTAATAACACCCCAAAACGTGTTCTGTATACCATTTACTACTCCCGACCTTAGGTCATACCATCAGGGTCACTGCATTAGCTCATCTTTCCTATGGCAATTCTCTAACAAGTTTCGTTCCCTCTTATTCGAACGCTAGACTTCATTATTTTACGGGGTACCTGTTTTGTTTTAAAATTTCAGATCAGTATCTTTAATATTTGGTAATTGTGCAGG
Source organism: Philaenus spumarius (assembly GCA_018207615.1). Taxonomy (NCBI): domain Eukaryota; kingdom Metazoa; phylum Arthropoda; class Insecta; order Hemiptera; family Aphrophoridae; genus Philaenus; species Philaenus spumarius. The sequence continues at coordinate 106,490 of JAGFPH010000030.1, forward strand.
ACATGGTGACCATATAAAACGGGAATGTTTTTCACATTGTGAAAGTACACATTAAACTGAGTCTAAAAACGCAAACCTTTTCAGCGACAGACAAATATTAGAGAAATTATGAAAACTCGCGAAATGCAGGTTAAGTTTAGCCATTCATACTACGTTTGCACTTCAGAAAAAAATAACACTTCACTGACACCAAAAACGTAAATAATGACGACAACCGTAAACAAAATATAAGACTTAAAATGAAAGAAAATTTGCGCGATAAATGTTTATTCCTGTTATTAACGAGGGATAGTAACAATTCAGCATTAAAACCAATAAAACGGTACGGTAGTTGATGAAATCTAACAAGATAAGGAACCCGAATATTGACAACGTTGATAAACTGAACAACGTCAACTCAACAAACAAATCTCATTCTGTTTTGACGTAATTCTTATAAGATGGAAGCAAACCTGAACCGAACAAAGTTCGCTTTGTTAATTCATTTATTCTACTTTTTGTTTTGATGTGTGTGCTTCAATACTTCTTTTACATTGTTACTATTTGATTTACCGTAATCAGTGAAGTTTATAGTTTCATTACATTTAAAGGAAAATTAATATCAAGTTTTGCTTTGATTCGTTCGAATTGATGGTCAAGCTCATTTACAATACAAATTAATATTTAAGGAGTTAATAATATTTCATGAAATGACCGCAGACCTCAGTCATAAGTTTGAAGGTGGAATTTCTTCATAGTTATTTGAACATACTTTAATGAAACAGAGCGGGAATGCCCAGGCTGCGTTTACCAATGCGAATATTCATTAAAATAGTTTTCCTACGCTTGTTCTGAAAAGTAGCTCTTGTCATACTACTAACAGAACCCAAAGTAGGTGTTTGCCGCACGTGTGCAGCAAAGTGCAATGTTGATCAAATGTGATTTACTTTGCTAAGTAAATGATAACGTTCCCTTGGCAGAGGTTTCATGATAGGCAATTGCTTATATACTATTCATGTGTTGACTTTTAAACATAAAACAAGTCAGCTGTACCATTGGTCGTTTATTATTTCCTAACCTGACATTGCTATTACAGATAGTGAGTTGTAGTATTTAAGAGTTGTTATAACTTAAGACGTAAACTTGCCGCCTCGGCTTCAAGCAAGCGTAGTAAAAATCTTATGTGCAACACGAGCGCAAAGTGTCTTGAAAATTGAAAAACGTTTCTCTCTTGCAGCAAAGTGGCACTTTGCGCACATGTTGCAGAAATAGCTATTTCTATGCTAATATTATAAAGAGGTAAACTTTGTTTGTATCTCTGGAACTACTGAACCGATTGAAAAAATAGCTTTACCAATAAAAAGCTTAACTATCCCCGAGTAACATAGGCTATAATAATTATTCATTTCGATAAAAACATTTTTTATTTCAATATTTGTAAATTTAGTCGGAAACAATTCTTAAGTTAGGCCTAGACTGGTGACCGAACACATATTTCTTAAATGTATTTACATTCATTACCATAGCAACCAATTGAATGAAATAACAGATAAAACAGCTGTTTGCTCTAATATTTCCAACTTTGAAGCAATTATTTGTATTTTTATTTTTTAGGTTAGGTTTTTATTAAAGTGTAGACCTGAGTTGTTTCTTTTAACCTTTATTATAACTGCTGTTATAAAATATACGAAATAATTTGATTTGAGAACATTTAACATTACTTACCATCTTGGCTTTGAAGTTATTATTAATCCTACACCTTTATTATAAATAAAACATAACATGGTTATGTGTATAGAAGGTTGCAATGGGGTTGGCGTGCGGAGCACGCAGGGATTTCCCCTAGTAAAATATAAATAGTTTCTGACTTAAAACCCATTAACAGGTCTTTTCTCACGCATGAACCTGAATTTTTTTCGACTGATTAACAAAAAATAATCTTGTAAATACGAAAATAATACTTTTGATACGTTCTACGGATTAAACGTTGGAGTGTCTCTTACAAAATTTACCGTTGTACCGCTATAATTTCATAAGTAGTAAGTTACTACTACTATTTCCAAAAACTTGTATTCATGAGCGATATTCTAGTTGAGCTGGATCGTTTTACTAGTGAAATAGCATTCCACCGGCCTTCTCAACTAGCTCACACTAGTGCATTTACTCGATGTAATCGCACATTATTAATAGTGTTTTAATCAGTACAGTGATAAAGTCGTACGTTTGATAAAGCTGTATGTTATTTACTTTATTTAATTGCTTCGTAATTTTATAACAAGTACAATTGTTTTTTGGAAATTACTAAATACAGTACACAATGAAAAAATCTAAGAGGTAATTTTTAAACATGTGTGTGCTTCTTTTATAGATTTGCAAAATCTGGGATCTATAATAAAAACTCAAAGTGGTGGGTTTTGATAAAGGCGCTTGGTAGAGCTGGGTCGCACAAGCTTCTCCCCCACCTACATTGGACTGAGTGACGTAGGGTATTTCAAAACTCGAAGTAATAGCGTGTCGGTGGCAATAGTAAAATCTAAGCTCTTTTATGTCATTAGCAAATTTCTATAGGTAACTCTTATTGTGAGACCTAAGGGCGGGAATGGTTAATGAACAGCGATCATGTTCCCCAGATCACGTTTTGGGGTGTATTTAAAATTAATATGTACATATGTATTTATGTGTTTGCACAAGCACGCATTTTATTTGGTCCAAATTTTGTCGGACGAGTTTGCCATGACAAACCAACAACCAGAAGCACGGGTTTTCACAGAAATTACCTTAGTTTTGAGATTTTGTTGTATTATAATGAAACTTTTTTGGGTTTTATCTCCAAAATAAATATGGGAGATTATTCTGCACATTTGGATTTTTCACGACCTTAAAGCCCGTCTGGCTCCTCAAAAATCGATCAAAACGTAAAATACCGTAAAAGTACAAGGCTCACGTCCAAGTGGGGGCAGCTTCTAATCCGAGGCCGACTGTTGGGGTGCAAACTCGCAAAGTGAAGGGGAGCAGTCCATA
>JAGFPH010000030.1:112816-129209 GCA_018207615.1 Philaenus spumarius
AATATTACCTTGTTAAATTTGTCCGTCTTGTGACTTCTGAAGAATGATTAAGTAATCTTAATACGACGCGTTTCGGGAACGCATTCCCATTGTCAAGCACACATAAAACACTAAAAACACACTTTATAAAAAACACAAACACACAACACTTTTATAAAACGTTTAAAAACACATTTAAACATAAATGCCGAATAATAATTTATTCCTACGATGTACATCGTTGAGCGGCCACTGCTGTACTGTACAAGGTAATATTTATTAATATATTATCTTCTATATTATTCAAAGTGACTTAGAAACCAACAATTATGAAAATAAAACTTATTATTTGTTCAGATGTGATAGGATATTTTGAAAAAAAAAAAATTATTAATCACAGTGTGATGAAAAGTATCGTTCATCGCACGGGCCGAAAGTGGTCTTTTCGATCCTCGCACATTTTCGATATAAGCCTAAAGTTAAGATAACTTTACTAAGCAACCATCCATTATCAGGCGCTGTGATAATAAACTTGGCAATTTCATCACTGGTAAACACACTAGCCTTCTTAGGTTGATAACCAATAGACTGTTATTTTAAGAAATGCAATTATCTAAAATTGCAATTGGTAATTTGAATTATCAATGTTTTCTTTGATTTTCAAACAACTTTTAAAATTGAAAATCTACTCCACAAAGTGTTTGGTTTCATTTCCTTTGTTTTTTCAGACATGCACACAATCATAGTTTCATCATAGTTTACTTGGCCCATGTGTAGTGTTTGTTCTTTACGCCAATTTTTAAATTTATTGTATTCATCTTTATATCGCAACCTTGAAGTGTCAGGCAACAACTGCATTCATAATTCCGACGCTTTTTTCAATATTGATTCAGGAATATTAATATTTGAATCGGCCATTATTAAGTACGTTTACACTTTTACAATAGTCTATAGGCTAATACTAACATCATCAATGGTTTGTTATTGTTTCATTTGTTTATGTTGCTAACAGTCAGCTGTTTCAAAATTAAATAATGGAATACTGTAAGTAGAATAGCAGCGCTCGTGGTGACAAATCTTGGAATTTTCTTTCCCGGCCTAGTGATTTTTACAGTTTGGTTCGATTGGTTTCAAACACAGCTGATAGACAATGGTTTATTGCGTTGGTAAGATACAAAATAATAAATTTAATAAAAACACATACTCTTTTACAGGATACAATTTTATTAAAAACTTTATATTTGGAATCAACTACTTCCACTCCCCTTCTCTCTTGTATGACCAACTACGCTCTTCTCTCTTCATACACTACGTTGTATGAAGTTTGTTGAGTACACTACGTATATGAAAACAAAGAAATACCCGATTCTAAAATACATGTGTAGGATTCAGCAGACCCCCCCCCCCCCCAGCGCCTCTCGGAGGTGTACTACCTGCACCACTGTCTGACTCTTTTAGGGATCTCTTGTTGTAAGATAAATAGACTTAAAAAAGAAGAATTGCTTTCATCATTAGAAATAATAGGGCCCGGACAAACTTCAGAACTTACTTGGTCCTGCTGAGTAATTTTCATCAAGATATCAGTATTACAATTACTCTGAACATTTATTAATTCTTGCTGAATACTTGGAACCACATCAATCAGAGTTCGAGTGAGGTGCCGGCCTCCTACAAGAGTTAAGAGTTACAATACGTCTGGTAAGTATAGAAGTCAGTTAAATTTTCCCTGACTTCCTAAGATGGAGACCATGCCTAGTATGGTCTTGTATTGTAATATATTTATTTATATCACACATAATAGTATATTTCGTCACAAGTCCGGAAAGTGGCCGTTACCGGCGCACGATCGAGTTTCGAGTACGAGGCGAAGCCGAGTACTTGAACTCGATCAAGCACCTGTATAGCACTTTCGGACGAGTTATGAACAGTACTTTTCACCATACCACCTTTTATTAAATACACAGGGTGGCTAAAAATAAACTTGGTCCTACTTGTTTTTTGTTGATATATTTGAACTGTTTCCAGCAATTAAGTACAAACAAAATTAACTTGTTCAAACAATCAAATATTTATTAGGTTAAGAGCAGTAGGTAATTTTACAAAAATTGAAAGAAATTTTGATGGAACAGTTTTGGTTATTCGATATGTTAATTCCCTAATTTGGAAGTTTCTTTTGTAAAACCTGGACTTTTTCAGAATGACAAAACTGTTAAACACATTTTGGGTATCCGTTTGAAAGTGCTCTTTCCAATATTTATTCAGGAATATTAATATTTGAATCAGCCATTATACTATTGTATTTACACTTTTACAATAGTCTATAGGCTAATAAACTAACAACATCAAAGGTTTGTTATTGTTCAATTTGTTTATGTTGCTAGAAACAGTCAGCTGTTTTGCTGTTTAAACATTGTATAATGGAATACGGTAAGTAGAATAGCAGCGCTCGTGGTGACAAATCGTGGAACCTTCTTTCCCGGCCTAGTCCTTTTTACAGTTTTACCCGGACTGTTTACCCCGATCTATCGGGAATCGATTGGATTCAACCACAGCTGATAGTACTGAAAACAATGGTTTATTGCGTTGGTATGATGAAAACACATTTTTAGGTTTAACATTGATTTATTTACATCATAAATTGTATCATTTAAATAAGACTTATCATACCTATATGGTAAGGTTGATAGCATTATATTAGCCTTGACATCAAAAATAGAGTCTGCTATTGTGTCCACTATTTGAGCAACACTTTTACTACCAATGTCGTTTGTACCTCCATCAATAATTACAAAGTCTCTTTCATTAAAATCTTTAGTCATGGAAGCTACATTTTGGACTACTTGGTAAATCTTTGCATTAGGTTTGAATATGGAAGTTACTATGGGTCAAAATAAAAAAAAAGTTCATATAAACATAGGCCCAAAAACGCTTCGTTCTTCAGATATCCGCCATTTTGTTTTTTGTAAAAAATAATTCTTATCTAGAGAACGGTTTGACTGATTGAGTTCAAACTGGCATGAAGTGTAACCTAACAATAATGTATCTCAAGAAAAATAAGCGATTAAATCCTCCAATCGTGCGTTTCAAAATGGCGGCTGTTTGAAATTTTCAAACATAATTACTCAAAAAACGTACATTTTAACAAAAAATATCAAACCACCTTTTTTGTAGCCCTTATCGGATGGTGTAACTGTCAAAACAATCGGATGAAGGATAATAGTTACGTTATGTGAAATAATTGGGTTGTTCAACCCGGCATCCTAAAACAACACAGTAAATAACACAATATTGTATGTACATTTGCAGTCATTATCTTTAACTTAGCTATTATCCTTCAACCGATTGTTTTGACAATAACACCATCCGATAGGGAACGAAAAGGGCTACAAAAAAGGTATCTTGCTATTTTTTGTTAAAATGTATGGGTTTTGAGTAATTTAGTTTTTAAATTTTCTAACAGCCTCCATTTTGAAACGCATAATTGGATTTCATCGCTTATTTTTCTTGATATTATATATCGTTGTCAGGGTAAACTTTATGGCAAGTTTGAACTCAACAGTCAACCCGTTCTCTAGATAAGAATCATTTTGTATATATAAACAAAATGGCGGATATCTGGAAAGCGAAGCATTTTTGGGCTTGAACTTTTTTTCTGATTTTGACCCATAGTTTGGCTGTTTACTTATGGGATGCCCTGTTTACTTATGAGTGCAGGGAGTAAATAACACATTTGCAGTATCGGATGACGTTTATTTTAAACATAGATGACAGCTTCGAACAAGATGACGAATAAATAAGCTTCACATTTAGAAACAAACTTAACAATAATTTGTACAATACAGGCGTTGGTCTGTTTCGAGTCCAACCGGCATTGGTAGGCAGCATGGATAAACAGTTTCTCGAAGGTTTACGTATGACATTAAAATTCTGTTTTTTTAATCAAGTAAGTTTATTCATAGTTTTATACTGATATTTGGTAGATACATCACTAATTCTTGGAAGCGATACAGTCACGTCCCACATATTATTGGTATTCGTAAATATACAATGAACTCGGTTTTTGATAATTATTTCTTCCAAAAATGTTTTAAACAATTTGTCAAAATAGCTGAACAAAACTTAATTTATATATTGTCAAAATGGCCGTCAAAAATGTCGAATAGTACAAAAACCAAATATTATGACTTCAAAGACATAATTACACGATTACAACTGGCGACTATTTAAATTTTTTATCGACAAAACAAACATTTTAGCTTAAAATATATCCGCGTACACTCGTGTGCTTATTTTATTTTTGCAAATTTAATAAATCGTAAAATCGTATATATTTTCTTCATCAGTTTCCATTTGACAAGAAAGGGACCATACAAAACGTAAAAAATAAATTTTGTTGTAGCTATTTTATAACTATTATGACCAAATTTTGAACACAAAAAATTATTTAGATTTAAAAGCTACTTAATTTGGAATTCCACATTGACATTTGAAATGTTTTACTGGGCTGTTACTCTGCAAAGATAGTTGAAGTAAAGATTTTTGGAATCGAGAGTTACGTGTTTTCTAATTTAGTGGAACCAGAGATGTCGATTTCATAGGTTTGAATTCGACTGTTGACGTCATCCATCATTATGCTAGTAAGGACGTTATGCAGCCGCAATGTCTGGATAAAACTCGACCCAGACCAACAGTTAAACACAATTTAACCATAAAGATATCTAAACCTAAATCACATTCTATCAGCCTAGGTCTACATATTATATTATACATTTTGTTTAAACTTTATACAGAGATCAACACTTAGACGGTAAGTTTAGATGTATTACATACTGCATGTCTCTAAACAAACCATTTGTTAACAAAGAATATAGGCGAATAAATTAACCAGACAAAAGTTTCAAGATTAGTAGTTTCAAAAGCAAATTGTTTCAAAATGCAAAGTAACTGCTGAGCAGTTGTCAAGGGCTTGGTTGTTTATCCTATAGGGTTTACAGATCTAACTGTTCAATAAATTAATCTAAATTGTAGATACTTCACTTGGATAAGTTAACTATTAATATAAACTATATACGTTGTTTAAAAATGTTAAGGGGAGCAGACCTCAAAACAAAATTTAAAAATGCTTTTTTATTTTTATTGTAGCTTATTTTTTTTTAAGATATTTAATGCCCGATCTTTTACATCAATTTCTTCATTTATAAACTATGAAATTTTAACTTAAACGTTTTCATCGTTGACCTAAGTTTATTTGAAATAACATCAAAGAAATATTTAAAAAAATTCAAAAGTATTTGACTGGATTGGTTGTCAATAAGTTCAACAGTTTTAAATTTTCTACTGCGTTGTAATGAAACCAAAACTCCCTTTAAAACTTGGTTAGACACAGTAATAAAAGAAAAGGTGGCCATTGGTAATTGCTAACTATAGTAAAAAAATACAGTATTAAAATAAAGGCCTAAGCGCAAAAGACAATTTTACATCTGTCCTACCAAATCAGCTGACTTGTAAATTAACTTATATTTTTATGAACTGACAGAATCAACGTAGACCAAAATTAATTAAGTGAAAAATACGAATATTAAAAGGTCATCTTATGAGGTCATAGACGCACTGTAAGAAAGGATTTTGTGAAATTTTTGTTTTAAAGCGTAAAAATGGTGGAAACTACTAGCCCTATAATAGATAAAACAGCTGATTCCGGTCAAAAGCTAACACATGTGTATTAAACTCCATAGCAAACATAAAATCTACAACAAAAGCAAACAATCAAAAATTATCGAAAAAAGCTGCTTATAATTCAATCATAGCTTATAATTAATTGAATAGCTTGTATTATAATTCAATCATCTGTTGTTACATAAATGAAGCAGCATAACTAAAATTGTATAGAGTTGTTGAAGATTTTAACCTTAACCCGACTGTTTTATCCGTATACACAACTAGTTTATATGGTGTTAAACATAAAAATTATTATATATTGGGGCTAAACAAACATTTAATTTAAGTAAATCGTATTTAAACATTAGCAAAATTTTATCTTTAATCGTATTGCTTAATTTGTATAGAATATTTCTACGTTGTGCACATTTTTGTATTACTAAAAAGCTGTTTAAAAACATATATATTGGATATACCTTGATTTTATCCTGAACTGGAGTCCATAACAAATTCAGTAATAATATGGATGATAGTTCATAATAATTTTGCACTCCATTTTTATATGTTGCTAAATCCAACAGGGCCAATAATTTATCTAAGTTGTAACTATAAACAGAAATGGTTTGTTTAGAAACAGAACACAAAGTTGAAATAGTGAAACAAATATTTTTAAAACTACTTTAACAACAATATACAACTAGTCAATGTTTTGGTGCGGTTGATGTTCGGCGTTTGCAATCATTGTTTTGAAGGTAGTGGTGATAACACCTTAATAGTTTCGTCAAGTATTCTTTCACAGTCTCGAAACTTCTTTATTTTACCCGTTTTAGTGATGAAATTTTACAGAAAGATGTTTTAATCTTCAAATTAGTGTAATAAGGCTTTGTAACTTTCGAACCGATTTTTAGAATATTAAATAAATTCTGAAAGTAGCACTTCGTTTCTGAATTTTAATTGAAATTGCCACGGCGACGTTTAAATGCTGGTTTCGAATTTTATCTCTCAAGTTTTTAAATTCTTTCCTATAGCAGGAAATATGGGAGATTAAAAACCCCGCGAAAAGAAAGAATAGGAGGAAAATTTATAGAAAATGCTAAGTCAGAGGTGTTACACACATTTATTTAGATTATGTATATTGAAATTCGTATCACTATATGGGTAAAATACAAGAAGTCACGTGATCTTACTTTGGTGTTGTTATTTTAGTCAGCTTATTTTGACATACATATTTTCCTATGCACTTGTATTTTGCAGAGAAAATCTTAAAATATTTCGGCAATACTCGTACAACTTTACGTTACAAAATCAATGTAAATTAACTAATTACGATACTTTATGAAATACGAAAGAAATTACACATAACCAAACGTAACAAAAATATACTATGTCCTTTTGAAAGGTGGCCTCAATCCAGGGATACAAGATTGTGTCGAGTCTGCCCATCCAAATCGTCTTGCCACTTCCCCATCGCTTAGTTCTCACATCACATTTAAACTCACAAGATTAAACGGACAGTCACAATATGAATAATAATGGTAACCACGAAATACAACTACAAAAATGTTTGAAACAAGATATTATTCGTTGTATAAAGGAAATATATTTAAACAAATATGCTATAAATCGTTAGATTTTTCCAGCCACCATTTCGTGCATTTTTAATAATAAGATGTAACTTCAGAACAAATAAAACTATCGACACCAATTGTTTTATGTGTACAATATTTTAATAACTTTAATATATCTACCATTTAAAACGTGTCAAAATGTAATTCTCTGTAATTTAGATATACAATTTGTAGTGGTAATTTTGAAACAATTATATGGAAATTGATAAGGTTATTTGAAACATTTAAAATTAAGGATAAAACTTATTGCTAATTATTGTTCTATTGTGTCTGTAATAGTTCTGCAGTTATATATTGGCATCGAAAATAAGACGAAATGACGAAATTAAGAGATTTTATGTTAATTATAATTTTGTTTTATGTTTCCACCATGAAACCACGGAACCCTTGTAGAATTTCGCTTTTAACTTTTACAGTCGAATTTCTGAGAAACGACTAAAGGAATCAGAATAAAATTTGGAATAGCTATAAAACGCATTTTACAATAATCAGATCATATAAAATTTTGTAGTATGAATTTTGGGGCCGAATGTTATGTACAGCAAAATATATGTTTATGAAGTGGGAACGTTGTCCTTAAAACGTTGAAAGGACATTGTAAGGGTGTGCAATACCAGGACTGAACATTCCCATATAGTCCTCTTCAATATAACTTGTCTTTCATCGAATTTTGAAGATAATATTTTGTAATTTGCAGGAAATTGTTCTTGGACATCTAAATTATAATCATAGGTGACAAAAATTTTAAATTATGAATTTGTATTTAAAGATATTTTCTTATAAACAAGACGAAAATATGATTTTCATTCGAGTCACTTTATAGAAGTAAAACATCGGGGGGAATTCTGCTACATACTAACTATACTATATGAGCTACTAGATGCCAAATTTAAATGCAGTGCTCACATGGCAGAACTATAAAAATAAGCGATATTCTAGTATCACTCGATCGCTTTAAAAAGTTCATGGCCTTTTCAAAGTTGGTTCTGCTATCTGGATTCGATGCTTTTACTCGATTTGTACACCCTTAAAGGACATCAAAACGTGTTTAATGAATTTTGTGATAAGTACCGGTAGTTTTAAGTAAGATATCTGTGAAAATGTCGAATTAAACACAAATTGCTCTCAGATTTCGAAATATTGTAGTTAGAACTTTAAAACAAAATAGTTACTCAATTACTGTGAAAGTAAACTTGTGTGTATGGAAAACTTAGCAAACAAAATGTGTTTTCGGTTATCAGTTCGAAAATAACTAAAACTATGTTCAATGATTTAGTGTTTCTTCCGTAAATTGCAGATGTTTAATTTTATCGGGCAATAACAATGAATACAGAACCTATAAGAAGCGCAACGCTTATGGAGAATAGTCAGCCAGGTTGGTTGCCGCCAAATCGAGCTTATCGCGGCAGCCGTTAGGGAGCGCTGGCTGAAAATGTCCACCAGTCCACTCCGCGCCAGGTGTGAGTGAGACACAGAATGGCTGGCTCATTCTCCGTCTCACTCACACTTGCCATACTGACGACAGTAGCGCTCTCGCTACCTAGCGGCTGCCACGCTAAGTTTGCCAGATTCAAATAAAACTAGGCTGAATCTTCTTATAAGTTCTGTATGCATTGGTAATAATGACCACTCTCTCATAATCACCTCCTGTCTCGGTTAATCTAGTATACTCTTCCTTAACATTGTCAAGCAGTTGGACTGGTTGTTGATGGCAATTTAAAAGTTATATTCGTGAAGTTTAAAAATTTCCTTAAATACACCGGAGCCTTAAAAGCTCCCAATATTACAAGCTTGCGATTTGACCACTTATCCGTTGGACATTTTATATTTTTTTCAATAAATTTTGATTGTTTTGCAAAAGTATTATTTTACATTATACTTAAACTGTTTTGAAGGTTGATTATTAATGCAATAAAACTGTACGTTTCGATCTTGGGAAGTCGGTTAAGAAGATGATATTCTACCTCTGCGAGTGACTGACCAGAAAAGGATAACCGTTTTACCACGGTCTCCAGACCATTTCGTCGTTCACATCCCCTAACTCTTGTTTAACGCATTGCATCTCGTCTGGGCGTCTGACGCTAAAGTCTAAGGGTAAATCCTGTTCAGGCGAGGGTCGGTCCTCTTTGGAGACGCCATCTTGGCCTGATAGCTGCACGTAGTGACTTGGTAGGAGGAACACCACCTGGCCGTCGGGAAGTCGAGACGGTATCACCTGGAAACAAAATTTTAATAATTCGGCTTTGAAAAATATTGATTGTATTACATAATTATTAATGTGTTCCCTAAGTTACATAATTAATTAGTATACCGTATTTAGAGTACTACAATTGAACGTCGCTTTTGAAGTCTACAGGTAAATTATGTTAAGTACAAAAATATTGTTTGGTACCTCCGTATACACGAATAAAGAAAACTAAAAACAACTTCACTACACTATTGGGTTTGTTATCATTTAGTACGTATTAAGTTTATTACCTGAGTGCTCATTCTGTTCACACAAATTTATAAACAATATGACTCGATGTATTTTAGGTATAAGTCTTTGTTTTTTTTTTTTTTACTTTCTACAAACAAAATAAACAACTACAATGTAAGTTTATTAATTTAAAAAAGATGGGTTTTAGTAAAGTATTAACGTTAGTAACGTTTTAGTAACGTACCTCCCAATATGTTTTAAAATCTAAAACACTCGTATTAATTCATCCAGGCTAGGCTGAAATATAAAACTGAGAATCTGGTAAACCATAATCAGCTGTTTTATCTTTTATTGCGGACAAGTGGTTGCTAAAGTAATAGATATGAACATTTTTACAAATAATAGGCTTGTATAAATCATCGTTAATTTAAACCAACTTCTCAATGATATTGCTTAATTTCAACAGAATATTTTGAGTAAATAATAAAATAGATACCATTATAATTTATCCACCCATTTTATATCGAACTGTATTTTAGTCATTTTAAAATTTTAATTAAATAAGATAAATTCACAACGTTTGTACGTAATATTTTAATAATTGAATTTGTGAATCCATTGATATTATGTATAGGCAGCGTGTAGGGCGCAAGGATCTAAGCTTACATAAAATCATCTCGGTCACCCCCCTTGCAGCCCCAACCCTTATCTCAAGTTACTTTGTACTCTCCGTCGAGACATATTTACTTATTTTCCTCGGCGCTGCACATTTCCTCGCCCAAAGTTTCCTCTCTAGTCGGTTTCCCTAAGTAAGATCCACAAATTCCTCTTAGTGGTTTGGAATTTGATGGGCTGACTCCTAGCAGTCTTTTCAATCCACCTTTTCAAAAGTTGCTTTTGATTTATGAGTTTTGAAAAAAATTAATTGTTATTCACTTATTAGCGAATTTCCATAGGACAAATGAGCTATTGCAGTGGCCCTTATGGTGAGACCCAAGGTCGGGAGTAGCAAATGAGCACCGATCATGGTCCCCAGAACACGTTTTGGGGTGTAAAAAATGCATATATATATATATATGTATGTGTTCGCACTCTAGCGGCCGCATTTTAAGTCCGATTTGGTCCAAATTTGGTACACGTGTTGGTTGTCTATGTGGCTCGGACGAGTTCGTTAGCCAAAAAAATCCAACAACCGGAAGTACGTTTTTTGACCGGAAGTAACTATTTTTTGAGATTTTTACTATGAGAATGAAAATTTTTTAGAGTTTTTTCTAACAATATAAATGTAGGATGTTATTCTGCGCATTTTGTTTTTTTACGCGACCTTATAGCTCGCTTGGTTCCCCCAAATCGACAAAAACGTAAAATACCATAAAAGTACCCAGTTCGAAGCCAAGTGATGCAAACTCGCGAGGCCACTAGGAGGAAACAAATTCTACTAATATATTGCGTACACACAGGCAGCTGTTCAACGCCTTCGTGAGTAGACCTATTTCCCAAATTGTTGGTTGAAACCCTAAAACATAGGCATATAAACTTAATTTTGGAAATTCGCTCAACTCACGTCAGCTGTCCAGCTGCGTGGTCGATTTATTTTAGTTGTATTAATTTATGTCTAATTCAAATCGTAATAGTACAAAAAATTGTGTGCTTAAGACCTCACGGGAGATGTGTAAACTTCTATGGCGATATTCTGATAAATATAAAATATATTATGGAAATTATTTTGCGTAATTTTAACCTGGACATCTGAATCAACTGTTTATTTGTCATTTTATCCAACCAGCTGTGGTAATGCATGTAAATACATTTAAGAAACATGTGTTGGTTCATCAGTCTAGGCCTAACCTAAAATTATTAAGATTATACATTCGAATCAACTGTTTTATCTGTTATTTTATTTTATTGGTTGCTATGATAATGAATGTAAATACATTCAAGAAACATGTGGTGGTTTATCAGTCTAGGATTAACCTAAAATTATTCTGTGCGTTTAATTTTAATTTTATCTATTTCTAATTCATTATTATATAAAAATTTGATCTTTCTGCGCTTCTTCATCATTTAAACTTTAACTGTGCCAAATTTCTTACTCCTCCGTCTGCGTAATTTTTACGAACAGCTGTAGAGAGTGACGTAATAGAGCGTTTCAGAAAACGCGTGACGATAAAATCAGATTCACCGCCAGCAAACATAGCACCGCGGTGCGCCTATAGAAGTTTACACTTCAATAATTATTATGTCGTGTCTCTCCGTTGTGTGATACAGCCTCGTTGCTTTCAGATATAACCACATCTCTTATGAAACTCTGATGCAGAACGGAAAGGAATTAGACAAAAATGTGCTGTGGCAAGGGCACACTGAAACAACAGTTTACTCCGTCAAATTGGATTGTGTTGATGAAGTCTTAAAATTAGTTCAGGTTAAACAGGTTAGGTCTCAGTCGGGAACTATGATCCGAGTGTCTGTATATGTGTCTGTCTGTCTGTGGACACGATATAGGCAATGTCAACAATTCAAAACAGCTGATAAAACGGTATCTTAAACCCTGTTGCTTAAAGTAAACTTGTAGATTAATAAACGTTGTTATCATTTAAATAGTAGGATCAATGAGAATACTTTTCGATATACTCGTAGATACAGCCATCCTTGAAATCGCCTTAAAGTATGTTATGCAATAGCTTTAAAAAATGTAATATTGGATAAATTATGAAATTCTTCTTCTGGTATATTTCCAAAACTTAGCATACTTTCCGGCTAGTCGTGTATGGAAACATTATTTTACTGCTTATTTTCAACAATCTATACTATTATATAAAAATCTAATGGTGTCTGTCTGTGTGTGTGTGTGTTACTCAATCACGTAAAAACTTCTGGACGGATTTGAATGAAATTTGGAACACATATAGATCATGACCCGAAATGAGACATAGGCTAGAATTCATTTAGATTTAAGGGTTGAAACAACCCCTAAAACAATAAATATTTATTACTATACTTCCATTAAGACTAGAGAGCTGGAAATTTGTACATTTATTTCTTACAATACATAATATATACTATGTAAACCATAGTTTCATTTTATAGCGTGCTGCTAAGGGGTGAAAATGTAATTACAACCCCTAAAACAATAAACATTTATTACAATGTGGCGAAACTTTGGACAGTGTGCGAAGCCACGGGTACCTGCTAGTTTTAAATACAACTTTGTTGCCATCTACATGTTTTATAAAATTGCTAAAAATTTGTACAAGACGCACGAATTGTTATGCATAAACTACATTCAGATATACAGGGTAAGTATAAAGTCCTGGGACGGCCTAATTTTTTTTAAACCATTAAATGTTTAGTTACAAACTTGACATCACTTGACAACTTGACATCACTTGACAACATCACTTGACAAACTAGACTGGTCACTGAAAATTATTTTAACATGTATTCAGTGGACCGCTACCTCGTCTGTTGGGACGGCTCGCAAGGAGTCACAAGAAAGTCTTAAATAAGAGCATAGACTGAGTTTAACATCAAATTAAAGGTCTTTTCTAATAGAACACAACGCCGCAAATCCAAACTTAAAAGTTTCATCCTAACTAAATGGACTAATAAAAGTTACAATATTGGATACCGATAACGAAACTATTAGAAAGCCCATCATGTAGCATTCTTGGATTTCTGGAATGCATGACAAGCAGTGTTAGTTATCGCATCAAGAATTCCTTATCTGTTCTTTTTAGTTCCACCATTTTAGTTAGGTGAACCTTTTGAGATCGGATTTGCGACGCAGTGTTCTACTGGATAGTTAATTAATTTATAACATCAACATCAATGTTTTTTCAACCAATTTAAATACATTTTTGTGTTATCATGATACAATATTTCTGCTCGAAACTTACGCAACTATAAACAAAATGTCACCCCACATTCTTGCTGCTACGAGGTATTCTACAAACTGATTGTACATAGATTATGTTTAAAAGAGCCGACCAGCCCTGTATAAAACGTATTGCCTAGATAGAACAACACGGCGCGTGGACACCTACAGGCTACTGTGGGTGGGAATGGTATTGATTTAACACTCGCACCATATTATTTAAATCTTTAATTGTACCTAATCAATGGTTTACGGATTAACGCGTTCCTTATCCCCCCCCCCCCCCCCATCGATATCAACCCACACGTTCAGTTATCGGGTTTATGGTTTTATACCTGCGTAACATCACGGGAGTGCAATACAAACCTTATATTATGTTTGAATACTTTGTAGACCTTGGCAACCAATTTAATATCTAAAATTCGTTAGGTTAATAACTGTGTCAAACAAATATAATTGTTCCCTTGTTTCCTTTTCGTTATATTTATGTAGTACTTAAATGCAAAGTGAAACAATAGAATATGTATGTAATGATTATAAAAAATAAAATATATACTGTTAAAACGCGGTTGACCATAAATCTTTCAGAAAAAAAGACGATTTGACATAAAAACATGTTATTTAGTGAATTATTAAAACATTTGTAACATAGAAGTTTATGGTATATAATTTAATGGTTGTAAAAGTAATACACAGATTATAATGAATTAACAATTATAAATTTACCAACAAACTTCTAGTGATTTTAATTAAAAAAATTCTTATGGCAACGCAATTTGATTCAATATTCATTTGTTATTAAATAACTAAATCTTTGTATGTCTTTATTTTTGTAACAAATAAAATTTGAGAACTGGGAGAAAATATATCCTTATTTATTTAGCTTGAGAGTGGTCAAATTAAAAATATTTTGAAACGGTATGTAAAACGTTTGCCAAAGTTACAAAATTGAAAAACAGAAGCTTATGAAATCAATTAGGAATGTGTTTTTAAATGTTTGGCTAGGGAGCTGATGTTTAAGCTTTAATAGTCAATAATGACTGCAACACAAGTTTGGTACAACATTTAGGGCTAAACGGATATTTCCACTTTATTGTTTTAAATAGTGAAAGTTTGTAAAAATATAAACTGATATTTTAGAATCCAGGACACTTGGAATATTTAAATGTGTTGAAATTCATAGTAGAAGCACATTGTGTTGAAATCAATTTAAACACTTTTCAATTCGGTAGTACATAAAAGTAATTTATTATTGCACATCACAATTTACTTTGGTCTATATATTTTCCCCAGTATAGAATTTCAAAGAATATTAAGAAGTAAATTACATTTAATAAAAACTCTGAAAAAATTCAATGGCACTCACAGGAGAAGTCAAATTAGAGTGTGAGTAAGATATAATAAAGCTGTTTCTGACAACATCGATGCATTAATTAAACCTTGTTTATACATGTTGCCTAATTGATTTAATATTAAACCACATCAAACATTAAGAGACACTTGATTACAATACTTTGATTAGTATCTTACTGGAAGCCTGCGTTATGGTACTACAGACTTCCTCCTGCCATGTGCAAGTTCATGTAAGCTCAGGAAAACCTTGTATCACTCACTCACCTGTACTACGGACAAATTGGACTGACTAGACGATGTAGTGTTTGTCGTCTGAAAGTTAGACGACGTAGTGGCTACATCTGAAGAGGACACGTTCACCTTCTTCTCGTTCTTCTTACTTCTGGTCGTAGAACCACCGGTCGTCGAAGACTTCCTCTTGGTATTCTTACTGTGGTTGTTGTTGTTTTCATCCCCCGGAGAGACGGTACTGCTGTCAGGTTTGGTGATTTCATCGCAGTCGAAAGGCTCCGTCTTGATTTTGGTAACCTTTTCCCCGTTCAGGATCTCCTCCAGTCGGTCGAGTCTCTGGTCCGTCTCCGGGTCCATCGTCTTGATCGTCGCAAGGCCGAAGTCCAAGTCGATCTCTGCTATACAACTGTCGATATGTCGGACCAGACGTTGTTTGATGTTGGCATCGATTAGTTGGTTGGGGTTTAACGTCGCCGTCGGTCCTAACTGTAACTCCGGAGTGTCTAGGAACCGTGTGACCTGAAATAAACAAGATTCTATCAGTTCTATTTCTAGTGGCAAAGTTAGTAGGCTACTACTACCAGAAGTATTCTAGTATTAATATAAGTTCCAGGTCCAGTAGCAGTATCAGTTCTAGTAATAGTAGTTCTACTATTTCTACTGTAGAATCAGTTCCTACTTTAGTAATAATAGTAGTAGTATTAGTTATATTATCAGTATCACTTCCAGCTTCAGTAACAATTTCAGTACTACTTCTAGTATCAGTTCTAAGTTATGGGAATCTAGAGACTCTACCAGTTCCAGTAACAGTGTCATTACTACTTCAAGTGATCAAATCAATACAAGTATTAAACTTTGACTCGGTGACTCATGTTTAATATTGGAATCAAGAATATGCAAAAAAATACTATATTAATTATTAAAATTAAAAGCAGTAGCATTTTTTCCCTGAAGAAATTAATTTTGAGCGTTCTACCGGACCAATTTTAACATTTTTGTTGTTGTTAGAATCGAGATTTTTTAGTATTTTATCAGAAAATTCGAAACCCAATTATCAAAAGTGGTATATGAGGACTATGTTTATATGAGTTCCGATTGGATTCAACCACAAATTGCTCTATGTCTTATCTTATTAAACGAGCAATTCTTGTATATTTGTTTATAAATTTATTTCGGGGATCTCGCTAACGGCTCTAAGGATTTTGATGGAAATTTGCATATAGGGGTTTTTTGACGTCAGGAATCGAACGC
>JAGFPH010000030.1:129219-143372 GCA_018207615.1 Philaenus spumarius
AATAAGTAAAAAATTGCATAGATATTGTAAAAGACTTAGTTCAGGGAAGTAAGTGAAACTTTTTTATATCTATCTCCGTCGCTTCTCCGCAATTATTTAAGGCTCCATCACATCTCCGCAAATATTTAAGGCTCTATCTTATCTCCACAATTATTTAAGGCTCCGTTGCATCTCCGCAATCATTTAAGATCCCATTTCAACATTAATACATTCATTAAAAATACTTCTTAATAACTCACTGACGGCAGTCCCCACGACTGCCTGTTTTATATTTAAATAAACAGTTCATATGTACGTAAGATTGAAAAATATTCATATTTATTCAGTATGCGATTCGTATTTACATACATTTTCCTAAAAAAAAAAACATAAAAAAAAGTCGCCCAGGTACTTACATTATTAAACCGTTGTAAATTAATAACAACATTAGAACAAAATAAAAATATACTTTTTATAAGTGCAAACATATATTTTTATACATTTAAAATATACAACAATGACTAAATCACGCATCACTAATTTCCTTATTTCTCCAAAGAACTGGAATTTGGCACAATTGTTTCTTAAAATAGGAAAAGTTAAAACATTCAGTTTGCGATTAATTGTTTCTAATGATTAAAGTTAGATGGTAACAACCCCAAATATTGAACGTTGATTCTTTTAACTTTCCACGAAGCTAGTTGACTGAACTACCACAGTTCCACCTAAGCCCCTTCACGGGAACACGATCCATCAACTGACTTTTGTCAGCTGATACCAAACTAGCTACATCAATGTCAGCATTTAAATGTTTGACGTAACTTTGTTTAGTATGCAACATATAATTTAATCGATATATTTAAATAATGCAACTATCTAACTTTTCGAAATAATCTCTACTAGCGTGTTCAATGGATATGTCCTACGATTATGTACACTATTCGCTTGTTTTACTCACCTCGCGCGCGCACTCTTGGAAGCCGGCCTTGTACTTGTCCAACACGGCGCTGCTCAACGTCTTCTGTCGCTGAAGATGTCTTACAGTCAACTCCAAAATGTCGGCTTTCTCTAGTTTGGAATGTTTAGTGTTCTGAAATATTATAAAGGCCTTTCAAAACACGCACCATAGTAGCTTAACTACATTAATACCGTACACACAAAGACAATTTTCATAAAAAATTCTAGTCCGCAACTTAAAACTAATAAATTACCAGTCAAGTTTTTACCAGCACAAGTGTTTTTTTTTTCAAAGATTTTACTACTAGTAACTAGTATGATTATTTTAACCAATCATTAGATTTTTTCAATGGTTGGCATATTAATTTATTAAATCTTTAATATTAGTTTATTGGTGATTGTTCGGCGTAGTTGTGTTTTTAGAAAGTAGTGTATTTCCTTAGGTTAACCAAGTGAACAAAAAATACGTCTGTATTAGAAAGCAAATTTCTTCCAATTTCACTAATATTTTCTCCCTTGAATTATCTTAAAGGGTTGTCAAGTTCGGAAATAGTAGCTTATGAACAATTTAAATTTAAAATTATTAATCGTTCAGGAAAAATGTTGTTTGAAATTTTGTCTTCTTTAACTTTTTTTAAAACTAAAAGCTCTAGAAGCACCAGCACTAAAATATTTTTAAAATCTATTAAGTTCTCAAATTTCGTTTATTTGTACAAAAATTGATCCGAAGGTCAATTATTAGAAACTGATTTGTCGCTCTAAATAACAAGACAAAGTTCATTTTTTACACATCACGACCTTTTTGTAAGGTGACAACCAGCGCGGAACTATTTTTATATCATTTAACGAATCTTCAAGAATATAAGTTCCAATTTCTTTATTAATTGACAACAGATTTTCAAGAAGCTTTATATTTTTTGTTATTATTGTTCTTATAATATTTTTTTAAAGAAAATTCTATGTGATTTTAAACTGCTGAAATTTACGAAACTAATTGTTGCTTTTTGTTTATAATTTGTACACAATTAAGAAATAATATTTTGAAGTAAACATCTCAAATGAGTCAGTGTTTATAAATATGTAAATATCCTGCCTCACCTCCATTTTCGCAGAGTCTAATATCAGCGTCTTCAGTACCGCTAAGGATTGGTTGATCCTGGCTCTGCGTCTCTTCTCCATTAGAGGCTTGTTGGCCTGTAACAAATACCACGGACACCTTATATGTGCTGTATTTAAATATGAAATCTTCATAGAATGTTCAGTATACACAATATTTTGTTGATAAACACATTTCTTAGGCAAGTAATTATTGTTGTATTGTTCATCAAGATAACTTGTCTACAATTGAATGTTTTATTAAACTCCTGACTTTCTAGAAGGAACACACAAAATGTAAAGTACCCAGTTATATAAGTACTAAGTTGGCTTCGCTCATCAGCCCCTGCTGTGAAGCAAATGTAAACAGATTAATGTACACCGTTATTTTCACTGAAATGACGATTAATTAGGAGGACGTATAATATGCTCGTTGATCAGGGTTAGCTGTGATCTGCATCCTGACGCATGCTCAGTAGGACAGAATACTCGCATCCCAAAGTAATTCCGTGAATGACAGAATTTTGTTTATAATATAATGTCACAAACTTGTTTCACCCCCCCCCCCCCCCGCAATAGATTCATTTAAAAATATTTCAGTTATAGTTAGTTTCTGAAGTAACCCATACTTTTATCAGTGATAATTTATCTTATTAAACATGATTGTGTAGGGAATTTTTTATAAAAGCCGCCATTATTTAAATAACGGACATTTTATTCAGACATTATATTTTTGCTTTGCTTTGTGGTGCCGGAGCAGTCAGAGGTGGTACATAAATGGTTGGATGTCGACGATTTCCATTTGAGTGCCCAGACATGCTAGTGTTTAGGTGACGTAAATTCATTGATTGACTTGATTAACATCATAATTTGATATGTACTTATATTGAAAAATTAAACATATGTTACAAACCAATAAATTATAAATCCTACATTGAGAGCTCATAATTTAGCTATTTATAATTGCTTCTATAAAACTTGTGAAACATACTAAGTTGAAAGCGTAGTTTTTTTAATAAAAATATATTTAAAATGTAATAATAAGTTATAATAGTTATTGTCAGATATCCTGGTGCTTCAGAAAATAATTAGATCAATACACTAATCAATATTATGGCTTGAAGACGAAATGTCACGAGTCCTCTTCTGCCAACAGTTTTATGTAGCAAAGCCTACACCAGAAGAAGGTAGGAATACTGTAATTTGATTGGCCTAAAGGCATATTACTATCAAGTGCACTTTAAAATGGAACTATTTGAAGGATTTACGTGGTTGGAACAGGAAACAGTGGAAACTGCTATCAAGCTCGAACTTCCGGTGAAAATGTAAAGTACATACACTCTAAGTGTTTGCATTTGAATTCAATTTATAATTTAAAAAACTTTGATTTTGTAGTACGAATAACGAATAACCCGGTGGACACTACAGATTTACGTTTTTATGTCATTTAATGCCATATTACAGCGATAGTAAACCGAACCGAAACCAAGTTGAACCACTCCCTTTACTTTGACGTTTGGTCAACTTTAATTAACTGTCCCGTAATGAAATAAACTCTAGATCTGTGTTATTATTACTAAGTTCTGAGCCCCAATTCAGGGGAAAACATCAATAATTGCCAACAACGCAACTGCTTTGAAGGTTCCAATTGTATCAGGCCGGACCATCGCAGTTAAACTCTCGGCCATTGTGCTCCCCGACAATATTGCATGTAAAGAAAGAAACAAGTAATAATAATAGCTGAAAATGAAACCTATTGAATTCGAACGTTTCGGAAATGTAGATTA
This sequence comes from Philaenus spumarius, assembly GCA_018207615.1. Lineage (NCBI taxonomy): Eukaryota > Metazoa > Arthropoda > Insecta > Hemiptera > Aphrophoridae > Philaenus > Philaenus spumarius. Next base: position 133,038 of record JAGFPH010000030.1, read on the forward strand.
ATAATCGAAGTTAATCAACATTTTATTTATCTACGAGATTAATCTACATATTGTTAATTATTAATTATTTAGTAGTAGAATAACAAATACTCGAAAATAATAATAATAAGTGCATTTATTAATTACGTCTTTTGTACTAACGTAAAATACAACCAAAAACTCAATATTTCCATAACAATAAAATAAAAAAAAAACTCTTAACCATCATACGAAAGATAACTAAATACAGATTATGGCATGACCGTAGTCGTCTGCCAGAGTAGCGATTGCATTATCTCTAGTCTAATACACGATGCTTATTTACAATATTTACTTTCACACTAAACTTAACCTATAAAATCAAATTAAATATCCATGTTTTAAAAAAAAACCCCTACAAAACAAATGCTCCTAACGTTATTAAGATAAATATTTCATATAAAAAAAATTATACAAAAAATAACTAAATATTAACATATTGCCTACAAACTATTTATATTTGTGTATAATAAATATTAGTAACAAAGAAGTAATAAAGAATATAACTTTATTTATAATTGTTGTAAATATATATTCTATTTCTTAAGACTAAATAAATTTACAGTTATTGTATAGTATCATAGCGCCGCATTATCGATTAATCGATCGATACCGATTAATCTATGATCAGATCTAAGCTATGCGCAATTGCATCGTACATGTAAAGACTACATTTTGTTCTTATTTCGTATGTTCTTTAACATTCGAATGCTACGGCAACTGTTTAATATTTTTTTACTATGCTTCTTAACGAGCCAAGCAATGCTCAATATATTCAACAATTTTATTTTTACGACTCTAAAATTAATTACTAAAACGACGATACTTCGACAGCTTAGTGACCTCAAGAATTCACGTTCCATGTGCACAGAAGGTAAGACTACACGGCTAACGAAATACAACTTGGTAAGTTCCTGCAATTCATATTATTACGGTAATTCGTCTTCCAATTATACAGTCCGCTTCTAAGATAAAAATCCAGCAAAAGACAAAACAATCATAGCACATACAAATAGATTTTATAAAAAATTATACATATACTGTATTTTTTTCTTAACTTATTCTAAACAAACAAACAAATTTAACATTTCAGCAACTTAAAAATCTATTTTATAATAATTGTAATTGGTAAGTAAGCACGTAAGCACACCCAGTTCCTCCCCTACCAATAAAGTCTTGACAGTAACTAATAAATAATTAAAATCTCTCACACAACCACACCATTTAAAAAAAGCAAACACACGAAAAACCAGGTATACATGAACATATGAAGACATACACATAAATTGTAATAGAGCAGCGATATTTATTTAAAACTAATAATTAAACTCAGTAATCAAATTATCTCTGATTTTCTCACCCTCCCAGATGTAATTAACCAACCGACGCCAGTTTTTTCCGTTTACATGCTCTATTACTTCTCGCCGTAAAAACACGTTAAGTAGCCACCTACGCCTTACACTTGCAATGACAGCGTAATTTCCTATAAAATGCTCTACATTTTCATCCTTTCCCGAGTTACACAACGAGCACGTAAAAGTAGTTCCTTAATGTCTAAAATTTAACATTAGTTGTCCAGCTCAAACTCTCATAATTGTACCATAAATCCTCAACCATGGATATCATCTATATATGATTTATCCGCTAAATTATGTGACAGCTCTTTATAAAGGATGTTAATCTGCGCCATGTTTGCTTTTTCAATCCACTTTAAGCGATCTTCTTCCCTAATATTAGCGGAAATCATTTCCAGCTTCATGCCATGTGCCTCTTTCCTTGTTATCATACTGAAATTTATAATGAATTTGTTCCCCTAATTTTTTTCCAAATACTGAACCACCCAACCTTATCCTTAATTGCTTGTAATGCAGCCTACCATCTGACAAGTGAAGAAGTTTTAATATGTACTTATAATGTAAATTAAAGAAAAAACGCCAGCAAAGATCAAAACCCATTTTCAGGTATATCGCGTAAGTTGGTGTAGACGCAGATGGTCCAAATATTCTCCTTATAACAAACCTTTCAAATCCTTCTATCACTTTTAGCCGTATAAAACCGCAAACCTGAGCCCCTTACCCTATTACCGCTCTACAAATCGCATTGTTAACTGTCCACTTTGCAGAAACAGGTTCGTTATTTTTATCAAAAAATTACTAAAGATGTTATTAAAGACAAATTTTGCTGTCAAATGTAGATTTATTTAAATGCTTTGTAAAATAAACACTGTAAAGGAAAATAATAACATATTTCATCATTATTGCCTAAAGTGGATGTTTTGGTACAAGCACTTTAGGTACAAGTTGTAAACGATACTTTTTATCATCACTCGGACGCTTAATTAAATTACATTATTCATTTTTATACATACTTTAAACGCGATTTAACCTAAGCACGACAGTGCTGCTATCAGTTGTAAAACAGCTGAACCTTTTGACGGAACAGCTGTTGTAATTTTAAAGCACAGCAATGCATTGTTTACGTACAATAGGCCTACTTTTAGTTCCTAGTAACATAAAGACGTCAGCTGGTTATCGAATCAGCTGACTTTTTGAGCAAATAGAGAATTACTACAATAAAGAGTCACTTTACGGACGTAACGCATATATTAAAAACATTATTTTATAATGCAGTAAACAACTCCTGTCAATCATGCAAACTGCCCATGAATCAGGATCTACATAATCGCTACACAAACTATTCTACCCCAAAGTGCCTCTTTCCTAATCAATCGTCATTACCGTGAAAATATCAGAGTTACCAAAATCGGTTCATTTATTTCTCTGCTAGGTTCTGTTGTAGCCGCAGGCGTTGGCGAGCGAAACGAACTGTGGCGGGATTCTTTAGTTAGTAATACTAATATTTTTAATTACAGAACTTACAGTTTAAAATATTCTATACTTCGTCGTACAAGTCAAGTAATTAAAATTACATCCTATACGGAGTGGTGGCAACCAATAATTACAAACTATATTGATGTGAATAAAAGATAAACCTGAGAAGTGTGACACTTACGTACCGCTGGGCCGACAGTCCAGAAATGTGTTCTCAAACGATATTAATTACAACACGTTATATTATACTCAATATAATAAACGGTACCAGATAACTACCACATACTTTCTCCTAGTTGAAACTTCATACCTTCCCATGAGTAGCATAGGAGGTGGATATTTAGAATTGCAAAAGTAGGAAAATGTTACCATGGAAAATATTAGATGCATGTAACACACATCCATATTATATTATTATTATTTAAACTATTCGATCGAGTTAGAACAAATTTGCACCAAACATGTCAATTAGGCCTGTATAGATGCACGAGAAAAGGATGCACCCAACCTAAACCCCACAAAATGAATAGTAAAATATATTGTTTGATTATTGAAACTAGGGTTAACATGCTTTATAACTTTGTCAAATTTCATTTTAATAACACTTTATCCGTTCTGGAGAAAATTAACCGTAACAGGCAGACGAACTATGTGGGTTCCGTGTTTTCCTTTTAGGAAGCCTAAACCAAATTTTAATCTCTTATCGTTTACTACAGCAGAATTTTTAAGGGTTGAGATATTCCAGGCGCAAGATACTGTTAGCTATACAATCAGCATGTACTCGTATCACATACTCTGCGCCTGACAGACATTGTGGAGATTATTATTGCGAGTTCCGTACTGCTAACGCTTTTCACAGTTAGTATTCAGGAAAAGATTTTCTCAAACATTTTGATCGAAAATATTTGTTTTGAAAAGTATGTGAGTATTTCTCACACGCCTGGTTTCTTCGACATCTTAGCTCCGGTAATTTTGGAAATGGATGGTTTTGAAAAACATTTTCGGGAATATCTTGAAAACTATATAGCCTATCACAAAATGCTTGAAAACTTACTTTATTGTTCGTAAAAAACTTTTTAGAATTTTCTTAAAATGATGTTAGAAAACCGTTAGCGGAATATGCAAATTTAAATGTAGCTTTGTCAGCGGGGTAATCCTAAAGTTCAAGAACACGACAAATTAACTGCGAAATGTGTCCTAAGGAATACATAGGTCAAACCAAAAGAAGTATGGAGATACGAGGTAAAGGATACTTTTTTCATTAAAAATATAATACGCCTGATAAATCTGTTATGGCTAAGCATTGTTTGGATGAAAATCATTATTTTAAAATAGAAAATTTTAAACTGTTGAAAAATGTAACTAAAACCAACACGTTGGACGCTTGGGAAATTGTTATACTAACAAATACCGTAACATAATTGCGAATAATGAATTAGGTCCTTTACGGAATTCTTTATTAATGTAATGAATACTATGTTTTGTTAAATATTAATATTAGTTTAGTCAATTTATTTAAGTTATATTGTTATTGTTAAGCTATTTGAATAACGATAGGCAGTGAAGGAACATTAGCATAGGTTTATGACACACCTCCTGAAGGGTACGCCCCCTTCCGGTTAGGCTACTTTTGTATAATTTTGCGTATATACGATGGGTTTTCCACACCGTTGGTTACTGTAGCCCGTGCATCACTGAGGATGGTGACATTGTCGTAGAAACTCGTTTGAAGTTTGTAAATGTATTTCTTGGGAGGTTTTTGTTCAGGTTTAATTTTAACTAGTTAAATGTTCTTAGACAAAGCCCTTTTGATCGACGTCCTCCTAGCAGTATGGTACCATATTTGAAGGGATATTACATTTTTCAACCATCCAACCTTTAAGGAACTCACAAACGCTCGTGTCCTAATTAAAAGACTATCACTACAATAGTAGAATAAGCAGTTATTGGAAATATACATGTGTCCAGATAATGTTCCACATTTCAAAGTTGTCAGTTGTCAGTAAATGACCGGAGTTTGCTTGAAATAATCCCTTCCCTCGTACATTCCCAAGCAGCATTAAACCGAACTGTCGTACCGTACGTTGGGAGGTTTATTAAGTGATCCACCCCCTAAGGGAGGGTTGCACTCCCACGCCACCCCAACACAAGCCGCAACCCCCGCAAGGTTCGGATTTTCTCTGCCATGACCGAACTACGCAATATATTCATCGGACAAGTGCAACCCGAGGGTTTACTTTAGTTTCCCGTTTGTACTGCAATGAAGGTTGTTAGAATAAACACCGTTGCTAGCGTTCGCGCCTGACTTCACTCGTCTTGGAAATTAAAGACTATTTACTAAGCTTTTGCAGGAAATAATTAATAATTCATAAAAATAAATTTCTTAAAGTTTGTGAACAATTTAATATTTTGTCTTTAGTGTAGCCTACTATTACGTACCATACGAAATTGTGTAATGCTTCTTAAGATTTATATTTTGTATTAGCAGAGCACTTATTACATTTATTTGATTTTAAGTTAAATTTCTACATTTTTCATATTATTTAACGTAGGATATTTCTTAGTTCTGATTCAAACAAATTATAAAAAGTCTCATCTGAATAATTTTTTTTTAAAGTTAAATCTTATCAGCAAAAAAACTAAATTATTTAATTTTAACTTATTTAACATAATAAACAACCTTACATAACTAACACTAAAACATATTGCATATATGTCTAAAACGCAACGATAGCTTACGTTGCCGCTAACATTTTTTAACAGTATATTGTAATAAAAATGCATTAGATACACATAATACCATTTAGCAATTTTTTATTGCGAAAATTTCTTCTATTTAATCTAACATATTTAATTTCTTTTTAATATTTCACTTTAGGGCATCAAAGCCACAGAAAGGGCTAAATTGAATATCCTCAACATGTTTTCACTTATCCAAATTTTATTTTATTTCATAAAAGTCGTTGAATAAATATTAATCATATGGATTTGTGCGTACATGGGCCTGTTTGTAGGCACAAATAGTGTACGATGTAATAAAAATCAACACAAACAAGAAAACGGTTGTAACAAACAATATAATGAACACAGTTTCTCATAAAACACGTTTAATAGTCGAATACGTTTCGATGAAAAAGTAGTCATCATCAATGACGGTTACAACTACACACTTATTATAAATTGTAACCGTCACTGATGATGACGACTTGGTCATCGAAACTCATCTGACTAGCAAGCGTTTTTTATAAGAAACTATGGTTATTTGATTATTTATAAAGTGTTTTTTCTCAGAAGTCCAGATCAAGTTTTAATTTGTTTAAAACAATTAAAAAAATAATGTCCAGGATGATTCAAAACTATATATGTCTCGGTAGCTCATTCTCTAGCTAAAAATAAGAAAAAGTTCAAGAAAACATAGGCCCGAAAACGCTTCATTTTCCAGTATCCGCCATTTTGTTTTTGTTTTTAGAAAATAATTCATATCTAGAGAAATGTTTGACTGATTGAGGCTTTTTTGTAGCCCTTTTGAATCCCTGTAGGATGGTGTAACTGTCCAAACAATCGGATGAAAGATAACAGCTAAGTTAAAGATAATGACTGCAAATGTCCATACAATATTGTACTATTTACTGTGTTGTTTTAGGATGCCGGGTTGAACAAACCAATTATTACACATAACATTACTATTATCCTTCATCCGATTTTTTTGACAGTTACACCATCCGATAGGGAATTAAAAGGGCTACAAAAAAATAATTGGTCGAAGAATAATAGTTAAGTTATGTGTTGGTTTGTTCAACCCGGCATCCTATACCAACACAGTAAACACAACAATATTGTATGTGTATATGCTGTTATTATCTTGAACTTAGCCATTATCCTTCATCCGATTGTTTTGAAAGTTACACCATTCGATAGGGAACCAAAAGGGCTACAAAAAAGGTGCCTTGACAATTTTGGTTAAATGTACGGTTTTTTAGTAATTTAGGTTTGAAATTTTCAAACAGCCGACAAACAGCCGAAACTTATTATTGAATATAACGCTTATTTTCCTTGAAATAGATCATTGTTAGATTAAACTTCATGCCAAGTTTGAACTCAATCAGTCAAACATTTCTCTAGATATCAGTTATTTAAAAAAAAAAAAAAAATGGCGGATATCTGGAAAACAACGCGTTTTCGGGCCTATGTTTATTTGAACGTTTTTCTTATTTTTAGCTATAGATGAGCTAGTGAATGATTACAAATGGAAACATTTTATTTGAGTTTTTATGTAAGAAAGTGTGATTAAGAAAAAAATGGTTTTTTAGTTGTATAGTTTCTCTATTATATAAAAGTTCCTGCTACGTAAAACTGCATACATCAGGATCTAGGTTAGCACTACCCCTCTCCCCCTACTCCTATCCAAGTACCTATGTCGTAACCAATCGTCGTTTTCTCGAAAATATCAGCGTGTACAATCATCTAATTGCATTTTTTTTATCGCCACGAATGTAGATGGAAAGCGAGTAACTTACTTACTAACGCATTTTTTAAGAACATATGAGCAAGTTCAGTCAGTTTGTGATAGGCAGAAATTTGTTTTCAACTTTGTAATATTTTTCTTATAACCGTGTTCTTTTAAACTTGTGAACATTTATGTCATAATCTACTTTTTACTTGAAACATTTTAAAATCAAATACATTTCACGCAATAAGAATAGAAAACTTATTTCTGAATGCTAACATTTACAAAAATGCTGTTATTCGGACTATCATTCAGTCCCTTTCTTCTAAATACAGTAGTTTCTAATTCTAATTTGCTGCGTACATTTTTTCGTTTTACTGTTTCCGTTTACTGTTTTGCTTCAAATTTAACAAACATCTGATTTTTCTTCCTGGTGTTTTTTTATATTTTTTAGTGGTATATCCGGACACAAAAAGCACCTAAATGGCGGTTTTCAACAATTTATTGTTCATTGGCTGAAACAGTTAAGTGATCCAGATTCAAGTGAAAACTGTTTAAAAAAATGTATACTTCACCATAAAAAGTCTTTTATTTTAAAGTAAACTTTAAAGTTATTTTATATTAGATTTTTTTTGCAAAACGACCCACCCCACGACAAATATTTTCCTTGCATTCTTCAGGTTTCAAAAAGTAAGGCATCAAGGATCTAAACTGATCGTTTGCTCTCTTCGCTTACTTGTATAATGTTCCGTAAACCATTTGCTGAAATGACATTGATTTCTAACAGGGCTAAGAAATTCAATTCAACTCAGTAACTTTAAAAAAAAGTTTGGTTCGAACAAAACTAGTAGTAGGTGTTTTGAACGAACTATTAAGATGAGAAAAACACGTTTTTTTAAATTTTGCACACAGTCGATCTTATTTGGTTTATAAAATATGCAATGTTTAATTTAATTAAAAATGTTTGATACAACTCAATTAGAAACATATTTGGAATTTCATTTAAGCAGGCAAAACAAAAATTGATTGTACCAGTTTGGAAAGTTTGCATTTGATTAGGGCTACTTATTGAAGCAGTTTAAATGAATAATGTTTTTTATAAATACATTGAATCTAAATAGTATAAGCATATCTATACAAATAAAAATGTAAATGTTTGGTCAAAATTTTTAATCTCCGAAAGTCCTTCACCGATTTCTTTGAAATTTCGACAAACAGTTTCATTAGAATACATGCGTGTTTTTATATATTTGTTTCATGTAGCATAAAGTATTTATTTTATCAATTCATATAGCAAAGCTGCAATTAAAGCAAAGTGTATATTATAACTCTTATAGTGAAATCAGTGACTTTTATATTTTTTTAATGTGTATTGTGTTTATGTTTTTGTGTTTTTAATGTGTGAAGTTTGTTATACATGACGAGCGCGAAGCCAGATTATGTATCTGTGTAGATGAAACGGCCGTAGCTAATCAAGATTCAAATAGGATTAATTTAAACAGAATGGAAAGGTAAATATAATAAATATATTTATAATAATAATCCAGATGCTTGAAATAAAATAAATAATTAAAAGTACGGATACACCCTGTTAAATGTAATGTAATTGTAATTACTAGTGCTATTGTAATACAAATTATTAATACATTATAAAACGAAGTTTATTATAGTATAACTATCTGAATGCCCGTGCTTCACTACAGGGATTTTTTTTTGCATCACGATGTTACATAATTGTAATATTTTTCTCTCATTTTCTTCCATATTTTATTTCACGAAAGTGAATTATTATATACATATTTTCAATTAGTTTAGTATTTAATTTATTGTTCATTGATTGCCCGTCAATCGTCTTCGTCACGTTATGTGGGCTGAATAAATAAAAAATTTAAGAATAAAGAATTCAGAGTAAAGAGAGTCTTCTTTTTCAACCGCTAAATCTGCAGACTGGTAAATCAGTCTTAGCTGAATGTTACAGATTGCCCAGATAGCCTTCTTCTTTATTATAGATAGAGATAGAATTGATAAGCTTACGTTTTTTAAATATTCTCTTAAAATTAATAAGTGCCAAATTTCAAGCTCTCTAGCTTTAATTAAAGCATACCAATTACTATTTATTGTTTTTTCACATTAATAAAACTTATCTGCACGTAAAAAATGTAAAACTGGTTTACGTTTTATATGTTTTCAAGAAATAAATGTACGAAATTTCAGCTTTCTGACTTTAAGGAAAGTATAACAAACAATATTTATTGTTTTAGCGATTTTTTCAACCCTTAAAGGCCAAATATTTTAATCCTTTCTTATTGCGCCTCTAGTGTCTGTGAGCAATACGTGTACCAAATTTCAAATTCCTAGGGGGAAAAGTTTTTGAGATCCATAACAAACAATATTTATTGTTTCAGGGGTTGTTTCAACCCTTCAACGCCAAATATTTTGAAAACATTTCTTAGTGCGCCTCTAGAGCTTATGAGAAATACGTGTACAAAATTTCACGTTCCTAGGTGGTATGGTTTTTGAGACATATAACATACAATATTTATTGTTTTAGGGGTTGTTTCAAGGCCACCCATATCAACTAGGGGTATAAAATTAGCCTACGACCTATGCTCAGACCTACCAAATATACACAACAAATTTGATAAAAATCGGTGAAGCCGTTTCAGAGGAGTTCGATAACAAACACTGTGATACGAGATTTTTATAAATATAGAAATACAAAAAATTTGGTTTGGTAGTGTATGAATGTCAAATATCATGATGCATTTGTGACAAGTGGTATATCGATCAGATGCCATGTTACCAAGATGGGTTACCAAGGCAATAACTTACCTAATAATTTAATAAACCAATGTTTAATAAACTTATTGATTGTACAGTATCTATCATCGTAAATCTTTTGACAAACACTAATTTCTGGTAAAATGTTCAAATTTCAAATATTTAGGCTTATTATTAGGCAATACCTATGAAATGGAAATTGTGCTTCCTCATTTCGTAAGTTGTGTGAAAATAGTTTACTTGGTAATACCTCTGAAA
>JAGFPH010000030.1:149459-170904 GCA_018207615.1 Philaenus spumarius
AACTTGACAAGTTCTGAGGGGTCTTAATGAATGACAGCATCTGTAAAATACATCGCTGCATATCTGAAACTGAAAAACACGACATTTAATTTTTACTTTCTCACTATACTATAGTATAGAGAAAGTATAGTGATAGCAAAAAAATCGATTTTGAGATTTTTGTGGAAATATCCGTTTTGGGACCCCCTGAGTCCAAAAATATGTTTTTTACAAAATGTCTGTTTGAATGTCTGACTGTATGTATACAAAGAGAGAGCGAAATCTATTCTATCGATTTCAAACAAATTTGAACCAGACGTGTCAAGTAGGCCTGTATAGAGCCACGAAAACGGTTTTTAAAAATAAAAAAAAAACCCTTTCTGGCAATAAAAACCCCAAAAAATCTGTTATTATTTTTTTAATAAAAAACGTCTTTAACGATTTTGATAAAATTTGGCTTATTTGTAGCCTTTAATGTACCCTACCTTATGCAAAAAACCGCATCTATCTAAAATTTCTCGTTTAGCTAATAATAATAATAACAACTGATTTTTGGGAGTTTTTGGCCATTAAGGAGATTGTCTTTCAAAATTTTGCAAAACATTTTTTCGTGCATCTATACAGACCTAATTGGCGTGTTTGGTGCAAATTTGTTCGAAATCGATCGAATAGTTTTTCTCTAGATAATAATAATAATATTTATTAGTTAATGTCCTACTTTAATAAAAAATCACTTCACTACAAGCCACAGTGAATCTGTTTAATAATTTAAATATGTGTGTGAGAAAGTGTGTGCCAGTTCCTGGTACCGTTTATAAACTTTATAAGGGATAGATTTTGTGTGGGAACGAGATAGTGAGTGTTAATTAAACTTGAATTTGATAAATGATTATGGTGGTTCGTAAACCAGACATAATGCACGTTTTCTTTTGTCCTGCAGAGGTGCAGGATCAGTGATGATTTGTTGTATGTTTGTGTGGTGACAACCTTGGGCTCTGTGCCTGAGTGTGTGTGTTAGCTTTAGTATGAAGTCCTCGAGTGTGGTGATTTTGTGCCAATGAGAGATGGTTACGTTCGATACGTACCATGGGGAGTTTGTGATCCAACGGAAAGTTTTATTTTTTAAGAATTCCAACCTTTTCTTCCAAGCAACAGACAGAAGAGAATACCAAGCTGGAGATACGTACGTGAGTAATGGTCGGAAGTACGTCTTGTACATGCACAGTCTGATTTGAAGTGGTAGTGGGCTTTTGGCGTTGATGACTGGAAGGAGTCTGCCACGGACAGATTTAGCCCTTGACAATGCTTGGCGAAGGGAAATGGCCAAAACAATAAAATTATCCCAGTCTGCTACGGTTGGGACCTCGTTGGTTCGAACCTGGCTTCCTATTTACCCGCGCCATACGCTGCTCCCCACATCTTAATTAGTCTAACTGGCAAACAAGTACAGATGCTAAGCAAAAAATAAAATCACTCCAAAGAAACAATCGAAACCAACTCGACTTATTTTTTAAAGAGGCTTAGTTCTTTCAACAAGATGCAGGCTTTCATATAATAGATAACTTTATCTCTAAGTTCTGGCGAACAAAATTAGGAGCAGACATTTATATTTATAAATGTATAGTTTGTATTTATTTTATGGTGTGAACATATACACAAATGTCTTGATATCTAACTCATATTTAACACCCTAAGACGCGTATTCAAGTATTTACAATTTTTGAAATAGCAATATATATATATCACGAAAAATCGTTCTTATTAATAAACTATAATACCCCTTTTGTAGAAAGTCACATCTACAAAAAAATTATGTTACAGTTATAACTATTTATTAATAAACTTTGATCTTGTAAGTTATAGTTATGTTCACCGTAACTCAAGCCATTTAAGATAAACTCGCGAAACCCCGTTTCTTTAGTCTATCGACCCGAAATAAAATGTTTGGCCCAAATTTGATCGATGGAGACTTTTGACATTTTCTTTGAATGATAATTTTCATTAAAGGTCTGTAATCATATTTAGCTCTTTGAAATTTTCCTAGGTTTAAACATTCTTGACTATTTTGACTTGACTCCTCGTTCAATATTGTAACTAGTACATTTATAATTGTGTTTATAAAACAAAACAATAGCTGATTGAGTATTGCGCTTATGTCATCATAGAAAAAAATATTTAATACCTTATTTACAAAAACATTAGTGCTGTTAAACAAATATTTAAATAGATATTTTTATAACACCATAATTTTACTTTCTCACTATACTACAGTATAGAGAAATTATAGTGATCGCAAAAAAATTGATGTTGAGATTTTTGTGGAAATATCCGTTTTGGGACCTCCTGAGTCCAAAAAAGTGGTTTGTACAAAATGTCTGTCTGTGTGTCTGTATGCATGTCTGTATGTATACAAAGCTAGAGCGAAAACAATTCGATCGATTTCAAAGAAATTTGCACCAGACATGTCAAGTAGGCCTGTATAGATGCACGAAAAACGGCTTTGAAAAATTTTGGAAAAAAACACTTTTTGGCAAAAAACCCCCTAAAAAATCTGTTATTATTTAAAAAAAAAACGGCTCTAACGATTTTGATAAAATTTGGCTTATTTGTAGCCTTTAATTTACCCTACCATATGTAAAAACCGCATCTTTCTAAAAATTATTATTTAGCTAATAATAATAATAATAATAATAACTGATTTTTGGGGGTTATTGGCCATAAAGGGGGTTGCTTTTCACAAATTTTCAAAACCTTTTTTCGTGCATCTATAAAGGCCTAATTGACGTGTTTGGCGCAAATTTGTTCGAAATCGATCGAATAGTTTTCTCTCTAGAAAATAATAATAATATTTATTAGTTAATCTCCAACTTTAATAAAAAAATTACCTCTCCTACCCCACCCTACAAGTCACAGTGAATCTTTTTAATAATTTAAATATGTTTGTGAGAAAGTAAGTGCCAGTTCCTGGTACCGTTTATTACTTTAGGTAAACATAAAAATAGAAATTCCGGTGAAACATATAACACATCTGTAGAGTATAACTTGATAGTTTTAAGTTTGTAGAGTATCACATCGATTATCATACTGCTCAGCAATCACTGACCTTTAGATTAGGCTTTCATTAGGATATTAAGTGAACAGCTTGGAAAACCTTCTGATTGGTGCAACGAGTAATGATTTGCTACTAATTATAAAATCAATGATTACCGTTTGAAGGCTTCCAGAGTTATAAATACTTTTGGTAATCCCCCCCACACACACTAATACCGGCTGATAGATAACAGAGGGTTTAGTTCTAATCGATGACACCAGGGTTGTTAGCAGATTATGCTACTGCGAGCGTGAGATTAATAATTCCGAACAGAATATTTGAGTAAACATTAAATCCCGTCATATGTTAAATATACAGGACATTTGGAAATTCAGGTTCCTAGATGGTTTATTGTACTTAATTAATGTGAGCATCGGTCTCTAAAGAGTTGTGCAAAACTAAACTTAAACATAAGCTATACAAACAGGCAGAGCATAAAACGCAAGAGCAAAGCGAACAAGGGGTAGATAGTACGAAACAAGCAAATTAATGTATCACTAACAACATCACTAACATTAATGTATCACTAACATTAATGTAGGTTAAATCAAATAATCAACATACAAACATTTCTAAACCTTGTCTTTATTATTTAGTGTTCAAAGGTGTTTATACTTATGCGTTATTATCCTTCCCTAATGTCGATAGAAACTATTTCTTTTTAGCGTATGATAGCTTTCATAATAAACAGAACATGCCAGCAAGTGGAAATGTATACAGTAGACCAAAAGGGAATGTTTTGTTGTTTGGTTGGTAAACCTGCAAGTCCTCTGAGATTTGTTCTCATTTAAAATATACTTAATGTACTTGTGCGAGATATCAGACAGTACACTTTTGGTACCGGCCATAGACACAGAGATTCATATGGTTTATCTATACTAATATTATAAAGAGGTAAAATTTGTTTGTTTGTATTAGGTAATATCTGAAACTAGGTACTGAACCGATTGAAAAAAATAGCTTTACTAATAAAAAGCTACACTATACCTGAGTAACACGGGCTATAATGCATTTTAATAAACACATTTTTTATTTCAATATTTGTAAATTTAGTGGGAAACAGTTCTTAGGTTAGCCGAGACTGATGAACCAACACATGTATTTTTACATTTATTACCATAGCAACCAAGTGAATAAAATAACAAACAAAACAACTGTTTGCTCCAATATTTCCATTAACAGCTGATTTCAAACTTTGAAGCAATTATTTGTATTTATAACTTTTAGGTTAGGTTTTTATTAAAGTGTAGACTTGGGCCTTGCTGGTTTTTTTAACCATAATAACTGCTTTTATAAAATGTAAACATTTAACATTTTTTACCTTCTTAGCTTTCTGGTTATTATAAAGAAAACATAACATGAAGGAGCACGCAGGGGTTTCCCCTAGTTAAGTGCAAATCAGTGATTGATAAGCATTTTATGGAAACAAATTTAACAATATAGGCTACAAAAATGTTTAGAGAGGTTCAATCCATGAAAATATGTTTACAAGACAATGGTAAAGGCATTTGAAGAGGCCGGGAATGTAAACCGACACTAGAAAACTAAACTCATTAACTGTTCCAATGATGTTGAGAAAAATGGTTTTTAATATTTATCCTGCAAATTCGATTTTATATCGTAAATGTTAAATCATAAGTTGATCTTATGATATCATATATAAAAATGTATAGTTTGTATTTGAAAAAAATAAAAAGTATAATAGTTAATAATAGTAAATAATATCAACAATACAGACTTAATTTTGTTTATGCATAGTTAGGAATATTGGGCCCTCTCTTCCATTTAAACTCGATTAACAAAATATAATTTTGGAGTTTCTTAAATACATAAAAAATGACAAATATAACGAAAATAGTAATACGGTATACTCCAAAATAAATAGTACTGAAATTAAAGTTGCTGTAGTTGGGTTTTAGAATGGCTGATTACAATGTTGATTGTTGCCATGCCTCGTTGTTTATTATTATTTACTTCGTTGATGTTATTTGTAAGCTGTAACGGATCTTTTCCTTTGTAAGGAATAAGTCGTTCTGGTGATCCTAGTATTTGATGTGAACTGCTGTAGAATTTCAAGATGATTTCACAAACAGCCCCCTAAGTAGTGAGTTATTGGCAAGTGTTGTTGACAAGTTCCGTCGTAAAGGGTGTGTAGACCGCCCAAAAACGACCACTATGTATGAAAACCTCGGTAGACTTCTTTACCAAGTCCTGCAGTCCCCGAAAAGAGCCATCACAGGGCATCTTTAAAAATGAACATTAGTAATAGGTTACTGAGAAGAATGTTTAAAAAATCTTGATAGATCCCCGTAACGAATATAAATTTGTCAATGTGGAAATAAAAGGGCCAAAAAAACATTGGGTGTCCTTAAGACCACACGTTGAAAGTGATAACTTCTATGACTGATTTATTTTTTATCAGTACTGTATTATATTAGAGGAGAATAAAGGTCAACAAATTACACAAGCCAATATTTTGCCAAAAAATATTATATAATATTTTGAAATTACATAATTATAATATAGTAATATTATTATAATTATAATAATAATATTTAATAATATTATAATTATAATAAGTAGCGAAAAATAGTGATCATTATAATATAAGCAGTATTTATTTAGTGACTAATGATTTTGAGTGAAGTATTAGTGTATGCACTCTACATAAAATTCTAAGAATAATTCAATATATAAGGAAAGTTATTATAATAATAATTATAATATTTTAATTACGTATTATAATATATTATATATCGTCCACGCGCTTACTTGTCTATATATATACTACTAGCTGACAGGACAATGTTAGCTATTGCAATAATATAGTGACCTACAGCAAATGTTATATCTTAAAGTATTTTAGCTGATTCCGTGTGTATTTTGAGACAGTGGTTCTTTTACCGCTTGCCTATGTGCTTTTACGCGATTTGTATTAGAAAAACGCTTTCGTCTTTTTTTACCTCGTTTTTTGGTAAGTGTTCTGGATGCGACCGAACTGTATCAGATGGTGATGTACACTATCAAGGGTTGGAAGTTGAGAAATGTGGAGACCATCGTCTGAAACCCGGGATTAGGAAGCTGACTGTATTTCCTCCACACTAATATCCATTGAGTTGTCAGGTAAATAAGGTGTGAGAGGAATGAGAACAACAAAGTGGCCTCTCGTCAGTTCCCCAGTAAACCTTAGCCTCCCTACTCTATCAATCGGTTCGCCAAAATTCTCCCACAACAAATAACCATCTCTATACACCTGAAATTCATAAAAAATATTTCGGATGCTGCTTAAATTTCACAGGAGTTTCCAAAAGTTGCCAATGCTCATATCAGCGATATATTCTTTTTTTTGTTGAATAAATATCTCCTATTACTTTTAAAGTATATGGTTTGAATCTGCGCCAATTGTTTGAAACATGACTAACAGCTCTAGTCCTCACCTCAAACCCCAGTGAATCATGTCATGCACAATTAAAGCCAAAGAGTAGAATAAGCATTGGCCATCTGGCCTAGAAGAAACTACCCTGTGAGGAATAGATACTCCATTAACGTATAAGACCTCCATTGTTGTAATATGAAGCTAAATTTTATATTTAAGGGAGTAATAATAAGTTACAGTAAAATAAAACAATGTAAAATATTACTTTGTCATAATATACAAAATGTAAAATTTTGACGAAACTTATTTCTTTTAGACAAAAATCAATCTTCTTTACAAAACTTAAAACGCACGAAAATAAT
Source organism: Philaenus spumarius (assembly GCA_018207615.1). NCBI lineage: Eukaryota > Metazoa > Arthropoda > Insecta > Hemiptera > Aphrophoridae > Philaenus > Philaenus spumarius. The sequence goes on from JAGFPH010000030.1 coordinate 156,268, forward strand.
AATTATAATAATATATCCCTTATATATTGAATTATTCTTAGAATTCTATGTAGAGTGCATACAATAATACCTTACTCAAAATCATTAGTCACTAAATTAATAATGCTTACGTTATAATGGTCACCATTTTCGCCTACTTATTATAATATAATATTATTATACTATATTAATATTGTAATAACTATAATAACTTATTATTATATACTATGTATCGTGTATTCCCTCTCCACGCGCTTACTTGTCTATATATATACTATGTATCGCCGATTCCCTCTTCACGCTCTGACTTGTGTCTACGCAAAAAGTTGCGTGACGCGAGATTTCAGAATCATAGTCAAACGAAAGTGCCCAACGGGCCAATAGAATTTATCACTTAAAAAAACAGGGTAGTGTTTTGCGCCTCAATGTTTGCAATAAACTATAGTTGCAGTTTTGGGTTCCTACAAAATGCATTTTTTTCAGATGGAAGTCATGTACATTATAATGTTTAGATCACCAAGAAAGCAACCCGTTTTCTTGTTTTTCAATGTTCTGACGATACCGTAGAGAAGCCACAACGTAGTGAGCTGTGTCAGGGATAAAAATACTGAATCCGTATTTCGTCGAAGATTGTAACGGAAGGGCTGTTACTGCAAACCAGGTAAGTTACAGAGAGAACATACTTCAACCTTTTGCAATAGATCTGAAGAGTTTTTGTCGTGCTAGCAAACTGGCTTTTGGTTCCGTTGGTCCAGCGAGATGGCGCCACCAGTCACACCGCTGTAGCCACTATTGCTTTACCTTAAAGAAAGTTTGACAGCCACCTGATTTCCTGAGGAACAAGCTTCCCACTCCCTCGACCTTTTACCACCTGACGCTAATGTGTGGTGGATGACGAAGGAGATCATCTTCCAAAATGAACAACCTACTGCCTTTGCGGAGCTTCGAGAAGAAATTACAAATTACGTTAGAAGCATGCAACAACCTCTTTCTACCAATTGGAAGATCTTCAACGTCCCCGTCGCTACTATAGCTGCCTAAAACTTAACTAAGGCCATAGAAAATGAGTTTGTGTTAAAAATTAAAGTTTTTGACTAAAAATAAAACATTTAAAACCTATTACAATTTCAGTACTGTTTATTTTGGCTCAGACTTTATAAACAAAAACAAAAAACATATACTAAACAAAAATATATAACCTAAAAAAAACTGAAAATATATATAAACTAAATATATATATAAAATAAAAAAATATATAACCTAAAAAAAAATATAAACTAAAAAAATATGTATAGAATAAATAGAATCGCTTTTATAACATTACGCACACAAACTGTAAAACAATCTGTATACCTATTTCTCTTAAGAAAGTAATAACGTACAACACTATTAAAAAAAAAATGAAAGCAGAAAGTAATGTTCATTGTTGATAGCCTTAGAACTACATATATTTTATATATATTATTTATTTTCTGTCAAATGTAGTCTGTATTTGTACTTTACCTTTAAAGCACATTTACCTTTACACAAAAGAGCAGCATACAATAAATAGCATGATATACCGAGCTCTAACCATACCCATGCAGCAAGATGACCTAAATAATGAAATGGCAATTATTAAACATATAGCGAAAAACAATGGTTCTAAATCTTCAATGGTGGACAAACTCATACATAAAATACAGAAGATCTTGAATACCGTAGCAAACCTCTACACTGCAACAACAGCAACAAAAAGACAAAATTCATTCCAATGCAATACACACCAATTTTTGATCAGCAAGTCAGCAACTCTTTCAAGAAATACAATTACAACATAGTCTATAGAACAAGAAACAGTTTATCACAATATTTCAACCACACAAAAAATAACCAAGACCTATACAGCAATAGTGGCATATACAAACTAAATTGCAGTGATTGTGATAAATATTACATTGGACAAACAGGCAGAACATTTAGAGAAAGATTTAAAGAGCATATACCTAGCAGCAGAAACAATAGAACTAAAAACTCAGCATTCACAGACCATTTAATTGACAACATACATTCTTACACCAGCATACAGGATAATATGTCAGTGATACATAAAATAAATAAAGGTCACACCATGAACGTCATTGAAGAATATGAGATTTATAAACACCACAAAAGCAATCCAGAAAAAATGTTAAATGAAAAATTGAATTTTGCTTCCAGTTGCCTTTATGATCTAATATTTTTGCCAACAGCATAAAATCAAAGAGACATAAGAAAATCTAGTAGAGCACAAGGTACAATCTGATAAGAATTGAACAGAGCTGCACCTTTATCTTTTCAAATTAGTCTTGAAGGAAGTACACCAGAATGATTCACCTCTCAAATGTAGCAAAGTTGAACAAATTTATTTATTTATGTGACGTGAATGGAAAATGTATGAAAATATGTGTTACCGTAAGTGTTGTGTATATATAAGTGTTTGAGTGGACATAGATAGCTGGCCTGATGATGCTGCCTGTGGCAGTGAAACATGTAGCCACATAAAAGGTAAAGTACAAATACAAACTACATTTGACAGAAAATAAATAATATATATAGAAAGTAATGCTAACTAGTAACAGTTGCATAACAATTGAGTAAGTAGTTAAATCATTATGAACAAAAATAGGCATACAGTGCTCATTAAACTTTTCCACTTTACACTATAGCTAAAGAAATTTAAATAACTGTTACGTATACATAACACCGCCAATGTACTATACGCGACTGCTCAGCCGAACTATTTCAAAGATCTGCGCCAAACTTTGTGACCTAAACTTTTCCCGCCACTTGACTTCCTATATAAATATTTAACAGCGAGAAAACTCCTGCAAAACTCAACAACTTTGCACTAAACTTCGCTCCATTTGTCATTTAAGTAAGGGACGAACAACTTGAAACATATTGTGCGACGACTTTAAACAGCTGTTCGCCGTGTGATACAATAGTCGTCAAATGTTTGCATTTTGATTGTAAACAATTTTTGTTTAACTTCGGGTGTTACAAGCTTTTGTACATGTAGCAGATACATCGACTCGTATGTAATTTGATCGGTTGAGTAAAATTACGTGAAAACTACGCACTTAATGCCTACGTTATATATTAACTAAAGGGTCTAAAGTTGATAAATAAATGATTAAGTCAGTGAAAGAATACTGATGTTTATAAATAATTTCAAAGAAAATGTGAGCTTATACATATTTGTTTTATGCATTGTTATTTTGATTTATTTGTCTCAGGTGATATGGATTTTCAGTGTAGATACAACATTCAGCTGAATAGTGATACTATTTTAATGACAAGTTGTATAGACAAGGAATACATAATTTTAAAGTTTGTTGGAAAATATCGGTAATTTTTCAAAATTTCACAAATTGTTTTTTTATAAATTAAGGTTAAATTCCCAATGAAACTCTTATGTAAAATCCGTAGTTACTGAGATACGGTACGGAACACAGGGCAACCTGGATGCGTAACATCCAGCGGAAAGTGAAAGGGAGCCGAAACTTAGTAAAGTAACGGGCCTGCGAACATTCTAGGGCAAGCAGTTCGCAGTGTACCCGAAAATGGTACCGCGGGTGTGCTCTCCAGTCCCACTTGAGTGCTTCGGCGTCTGGGTGTCGCAGTTGTAGCGGATAGGCTTCGTAGGGGCAGAGGATATGCTAGGTTTAGATAGCTCCCAATCCTCAGGGACATTTGACTGAGTGCCGGTAGTGAACTTTTTTGTTTAGTTATTCCGTCAATCTTTTGTGTTTCGAAAGTGAAATCAGGTGTAATTTCTTAAAACACAATAATGGCGCATCTATGATCAGCCTGTACACGATAATCTTCTTATAACAGATAATAATCTTATTATTAACTTTCATGAATGACTTTTATCTTTCCATGGTATATTTTTTGTAGACATTTTAAAATTATTTATGTTTTATTAATCGACATTTGTTTCATATTTCATCTGAATAACATATGTTTTGAGTTAAATCATCACAAAAACAGACATTCTAGATAATAATATAATTAACCTAATATTAATTGATATATATTAACTTAATTTCTACGTAATATTTTACAGTCTTTACGTCTACTCTACTTATTTTATCGGGGTTTATTTAGTGGGTAGATAGTTGCTGAACTTTTTTATAAAAACTCTCCGCTTAAAAGTTTGGATTGTCTACAACGACTTAGTCAGAGGAAGGCATAAAAGGCACAAAGCACGATGACAAAATAATAAATAACACAGAATTTCCTCTAGATATACCTTCAACCCCTTTAGTTTGACGATATCAGCTGTGAAGTTTAAGGGGGGGATCTATAAGTAAGGTAGTAGGCCTACAACGCTATCAATAATTAATTAAATCATCCCTTATGAAAACCTGCTAAACACGTAAATCAATCCGATACAAACCTTAAGGTGTTACTAACTGGGCAAACAACTCGTAACAAAACTTAGTAAAAACAACGAAATGTATTTAGATTTAGATGTAAGGTGAAAGTTCGAACGTGGCTTGGTTTTAAACTTCAAGCTCCAATAGAGGACAGTATGAGTCAAACGTTTTATGTAGGCATATAATTGAATTAAAAAGCTTTTTCCAAAATCATTTGAATTTTTTTTAAATTATCATAAGTTATTCCTAAATTTAAAAGAAGGAAAAGCAAAATGAATCAAGTTGTTTCAAAATTGCGGTTCAATAAAATTATTTTAAATTAAAAATTACATGAAAATCGTTCGAGGAACTCGTCTTATTAAACAATCCGCCAACATTAGGAATCTAGTATTATACAAAAAAAAAAATTGGGTTTGAGCACAAAAATTTCCGTTGTTTGCTGCCACAATTGTAAACGGTGTAATTTAACTTAAAATAAACGGTACCAGGAACTGGCACATAGCCTACTTTCTCACAAACATATTTAAATTATTAAACATATTCACTGTGACTTCATAATTTTAGGAGAGGTGATTTATTAAAGTAGGAGATTAAATAATAAATAGTATTATTATCTAGAGAGAAAACTATTCGATCGATTTCGAACAAATTTGCACCAAACACTTCAATAATTAAGCCTATATAGATGCTCGAAAAAAGGTTTTGAAAATTTTTGAAAAACAACCCCCTTTATGGCCAAAATACCTCCAAAAATCAGTTATTATTATTATTATTATTATTATTAGCTAAACTAGAATCTTTAGAAAGATGCGGTTTTTTGCATATGGTAGGGTACATTAAAGGCTACACATAAGCCAAATTTGATCAAAATCGTTAGAGCCGTTTTTTTATAAAAAAATAATAACTGATTTTTTGGGGGTTTTTTTGCCAAAAAGGTTTTTTTTTAAATTTCAAAACCTTTTTTCGTGCATCTATACAGGCCTACTTGACATGTCTGGTGCAAATTTGTTTGAAATCGATCTAATAGTTTTCGCTCCAGCTTTGTATACATACAGACATTCATACATACATACAGACATACATACATACATACATACAGACATACATTTTGTAAAAACCAGGTTTTTTGGACTCAGGGGGTCCCAAACGGATATTTCCACAAAAATCTCAACATCGATTTTTTTGCGATCATTATTACTTTCTCTGTACCATAGTATAGTGAGAAAGTAAAATAGTTTATTACACAGATAGTTATTAGTTATTATTGGTTTAAAAACTAGAAAAGACCTGTATGCAAATTGACTATTTCCAAATGACTTATATCAGAGACTATTCACAGAAGGACTTTGGGTACATTTTCATTTGTAAGAGTTGTAAATTTCCTCGACATATATTGTAGAATTTTATATGTTCTTGCTTATGTCTTATAACCCTTCAATTTCTTGTATTTAAAGTAAATACTCATTTTGAATGACAATTTAACCAAACTATCTTAATCCATAAATCTTAAGAAGTAAACCAATGACATTATCGTGCATCTTAACTACACGTGGTAGTAAACATGATCAAACGAATTTAGTTAGTGGTAACGTTTAATATTTAAAACAAAAACATTAGTTTGGAAAAAAGCAGCTACATCCATCAAAAACGTAAGTGTGAAAACAAGGCCAAGTACCTATCCGAAAAGTGTATGACCTTAAAAATAGTAAGTTCGAAAATACGGTTGATTTTACTCTTTCCATCAGAGGAATAGGCCCACCGTTTAAGGTATACAATCTTCTTCCATACTACATTAGCAGATGTTAAAACGAAAAGAGTGCCAGAATACATTTTTCTTTTAATTTAATCAGTATTCTATTAAAAATGTATAATCATTTAAGCTTTATTTTCTCTTTTGAATAACACTGCAGTGTAAAATAACTATAATTTTAGTTTCGCAGCTAGCTTTAAAAACAGTAGATTCGTATTTAAACATGTACCAGCTGATTACGTCCATCATCTTTAAATACTGAAACAATGCTTGTTCTATGTGATAATTTTTTAGTCTATATTTATATTATATTTAAAAATCATAAATCTGATTTTACGAAGAGTAAGAAACAATTTTCAGTTTTACAAACCTAATAAGTAAACCTAAGACAGGCAAACAGCTGTGATATTAGTTGGCTGTGATAAATAAATCAATAATTAGGTTAGGATGAAGGTTGACAGGTACGAAAAAAGTACCATACAGTAGAGATAGTGATGCATATTTATAACTGCTGATAAGCTTGAATAATTCAACACAAAAACTAGCCTAGATTATACCATTGAATATATAACCTTTCAATTCAATCAGTTTATATTATATAACAACTGATTTCACCTATCATCTGTAATACTTAACAAAACCCGGCGTAGATTATAGCCTACTTACTTTGGGGTTATGTTTACAACTTAAATCATTATAATTTCTTATGAAGTTGATTTTTTTTAAACTTCAGTTATAGAACTAATGTATGCTATAATATGTTATAAGATTTGCTTTGAGGTTATAAACTGTATATAAATACAACCTTTAGCATCAATATATTCTTTTATATAAATTTAAAGAAGATATACTTATTCGTTAAATTTCGGAAACATTCGTACATCTTCGCATAACATATTCGATTATTAATTTCTTCGCTATAATATTAATATATTCTAAATCATTTGATATATCAATATGAAATGAAAAGCAATTAAAAGATAATTTTTTTATCTTTCTTTAAATAGGCCTACTATAATAACGTATATAAATATTTTTTTTACAAATGCACACAGTTTTATAATCATTATAACTGTACACATTTGCCGAGTTAAAAATTCCCACCAGAATAGTTAGGTAGGTCTAGATAGAGTCTGTTGTTTTTAAATACTTTTTTTTTAAATGATGGAATTCTGAGCCTGTAATTTTTCATGAGGGCTTACTAGTTCCAAAATAAATTAAGCGAGGCTTCCATTCCTCACGATTGAGTCGAAATAAAGAACGTCAAAACGACATGTAATAAACTTGTTCAATCTTTATTAACTCGGGAGCGACATACTACTTTCCATGTATAGGTTTTACATTTCTTAAGTACAATTCATTATTAAAACATAGTAAATTAACTTGACACACGAACGGACAAACTATAACGGTTCAGTTACCGTACTCAAACGAAACATAGACTATATTTTGTGCAACAGCCATGAAATAAACGCACACGAGATCGGTTAGTCAGTCTGACCTCGGGTGTTGCAGTTTGCAGTGTTGCGTCAATGTATCGATATATCACAACCCTCACTGATTATCTGCGGACCTTTATAGTTGGACGCAATAAAACGCCCCTATCCTATCCCATCCTACCCTAATCTATATTGCCCTTCAACGTGGCTCGGTTAAGCTCACTGGCTGAACTCTGATAGTTGAACGTTCTTATACAGTTACAATTTTTCGATTGAAGCACTAAATCATTGACAATAATTAGTTTTAGTTGTACAGGAATAGATCTAGTAGTCCTTATTGATTGTTGTGGAACTACATTTTTTTTTATAATCTTTAAAATCGTGTGTTATCGATTATATTTTGCAGGTACATTGAAACCTCGTTTATACGAAATTGATGGGACCAGATCATTTCCGGATAAACCGATTTTAGCGTTTTTTTACCATTATTAGGTCTAAATTACAATGTTGACCGTTGTTATTACTGTACCGGTACATTTATTGCATTGTGTTGTTTTTCTTACAAAACAATAAGTTATAATTATGGCGGTAAATCAAGCTGTGGTAACGAGTTGTTGGTATATCAATATGAGTTGTGGTAATGAGCTCAATAATTACTGTATAACAAAATATTTTTACAGTATTAAAAAAAATTCAAATTTTCGGATAACTGAGGTTTTATTGTAAATAATATATTATTTTGGAATTGATTTACAATGCTCAATGTATACAGTATATATTATTTGTTTAGCTACTTAAATACATACTGCTTTATTTGAATACTTCTATTCTGCCTGCTCAAACGCGTTTCAACGACAATGTCGCCATCCTCAGTGATGCACGGGCTACAGTAACCAAACTATAGTTATAGTTTATAACTATAGTTTGGTTACTGTATACTGAGGTTAGTAAACGTATTTATTGTGAGATTTTGTGTTCAGGTTTTATTTTATCTAAGTTACTTTCTCACAAGTCAAGCTCATTAGTTATTTATTTACTTCTATTCTGAAGTGACTTCTATTCTTTAAATTTGACTTTTTTTCAAATTTCGCACAAAGAGTACTTTGGTTTAAGAGTACACTCAATCAATATACATTCCGGCTATACTCTGATTTTCTTTGGGGTTCTCCATGCAGTCGGACTACGTGCCCACCTTTTCTGAACAGTTACCATCATGAAATCATATCGTTAGCATTTCAATTTATTTTATTTTATGTCGCTCACTGTCTTTGGTTTTCTTGTAGGTCACGTCTAAATATATGTTTCGCATACTCTCAGGCATTTTCAAACCAATGATGGTGGTTTGTATTAATGAAAGCGCGTCTTTTTTATCGAATTTCCAAGGAAAGATGAGCTGTTGCAGTGGCCCTTATGGTGAGACCTAAGATCAGGCGTAGTAAATGAGCACCGATTATAGTTCATAGAACACGTTTCGGGATGTCATTAAAAATGTTTGTATGTACGGGGTAATCTCTGGAACTACTGAAACTATTTAAAAAATAGTTTTACTAGTAAAAATCAACACTATCCCTGAATAACATAGGCCATATTTCATTTTGATAAAAACATTTTTTATTTCAATACTTGTAAATTTACTCGGAAAAATCTTAGGTTGGGCCTAGATTCATGAATAAACACATGTATTACATTTATTACCATAGCAACCAATTTAATAAAATAACAGATAGAACATCTGTTTGTTCCAATATTTCCATTAACAGCTGATTTCAAATTTTTAAGCAATTATTTTTGTATTTATAACTGTTAGGTTAGTTTTTTGTTACAGTGTAGTTCTGAGCCTTGCTGGTTCTTTTAACCTTTATTATAGCTACTGTTATAAAATATAAGGAATAATTTGATTTGAACATTTTACATTATTTACCATCTTAGCTTGGAGTTATTAATCCTACACCTTTATTATAAAGAAAACATAACATGATTATGTGTATATAAGATAAAACGGGGTTGCCATGTGGAGCAGGCAACCCTAGTCCTTAAATAAAGAAATTTATAACTGTACCCCTCACATATTTTTTCATAGTAAAAATATAATATTGTTAGTACTAATTAATTTATGTCGGATTGCATGCTTTATGAAAAATAATTTATCATTGTTATACTTTTATCCTCCAGGGAAAATCGACTATTATTTTCCAGACTGACTGACATACAAATGTGTTCTGTTTTTCTTTTAAACTACAGAAGCCTAACACAACCTAAGAAGGCAAGATCATGTTATTTATGTAAATCATTTGACTCGGACAACCTGTGTATAGAGTGTAACTGAGTGGAACGAACCGGCCGGCGTGCAAAGTAATGTACTTTATTTTAAGATAGTTGTACTGTAAGCTTGACAAATCAGAACAACTCTTTGAGATTTGCCAAAATACAACATAGTATCTTCATTGAAAGCGTTCCAAGAAACCGTACGTTTACTATGACATACGCACTTTATAACATTTAGGCAAACAGGTTCTAATCATAAACATAACCCCAAACTATAATCTACGCTGGATTTATTTAAGTATTACAGACGATGGGTGAAATTGGCTGTTATATTAAAGTACTACATACATACGTACGTACGTGAGTAACAAATAATATAACAGCTGATTTCACCCATCGTCTGTAATACTTAAACAAAACCAGTGTTTATTATAGTTTGGGGTTGTGTTTACAACTTCAATCGTTATAATGTCTTGTAAAGTTAATTTTTTTAATATGAGTTATAGAACTAATGTATGCTATAATATAAGTTATAATATTTGATTTGAGGTTATAAACTGTATATAAATTCAACCTTTTATCATAAATATATTTGTTTATACAAATTTTAAAAAGAGTACTTTGGAAACATTCGTACATCTTCGTATAGGCCTAAATATAAACATATTCAATTATTAATTTCTGCAATATAATATTAATAACTTCTACATCACTTGTATCAATATGAAATACAAAGCAATTAAAATATAGTATTTTTATCTTTCTTTAAATATAAAATAACGTATGTAAATAAAAATGTTTAAAAAATAGGCCTACGGTTTTATAATCCTTATTATTGTACACATTTACCGAATTAAAAATCCCCGTCAGCATAGTTAGGTAGGCCTAGATAAGTTGTTTTTAAATAGTTTGTTTTTTTAAGCGATGTATTTCTGATGTGAATCTAATTAATCAGCCTGTGATTTTTCACGGGGGCAACTGCATTACTTAGTTTTTCATTCAAATATGTCAAGTTTTATTAATTAAAATAAAGTATTTTTAAGTACTTTTTAAAAACCGTTTTAAAATATTTAGGTATTATTTCATTAACTTCCACACTTTAAAATTTGACCTTCTAAGGGCACCATCTGTCGATCTATCGCAGTATTATTTTCACTTGTTCGAATAATAGTATCAAACCAAAATTTGAAATACTGCGCATATATTCAACTAATCAGAACTAAACATTTTGGAGAGGGGCCAAAGTTAAATACCCAAAAATATACATACTTCAAACTTTACTATTTGGTTTCTTTAAATGATACAAACATTGTTAAATATATTCCTAGAAATGTTTCTATAAATGTATTTCTCCTTTCCATTTAGGAAAATACTGTGGCTAAAACAAATTTTAATTTTAAAAAATATAGGAAAGTAGAAGTACTAATTTACTAATGGAGAAAAGATTTGTGTTTCAAATAAGCCATGTAATAGTATATTTCATTACTAGTACCGAAAGTGGCACTTTCCGGTGCGCGCCCAAGTTTCATGTGTGAGGCGGAGCCGAACACAGGAATATCGAATTTCACGTGTGAGGCGAAGCCGAGCATGTGAAAGTGTGTTTCACGTACGAGGCGAAGCCGAGTACGGGAATAATTGGAGCAAGTGCCGGAAAATCACTTTCGGTACAAGTTATGAACGGTACTTTTCATCACGACGCAAAAATACACACAATGCTGAAGAAGAAACCTCAGTAAAATGCAAACTATTATATTTCTCAATTAACATTTTTTTATAATAACAAATTTACTATAATAAGCCTACATAACAACGTAACAATTAGAAGTTCAAGGTTATGTTTATTGTGCATAACAATAATGGGCAAATGGAAAACTAATTGAGAGCAAGGGAAAACAAATTTAGAGCAAGGGAAAATCAGCTGATCGTTTTTCCCTTGCTCTAAATTAGAGCTTGGGAAACGATCGTTTTCGTTGCTACCAGCTGACATCGAAAGTAGCTACTTTCGGTACGGAGCGATGAAAAATATATTTTCTTTTCATCCTAGCGTTTAAACTAATACTTTTTTATTATTTTATTTATTTTGAACGCCGAGTTCCCAACCCATAGTTCAGCACAACAACACACCCCATATAAAATGGTAAAAATGTTTTTTATGACATTATATTTCCCTGATGTTTTAAATCCACCACATTGAACCTCTGTTAGTACAGTCCTCCTGTTATTAAATCTGACCATAACCAAACTCGAACTGTTAATTTACATTTGATATTTCTTTATAGATATTTATTACTGGGAAATATTTGCTTAACCCCAAAACGTATCCCTTAAGTTTAAAATTAAATTAAAATGTACATTATTAGCGTCATAATGACAGACATATTCCTGCTTCATGAAACAAGTGTTTTGTTTTACAATTTCGTAATTTGAAACATTCGAATTCAGTTTTCCCAAGTCGTAAACTTATTAAATTGTTGTACTTTATACCGTATACGCAAAAATACCATTAAAATGTGCTTCCAGTTAGTAAAGCAGCGAACCGCAAAATGTTCGTACTCCGAGATGGCGTAACAATAAAGTCCGCTGACTGAACGCGTGGGTCGATATTGGGGAGAGTAAAGTAGCGCGCTAATCCGTAAACCATTGATTAGTAAACGATTTACGATATGTACTGCTAGTGTGGTGTGAGTGTTTTGAACTTCAACATTTCTATTTGTAGGCCTACAAAATAGATGTTAAAACTGTTTTGATAATTAACTAAAAACATATATTTTTTTAATAATACTATCTTGTTTTTTATTTCTGAAAGAATGATGGTTAACTCGTTTTTCAAAGTGCAATCTTCTAAAAATTGCGGGCGGTGAATAGGATTTTACCATGACGTTTTTTTCATCTACTATGTATATAGCACACATGTGTATATAGGAGAGTATGTATTTTACTTGGTAATACCTCTGAAATGGTCATTGTGCTTCCTCATTTCATAAATTTTGTTTTTATTCAACATTTTCTATACTTTTGAAGAGTAAATCAGAATATCAGAATTTCGCCATAAAAATTTACACTTCTCCCGTATGGTCACACCTGGATTTTTTTAAATTCTTTACCAACATTTTTTACAAATAAAATGTTGTTTTTCAGATATAAAAACATAAACAAAATAAAATAAGGCTTCCCCAATGTTATACAAGGGAACCACTACAATATATTTGACAAAATATTAACGTAAGACATACGATTCGAAAAGTTATTGCACTACAAATGACCACCAATGTCTGCAAAGCAGTCAAAAACATTCAGTTTTGGTGAGGTATAAACTCTACAAACTCGATAACTGAACATGTAGGTCGATATTGAGAGGGGGGGGGGGGGCAGTTAAAGGAACGCGTTGATCCATAAACCACTGATTAGTTATAATGAATGAAATTTAAATTTAATTTGGTGCGAGTGTTAAATCAATACCATCCCCACCCACAGTAGCCTGTAGGTGTCCACGCGCCGTGTTTTTCTTTCCAGGCAATACGTTATACAAGGCTATTTGGTACACTGTATGATTCAAGTGCGTATCTTACATGCACCAAAGAAGTATATATATGATTGTAGAAAAACATTCTGAACAGGTCGCAACAAGAGTGCGTGTGGCATTTTGCATTAAGTTGTACAGAAATCATATATTACCGGGAAGACTCGTGCGTGCAATCCCCTTTAATACTTCATAACTTATTGTATTGTTTACATTTTAATGAAGGTGTAGGATTAATATAACCTCATTGCTAATACGGTGGTAAGTAACGTCTAAATTAAATAATTAAATTTACTATACAGGGTAATTCAGAACTATACGGTCATGTCTCGTTAGCTCGGTCTATAGCTATAAATAAGAAAAAAAATTATACAAACATAGTTCCGAAAACGCTTCGTTTTCCAGATATCCGCCATTTTTACAAAGTAATTTATAACTAGAGAAATGTTTGACTTACTGAGTTCAAACTTAGCACGAAATTTAACCTAACAATGATCTATCTCAAGAAAAATAAACGATTATATCCAATCACACGTTTCAAAATACTTAAGCTCGGCGCCGTTGATTTTTCGTGAAAAAGTCGGGTTAAGTTCAGAACAAGCGTTTGGGGTTAATATATAATTTATTTATCAATCCCTTTACATAGATTAATATAATGGTCACAGGATAGATACAAAACCACCAACCATCGATAATCCTGTCCAATTGCTACAAGTTACAAGATCGTATCATCGGGGATTGCCTCTACCTGTTCAGTGCAATGTCTAGCCTTAAACCTTCTCCAAATCGCGCTGAAACCATATGGCAACGATACACACTGAACTCAATGGAGAATCCATGCGCTTTGAAGGCCTTGGTGAAGTGGTCGCTCTCCAACGGATTATAGATCTGTGTATATCTCGTGGGTTTGTACTCTACAAACACACTCTGTTTTAGTATCCTCACCGATGTCCGCGCTTGTTGCCCGACGAAAACATTTAGTGGTCGCAATACAAACTATCTCTGTATTTATATCTATTTCCAGTACCGCCTTCTATCATCCCCTGCTCATGATACGTATAGTTTAGGATGCCTCTCACCACGGTATAGACCTACATACTCGCTTTCTACCGTTTTTTCGCTTTATTTTCGTCGCTGCCGAAGCTCTTGAATTGGCTCAGTACTGGAAGTTTTAGGCTTATTGCATTTTGTTTGTGATGTTTTTGCTGACTAACGTTTTATGCAATTTCGAACATATTTATGACATATTCGAGTTATTGGAAAAGAAGTTATTTTGCAGTT
>JAGFPH010000030.1:175667-203759 GCA_018207615.1 Philaenus spumarius
ATTATAATATACAGAATGTTCTGAAACTTCAGTAGTCCTTGGCAAAATTTTTACAATGTGTATATGTCATCAAATGCTTAGTTTTCTATCCAGCAGCAATTTTGTGTTTTTTATTATGTTTTTAAGATATTATATTAAACATTGAATGATAACAATCTTGATTTTTAATCGCTTTTAGTCCATACTAATATTATAAAGAGGTAGGTAACATTTGTTTGTTTGTTTGCTTGTATGCAGGGGGTAATCTCTGGAACTACTGAACCGATTGAAAAAATAGTTTTACTAATAAAAAGCTACACTATCCCCGAGTAACATAGTCTATAATTCATTTTGATAAAAAGTAATTTTTAATTTCAATATTTGTTAATTTTAGTCAGAAAAATTCTTAGGTTATGCCTAAGGTCCATTAACAGCAGATTTCAAACTTTGAAGCAATTATTATTTGTATTTCTAACTTTTATTTTAGGTTTTTATTAAAGTGTAGTCCTGAGCCTTGCTGGTTCTTTTAACCTTATTATAACTCCTGTTATAAAGTATACGAAATAATTAGATTTGAACATTTAACATTTTACCATCTTAGCTTTAGGGTTATTATGAATCCTACACCTTTATTATAAAGAAAACATAACATGATTATGTGTAAGAAGGTTACAACGGGGTTGGCGTGCGGATCACGCAGGGGTTTACCCTAGTATTATAAAGTGATATTTGTCTTCAATAGCTGAAGTAATTACATCTGTTATAAAAATTTAATACACTCAGTAATGTTGATAAAGATGTACTATATTTATACACATTACTAATACAAATACGGGTCAAACATTTATTTCAAAAACGATTCATATTTAAAAGATATACGGAAAGCTCGCAGCTGCCCACACTTTCCCCCGCTACCTACGCCGCTCATCCCACGAGATATATTCACTAAAATAAATTTAAAATATAAATCGTTCCTGAAATACATTATATTATGTATTCGTCATACTAAGAAATATGAATAATAAATTAAATCTTTTTAAACACGAATGTGTAGATCAGGTTTAATTATTACAGACATATTTCTCAGATAAAATAATAACTGCTTTTATAGATACGGATCAGAAATGTTTATATAATATTAATAACTAGAGGGCTTCACTTTCTGTTCACTCATCTCCAACCCCATCGGCTACTCGCAGGGAATCAAATGCAGATTATTGAAAACTCTGATATTTTTAACTTAGAAAACTCAGAAATTGTAACTGATTAGGACAAAGGAACTTGGATTGGGGTAAAGTTGTGGGGGTAGTGATGACCTAAATCGTGATGCATGCGCAGTAGGGCCAAAGGTTTTGCGTGAAAGATAGGATTTCTTTTATATAATATAGAGACAAGTTTTATTACAGCCCAAAGTTTCGGAAAAGACGGTAAAAACTGTGTCTATACTAGATTCAATTTTCGTAGAAATTAATTAGCGTGGATCGAAGTGAGCCTTCTTATCCTCTAGACTCAAGGCATAGTGACATTTTGGAAGAGAACTAGTCAGTAGCTTTCAACCGGATTTTTGTCAAATAAAACTTAATGGATTATGACATTACTGTTTTTCATATGGATTATGGCACTTACAGTTTATGTCGATACCTTTTTTTATTGATTTAATGTATATTATGCAATATTTATTTATCCAAACAAGTTCCTTGGGTGGAAGTGAGAAACACACTTTCAGAAGTTCATCTGTTACACTTATATACCCAACTAAAATATACTAAATTAGCAATGCGATCGTGGCCTAACCGGCTAAAGCGATAGTCTATGGTGATGGACTCTGCTGGTTTAAATCTCGGCAAGACCAAAACTTTTTTCGAACACATTAAATAGAGCGTTTCACTTTAGGAGCGTTTCACAAAATGCATGGTTAAACGCTTGAAGGTAAAATCCGATTCTCCCCCAGCAACAAGAAAAAATGTAATTGTATGCTTATAAGACCACACAAGTGTGTAAAATTTGTATTAATTAACACAACTTACGAAATGAGGAATCACAATGTTTATTTTGTAACACAACTTATGAAATGAGGAGCACAATGTCCATTTCGCTAATTAAACTACACATTGTCTAACATTAACGGATTAAGCCTATGATGTAGGACAATCTGTTCTGTTGCACTTATATACCCAACTCAAATATACTAAATTAGCAATGCGATTGTGGCCTAACCGGCTAAAGCGCTAGTCTACTGTGATGGACTCTGCTGGTTCGAATCTCGGCAAGACCTAAACTTTTTTCATGCAGATGGAATAGAGCGCTTCACTTTAATAACGTTTCACTTTAGAAGCGTTTCACTTTAAGAGCGTTTCATAAAGTAGAGCAATTCACAAAATGGTGAAACGCGTGAAGGTAAAATGCGATTCACCCCCAGCTACAACAAAACTATATACTCTGCTATACAAACATGTATACACATTTTTTTGGACGTGGTGCGCCTATAGAAGTTTACAGTTCAAAAGTCTCACTTTATATGGTCACGTTGTCTGCACAATTACCCATAACAGCAGTTAAATCGTAATGTGGTCTTGTAAACAGTAATCACAACAAATAAAATAAAAATCAATAGTTAGAAAGTAAGCAGGATTTTAACTTGTACTGTAATTATACTACAAGCCGTTTTTCTGTAACTAATGGGGCCCCAAACATAAAAAATAATTTAGAATTAAGCACAAAATTAGATTACTGGTATTTGGAGGCAGTCGGTTATTTCCATCATCAAGCTAAATTAGAACTATTGTACAAAGAAATACAAATAGAATTCAAAGAAGGATAAGTAAGTATAGGCAAATGTGAATCTTTCAACCTACTCACGATTGAGGTATATTACATTTTAAATCATTTATAACAATTACTTCACTCCAGCCCGTGATGTACGCAACATGGACACACCTAGCTGGTTTATTACAAGACGAAATCAAACGATAACTTTAATGGTACATGTATTTACATTTGTTGTGCCTTCTACAACGATGGTCACATGGTAATACGAAATCCAACGCCAACTACGTTATTTTATCTGTGTTATGACAAACTCTATACATCCGTTGGTGTTTTCCTTAAATATTGTAGTAAAGTGTTGCGAAATAATCGAGAGTCAAATAACAGATAACTAGTCAGCAACTGTTTACTTTACTTCCGCCCTCCTTCCATAAAAGTCTGGGTAAGTGATATATTCTTTAAATAATACGTTTAAGACTTAATAGGACAATGCACTTGTTATTTTGATAAATATTTCACGGTTTAACACATTAGTAAGGGGGCATTATACGCTGCAGCTTGCAGCGCTACAAGATGATGTGCTTACTGATGGAAATATTGTATGACTTTGAGTTTGCTGGCCGGAGATGTTGAAGGAATCAAACGCATGCGCAGTACGTAAAGCTGCTATATGCTTGTTAAAAATATCAAAACAATCCGATGTTCGTCAGCATGCTGCTATCAGCTTGCCCACCACATTTGTACCCTATACACGCGCAGCTTGCAACTCTACATACTGATAAAAGCACTGCAAGCTGCATGTAATACCCCCTTGTAAGATCTATCTAATTCTGTTGATACTTAATACTTCATAGTACCTTACCCTTCTGCCGTCGCGGGTCACAGCCAAGGTAACGCCCGATAACTTCACGCTCTTCTTATTGACGCTCCCCGGTTTACAACCGGACACGGAAGCTTTCTTACACACCGTGTGGTTGGCTGTTGTGGAGGAACTCGCTTCTTCGCCTGGCTGTGTGTTGTTGTTGCGATCGCTTTCAAATTTCGCCGTCATATCTAAAGCCGGCCGTGTCTTGATGAGAAGAGTTCGTGGTTATTTTGAACATTTGTACGTTTTGAACTTGCACTGTTGGAGATACATTCGTTCCTGATGGAAGGGATGGGCGTTTACCTGGAACACAAGGGTTAGTATTAGTGAGATTGCCTTTGCAACCCTGTAAATCAACTTCACAACTACACGAACAGAATCAAGTAGCCTACGCACTTACGCCTTAGTAACAAGACGCCTCCTAGGAGGCCAATGATTAAACTTTGAGTGGGAGCCAAAAGTGTAAGACCGCATCATTGTGAATTTACATATAGCCTGTAGCAATTCGTATTGCAAAAAATATCCTGGCACTAGCAATTAATCTATACTAATATTATAGAGGTCAAATTTGTTTGATTGCTTGTTTGTATGTAGAGGGTAATCTCTGGAACTACTGAACCGATTGAAAAAATAATTTTAGTTATCATATTCTACACTATCCCTGAGTAACATAGGCTATAATTATTCATTTTGATAAAAAAATTTTCTATTTCAATATTTGTAAATTTAGTCGGAAAAATTCTTAGTAGGCCTAGGCTGATGAACCAACACATATTTCTTGAATGTATTTGCATTGTTTACCATTGCAACCAATTTAATAAAATAACTGATAAAACAGCTGTTTGCTCTAATATTTCCGTTAACAGCTGATTTCAAACTTGGAAGCAATTATTTGTATTTCTAACTTTTAGGATAGGTTTTTGTTAAACCGTAGACCTGATCATTGCTAGTTCTTTTTAACCTTTGTTATAACTGCTGTTTAAAATAAAAATATACGAAATAATTTTATTTGGACGTTTAACATTATTTACGTCTTAGCTTTGGGGTTATTATTAATCCTTACACCTTTATTATAAAGAGAATTTAACATGATTATGTGTATAGAAGATGCCAACGGGGTTGGCGTGCGGAGCACGCAGTTGTTATTCGTTTTTAACGCTACCTTTCCTGAAGGCATCAGCTTTAACGTGGCTATTGTATTTTTCTCCAAGCTCTTAACCTTATGTTGAAACAACGAGCTCACTGCCTTATAATTCACCAGTGCTCCATAAGTTCTATGAAATTCGGAACCCTCAAAGGTAGTTTTTAAAAAATATTTTAACTAAAGGAAATCAGCCTTACATAAAGCTGTGGTTACCTTAGCTGCGAGCAGATATGCTCTTCATTTTAAAATTCTTATAAATATGTATATAATAGCATATTATGTTTGATAAAATTTTACTATTTCATTAAACTTATAGAAAAACCACAAATTTACTAATTTACGTAGTTTCCCCTACTCACGTATATTTCCATTATACTGACCCCTTTATAAACGCCGAGTTATAGGCCGTCTATGTTACTGAGGAAGATGTAAAGTAACCATCTATAAGAGTTTAAAATCGGCTCAAAAATTTTATGGTTCTTGACGTCGTCCCTGTATAGTATATTTAACATACTTAAATATTTATTTCATAATTTCAAATGTATTTTATATAACTTATACGATACGCTAGTCTTTAAAATAATTTGATTTTAAGGAGTTTGTCCTTATTATAAAAGATTTAGTACTATACTGTAAAATAAAGAAAACCAATGCTACACCTATATAATAAAACCAAATTTTAAAAGAAATCCAATTAACTCTGTCAACTACTTTTCAGTCTCTAGTACAATCACACAATACAGGATCACAGTTAAATCCTCAGTAACATTTACGTTATTCCTGTTTAAAGATACAAACGCTTACTTTAAGAAAACCGTATACAATCTCTAGTATAAATATGGAGTTTCAAATCTTCTAATTTCCAACATTTTTGTTTAACCAGTTTGAAACATAAAACACTTAAACGGCGGTTTTAAAATATTGTATTATTTGGAAGACAGTGTTTAACTCCTCGTAAGTTTCATCAAAATCGTACAGTCGTTTTTTAGTTAAATCGTTATAAACACAAAATATTCATAATATATTATATTGTTAAAAAAAATATAAACAAGTTTAAAAATGTGTGTTTGTCTTTTAAATCGCACGAAATATGAATTGAACGGAAAGTACTTCGATTTGCATTTCAAGTTAAAAACAAGATACTTTTCAACAGTATTCTTGCAATACGTAACAATGCAACTTTAAGTTTTGTGAATTTAATATATTCAGCGCTTAAAGTTATAACATTTTTTTAAACTTCCAAGTTTATTGAAAAACAATTTGTAACCTTTGCCAAGAAAACTATTTTATATTGTTAAGTCATTAATTCACACTATATTAGTTGTCAAAGTCTAATTGTTTACAAATAGTCGCTCTAAACTAACTTACATTTCAAACATTTCCTTCCACGAATTCAATTTTATCTTTTTTTGGCGACACATTTTTTTATATCCAACACAAAATAAAATTATTTGACACGATGTCAAACTGGAAACAACGAAGTTTCCGAGCGACCGCAACTGACGTTATGTGTCAAAGAAACGCACACTGACTGAGGCACTCGCTTTGGTACGATATTAACCGCGGAGTTTCCCTCCGCCTCAAATGAAATTTCCCTACGTCGGTAAATATTTCCCTCTCTAAGTGATGCGTACTTGTTTTGTTTATTTAATAGGGGGAAATTAATTGTTCCAAATAAAAAAAGTGTTCGGTAATAATAAATAGTGGGGTCTCGGGTATGCTTTCTCCTCCGACCTTAGTGCTTGCTTCGCTCGCACCATTGTATTTGCAGTAAGTTAACGTACCCTACATTTTAGGTAGAATGTTTTACTTATATTCATACAGGAATAACTTACTATTTCAACCAATACGAAACCATAATTTATTAATTGTATTGTTTTGTATAAAAGGTAAACGTATATTTGACAAAAAAAAAAGAAAAAAAGAAAAAAATACGCAAAATGTAAGTATATTATTAGGTATTTCGGCATCAGATAGGTTATCTATCTAGGCCTACAAGCAATATGGAGTGTTATGATTGCACTACAGTACAACTGTCAATAATTCCTTAAAGATTGTTTCTGCGAATCAAATCCAACATATTATTTTAGACCAAACTTATAATTTTGTTGAGTTATTGAAGCTAATAATGGTTTTATCAACGGGTTTTATATGCTATTATGTTGTGGTTGCTGTGATAATAACTATACAAATGGATACAAATCGGCCCATGTAAATCCAATTTAATCTTTTTTTTTTCAATTTGTTTTGACAATATTACTTAATTCTTGTAGAAAATCTCGATATTGCGCACAATTCTGTAAAATACAAAAAGATTTAAATAAAAGAAAAAATAGAAAATTCCTTTGTTTATCTGAAATGGAGTCCAGCCTACAACTCAATACTAATGTGGATTGTGAGATTTATTTCAATAACTCGTAAATAGAAGATGATAAAAAAAGTATGGCAGTTGCTTTACTGTGAAACTATATAAGATGTGCAAAAACTTAGCGTTGTTATATATTGGTGCAATTGTCTTGCTTATTTGAAATAGAAGTAATTGTGAATTTCTATCACTAAAAGTTTTCCAACTGACTGGTTTATATTAACAAGCCAATGTTGTTTTTTAATTGCATCACAACTAATGTTTTACTACAACCAAAATAGTTAAAAACTGCGTTTACCTAACTGAAATAGTTTGGTGACAAAGCAATTTAATGGATGCCACCGTTGTGCCGCCAGGAGATGTTGTGTACAGGTATTTAATGTGTGTAAAAGTGAACTATCTGCAGCTGAGTACTATACTATACTCTTTTCTAAAAACATCGACTAGTTATTACACCTCATAAATGCAGTCTACTAAACTTGATGAAAGACAAACTAACTAAACAATCAATACAACACACTAAACACAAAGAAACAAAGACTGTTCAAACTGATTATTATTTCATATTTATGTTTTTAGAAAGAACTGTAGTTTCTGGCGCGTTCAATATCACTACAGTACATAAATTTGCCTAGTGTGACCTTTTGGATAAGTATATTTTCTGAACATGCTACCAAGGATTTCAATCAGAACCTTTCAACTGAGTACGACAGAAAGTACATTTGCTGAGTATGGCATGGTGGTCCCAATGAAAAACGTCCCTGTAATTTTACTGTGTTGTAAATTTTTCAGACGGGTTAGTACATCCGATGAGGTCATACTTACTTGTCAGATCATAAATTTAACCAGACAAGATCCATTCTTCGTACTTAAAGTGGATGTCTTACAGGGGTCGCTTATATGAACGATGTAATTAAATATCTATATCAACGATAGTCCAACAACAGATAATACTAATGTGCCTATATATATATATATATATATATATATCGATATCCGCACAGACATGGCGACCACCTTTAATTTAAAGTAGGCTACAAAATTTCACTCAACACTCTTGAGCCATGGCGGCTTGGAGAGTAAAGGCGAGTATGTCAGAGTGCCAAGCACTTCTATTCTAACAGTCCAACCGCACATCTTAGACAAACCACTCGACCTACTCAAGAAGAACTTTCACTAGGAACGCCAAGTACCTTCGGGTAAACCTGGACAGGAAACTTCTTTGTCAGCCCACATACATAATCATTGAAAGAACAATAGGGCCCACAGACGATCAACTTGGTCGCCAACCTTGTTGTCAACCATTGTCGGTTAATGCAACAGACGACACGAGATTTTGACAACCAAGTTGCCAACATCATTATATTATATTGATGCTATATTTGGTTCCGCTCACCAAATATCAAACCTATTTGATCTTACCTCAACAAGCATGGCATGTTGACAACAAAATTGGCGACCAAGTTGATCAGACGTAAGACCTTTTAGAACCATACAACTGCACCCTTTGCTCAATAATACAACTTGTAGGCCTACTGAGAACGGCTACCAACTTCGTAGCACGCTCCCCAACCCTCGCCCGACTGGGGATGCGCTGGGAACATACAAATCAAACGAATACAGCTATTCCAAAACATGTTGATTAAAGCACCCATACGTTGGGGCATTACATAAACATTTTAATTTGCCTTCATCAAAAAACTCATCCATCAACTAGCAACTAAACTCTACAAGGGGGCTTATTAACATCCCACCTCACATTTGATGGTATCACTGGGTAGATACGACACATCCAGCTACACAAATTGTAAATGCATTTTACTAATCCTCACGGCCTACTAAACTGATTCAGATGCAGTAGACACCATAGGGTAGCATTAGGCAAGGTCTTCGGTTTCACTCATTATCTTATCTTTTTTACAGGCACTAGTAGTAGGAGACAGTTTCATGCCACTAACACATTTTTCTGTTGCAAGCCACTAACCTTGCACTCTTGCACGTTGCATGTTATTTTTGCAAGCTTATATCAGTTTCGAGTAGGCAGCAGATGATATTTCATGAAGTGTAATCCTACAGTAAGCTCACTTACAAGGTATTTTTAATGAAATCCCCTCCCTCCACTTTACACATTACACCCTGGATGATGCTAACCTGTTTCGGCAGACAGACTTCTTCTGCAATACTTACTTGATCTTCCATGCGATTTTTCCTAACTAGAGACTTTTCCAGTCAATTTTTTTTTATTTCACTCTTCATGGGCAATTACAGGTCTGTTCATTTTCACTATTATCCGATTACGCGGGAAAAGCGCTTCTCAGCTTGGAACATGGACTCCTGGCTCTTTCAAAGCAATATTGATACTCGCATTCTCATGGTAAGACGAAGAGGCTCACTAGAGGTTGGCCATACCTCGTAGGCTGTGTCCTGTTTATTTGGGTCCAATCTGAAAAAATATTTGTTTTCTTTGTCTTCGTAATGGCAGCAAATTTATCGCTGCAAATTTGTCATTCGGATCAAAAATTTGTGTATTACTGTATGTGTTTAATTGAAATTGTTGATTCACTCCTTCTACTCCCAAAATCTGAAACGCTAAGGTCGCAGAAGTAGGCTTTACAACTAGATTTAAAAAACCTCTAAAATGTAATAGTTCTAAACATGTTGTAGAAATAAATTATTTGCTACGAAAGTTCTTTGTTTTTTTTTTCATTCGTGCTTAGTACTTATTGTGTTCATATTATAGTATTTGCAAGTAAATTTTACTCAGTCAAATTTTGTTTGACCAGTTTGACATCATTTGACAAATGATAGGTTAATAAAATTATAACAGATTTAAAAAAAGGGTTTCCGAACTCAAATATTTGTCAGCCGAACTAGAAATGATTTTATTTGAGCTCTTTGGTCTAGTAAAGTATGTTCCACTTATTTGAGATTAACTCACACATCAAGTGATTTCTAGGCCTACGTAATTGTTTTACACTATTTATTATTCAGGAATTGTTATTTTTCTGCTTTTTCAGTATTGGCACAGAGAAGAAAAGGATATATTACCAGAGATCTCACTGTCAAGCTAAGAGGTGTTCAAAATTCAATCTGAGAATTAACAGACAACATACCACAACTGAGTAATGTTGCCAAGTTAAACGATAAGGATGAGATGAAGAAATTTTCTACTCGCCGTTCAACTAAGAAATACTGGAGCTTTATGTTTGACTGAAACTTATTCCAGTGACATCCGTGTAATGGTATATTACATTTCAAGCCTGGTAAATAGTGTAAGCGTGATAGTTCCATGAGTTAAGTACCTGTATTACAAGAAAACAGATATTTTTTGTGTAGTATGAAGACAAATATGTATACTTTGATCAGTCTGTACTTCCGTGTGGACAGCTTTGTTATCCACTTTTTAGTATAACATTTAACAAATATTTGGTTTTAGTCTTCAAATGCATGAGCATAAAGTTAAAATGAAAATAATCAAACAATTAAACACCTCGTTCGTGATTTGAGCCTCTAAGTTTCTTCTTGTAACTTTAAAACCAAAGGATGTAAAAATCTGTAACCAATCTTGAAAAATTCACTTAGTGTACTTTTTAAGGAAAATAATAACCATGGAGTTTTGGAAATGTAACCCGTGCTTCGGACGCCTTCCTTACAATTATTTCTATTATTTTAAACTTTCTATTTATTAATGGTGTAGGATTATTCATAACCTCAAAGCTACAATGATGAGTAGTGTGACATGTCTAGATCAAATTATTGTGTACAACATAACTTCACTTAAAATGAAGATTCATAAAAAGATAAACGGTACCAGGAATTGGCACATACTTTCTCACAAACATATTTAAATTATTAAACAGATTCACTGTGACTTCATAGTTGAAGGAGAAGTGATTTATTAAAGTAGGAGATTAACTAATAAATATTATTTGTATTATCTAGAGAGAAAACTATTCGATCTATTTCGAACAAATTTGCACCAAACACGTCAATTAATGCTGTGTAGATGCACGAAAAAAGGTTTTGAAAAACAACCCCCTTTATGGCCAAAAAAACCCCAAAAATCAGTTATTATTATTATTATTAGCTAAACGAGAATTTTTAGAAAGATGCGGTTTTTTGCATATGATAGGGCACATTAAAGGCTACAAATAAGCCAAATTTTATCAAAATCGTTTTAGCCATTTTTTTTATAAAAAAATAATAACTGATTTTTTGGGGGTTTTGTTTTGCCAAAGAGGGGGTAGTTTTTCAAAATTTTTCAAAACCGTTTTTCGTGCATCTATACAAGCCTACTTGACATGTATGGTGCAAATTTGTTTGAAATCGATCTAATTGTTTTCGCTCTAGCTTTGTATACATAAAGACGTACATACAGACAGACATTTTGTAAAAAACCACTGTTTTGGGCTCAGGGGGTCCCAAAAAGGATATTTTCAAAAAATCTCAACATCGATTTTTTTTGCCATCACTATACTTTCTTTATAATATAGTGAGAAAGTAAAAACCAGCATAATTTGGTTTACTCCTAACTACAAACTCTCTTGTTCCCCTAAACACAAATTTTAATAATTTACAGTTTAGTTTTAATAAAGGAGTAAGATCAATCATAACTTCAAAAAATGTCTAAATTGCTTAAACGAGCGTTACATTTATATAATGTATTTACAAATTTAATTATAAAGTTGTTTACTGCTTAGAAATCACTAGACCGGGTGTCACAAAAACCCTAGTGCACTCTATATTTTCGGATTCTACACCGCAAAAAGAACAGAAAATATACGGTAAAATATTTTGAAATACTTTCCGTTTAGCCATTACGAGTCATTTTTTATTTTACATAAGTTATCATGGACACCAGGATTAGCTTAAAACTAATGTTTTGACTGCAATATCTTTTATAAAGTCTGAGAAACGACTTTAATATTTTTTTTTTTTCAAAATTATCTAATTTCCAAATACATGTATGTTTTTCTTGGTGATAAGTTAAATAAAATTAAGTTTTCAGACGTTAACATGTTATTTTTGGGCATAGACGAATTAAAATACAGTATTTTAATCGTTAAAAGAGAACGATATTTTGCTTCTTGTTAATTCTTGGTAAATTTTACGTCTTTTAAGATATTTGTAAACAGTTAATATGACAGCCAATTAATTTGTAAAATACAAACATAATATCTTACCTATTTGCAAATTTATTGAAGCTAATTGAAGAATAATTTGATAATACTGTACTAAACAATTTTTATCCTTTTTGTATGTAAAATACTGAATTTATAGTGTCAAGAACTGTTGCTTTCGGTACACATGTACACTTTGTAAAATAGTATTTGTTTTTTAGTTTCATACACTTACTGAGTGTATTTTTGAATTTTATTATACTACTCAATAACCAAAATGTTTGGGAAAGTATAGCCGGAGTTGTTAAAACTTTACATTAAGTCTAAATGTTTGTGCAAACCCCAACTACGAGCGACTAACGTTTCTTAGAAAATGCATTTTTTAACATTGAAAACAATTTTTCAAAATACATAATATTTCAAATACGATATTGCATTTACCTCCTAAACGTTTCCCTGCATCTGGTCAGCCTGTTTTAGGTGGTGTCCCGGGAGCCAATAGACGCGTGCCGCCCGGTGTGTGACGTCAGTGTGCAAGAGAGAGAGAGAGATGATCTGACGGCAGATCTGTGGTTTGTGGGTGGGCGGGCGGGATGGATTGATGGAGTGGCCGAAATTATCCGCGCGAGGGGATTTTTACACTTATTTTAATTTGAGAGGGATTTCACGGCGCGGCGCGGATGTGTTAATTTGCAAACTGGAATGAAATTTATTTTTTCGATTCTTTGAATCGTCCTTCTTTACTAAAGTGTTTATATGTATTTTACTGTCTGTACGGTGATGTAAGGGGGGGGGAGTGTACAAAATTGAGTAATTATTTTTGAAGTGTAAACTTCTATAGTCGCACCGCGTCCAAAAACATTTAAGGGAAGTGAATCGGATTTTACATTTTTCCGTCACGCTCTACTATATAAAAGTACACATGTGTATAGTTTACTTGGTAATACCTCTGAAATGGACATTGTGCTTCCTCATTTTGTAAATTTTATTAAAATAGTTTACTTGGTAATACCTCTGAAACGGACATTGTGCTTCCTCATTTCGTAATTTGTGTTTAAATAGTTTACTTGGTAATACCTCTGAAGTGGACAATGTGCTTTCTCATTTTGTAGGTTGTGTTAAAATAGTTTACTTGGTAATACATCTGAAATGGCATTGTGCTTCCTCATTTCGTAAGTTGTTTTAAAATAGTTTACTTGGTAATGCCTCTGAAATGGACATTGTGCTTCCTCATTTCGTAAGTTGTGTCAAGATAGTTTACTTGGTAATACCTCTGAAGTGGACATTGTGCTTCCTCATTTAGTAAATTGTTTTAAAATAGTTTACTTGTTACTACCTCTGAAGTGGACGTTGTGCTTCCTCATTTCGTAAGTTGTGTTATCTTTATCTTGTCACATTTACAATAGAAATCTAATAAATTTTAAATAATATAAACAAGATGGTCTATATTCATTACAGTTTTCACTTCTGTTGGCAGTCCCATGACTGCTTTCTTTTTTCCTTAGGACTGTTGTTCTGCATAGCCTACCTTCTCAGACTGTCCGGATGCAGTTCAATCGTAAAAAGTGTGAATAATCAGAGTGCTTAGGAATACTTTCAGAATTCTCGATAAAGAAGAAAAACCCACGTCGACATATTTTATAGAACGCGTTTAGACAGTACGCCATTTTTTAATTTTTACAAACAATCATAGTAGTTGTTTTATGTAGTTAAAATCATGGAAATTATTTGTACATAATCTTCTATAAGGATACTAAAATAATAGCATTGTACTGTATTGATTTTTTATATTTTCAAAATAAATGACATTACACTTTTAATTTTCAAACGCGTTTCAACGAAAAAGTTGTAATCTTCAGTGACGTAATAGCTACAACTAAATTGTAACTAAGGAAACAAGGTTTTATGCTACATGTATATTTATGCCCTCTTACATAGAATAGCGTGGTCTTAGTTTACAAACAACCAATAGGGCCAACAATAACAATATAATAAGACATGCAACCTATAGGTTTATAGTTAAAATTAATATAACAATATTATGTCTAAAAATAGAGAATAATTAGAATGAGTGGTTAATTGTATGATATTCAACGATTAAGATATGTAACTAGGCCTAAACTAATTGAAATTAATTTTGGAATTCAAAGAACGATTAAATTGTTTTCAAATGCACAACTAAAATGAAATTCATTCTAGTATGTAATCGCTACTTATGCACAGTTTAAAAAAATAAATAATTATATATTTAATAATAAAAATCATAGTAAACATATAACCTTGTTTCCTTAGTTACAATTTAGTTGTACTGAAGATGACGACTTTGTGTTCTGTGTTTTCATTTTTAGAAATAATATTTCTCAAGCGTCAAGCTCGATTATATTAATTACACTTACGTAACAAAAATACATTTTTGTAAACCGTGTAAAATCAAATAATTTTAACATAAAAAAATGTGTTTCAATTTTTTGTTGCAGCTCATTTCTTTTTTTTATACACCTAGTAGTTTACGTGCCTTATTATTATAAACATAATAGAAATTGTATTCTTTCTGAATTGATAAAAAATGGAGTCGTGAAATTAAAACCCTACTTTAAAGGACATTTCCCGCTGAACATTTTCGGTCCTATAACATGTTTTGCTTAAGTTTTTCGGCAAAGCGTTAAACGGACAAAGGTAAATTTAAATAAAAACCTTCACATTTACGCTGCCATTATTTGAGTATAAACAAATTTAAAAGTAACAATAATATGTATTTCAATCGAAAAATTGTTCGGTCTTTTCTGTTTTACTCTTGCGATTTTTTGATAACGGCAACAGAAAACGTGGACACAAATAGTGTGTCCTAAATAGAATGAGATGTACCGGAGGTAAACATGTTTTAATTAATTTACTGGGTAACAATGAGTAAAACGTATATTTTTCTTCTCCCCACCATTCAGTACAGAAAACGGGCATTCTGAACACTCTAGATAACAAAGTGTGTGTCATATTAGTAGATATAGTTCATGTTAACGCTACAACATAACAATTTCAATATCAAACTGTACAGTCATTAATAGCCAAACATACGCTACGCAAAAGAACAAGCAAATTCTGAGAAAGCATTGGAATTTATTCAACGACAGTCACAGCTGACAGATTACTGAGGAAACATAATATTAAAACCCATTTTAAACATAAAAAAATCTAATAATTTAGAACCACTCAAAGCTAGACTCCTTCTACAAACCTCATGTAAAATACATAAATTTGGCAGGTTTTACTTTACAATAAAATCAGCAACGGGTTTGGGTCATAAAATTGATAATAAATTGAACAAGAATAGCCTCATTTGATAAAATCAGCTCAGATACATTATTGTACTGAGAAAGTTGAAACTGTACTTTCATACTTTTAACATATTTTTAAAAGCTAGTGTATCAGTATCTGAATGAAATTCTTCATTGGGGGAACTCATCAGTTCAGAAGAGCGTTCGTCATGCAAAAAACCTGCTAGGCTTGTTGGGAGCTTGAAAACAAAATTGTACAATGTTCATAGATGCTTGAAGTACTTATATTTACATGCTTGATGAGTTTTTCTACTTAAAATTCAAGTGCAATCATGTCCAAAATGTGGATACAGACAAATACAGTCAAGGTTTCGAGTACGCTGCCAGACTGCACATGCCAAATTTATACAGAAAACTTTCCTCTCAGAAAGATGCAATATTTGTGGATAAAATATTCCCGAAAACCTAAAAATTCGATCAAGATGAAAAGAAGGAGCACTTTTTCAAGTCTTTGGCTCTTGTTTCTTTTTTTAAATAATCAAAAATGTGACGTTTTTGTCACGCCGTTACGTTGCTGTCACGCTGGAAAGCTCAAAATCTTATTAGCTCTCCGCAATAAAATTACGAAGATTTCGGCACCTCCAGAAATTTTCTACGACGTCTGTGAGTGCATATATCGTGTCCATATTGTATTGCTATTGTATATTTGTATTGCTTTATCGTGTTCAGAGACCTCGAAAACGCCGAGAAAAGTAATCAAAAGTAGGGGTAACATTTTTTAGAATGTTCGCAAGATTTCAATAGTTCGGCATTTTAATGCGAGCCGAAGTCGAAAACGCCGAGAAAAGTAATCAAAAGTAGGGGTAACATTTTTTAGAATGTTTGCAAGATTTCAATAGTTCGGCATTTTAATGCGAGCCGAAGTCGAAAACGTCGAGAAAAGTCATAAAAAGTGGGGGTAAAAGTTTTAGAATTTTCACAAGATTTCAATATCGGCATTTTAATGCGAGCCGAAGTAAAATTAGTCTACTTTAAAAACAGCCTTAGACTATTTGTATTGTCTTGATTATAAACTCAGTGGATACGATTTTTTGCACTATGATCTTATTATTTTAGGACAACTGTGTCTCCGTCTTTGTATGTTTTCTTGCTTTTGAGTGTATTCATGTATTTTTTAAATACATTATTATACTGTTTGTACTGGTGATTAAAATTACGTGAGACTGTGATGTATTATATTAATCTAAAGTTGGTGGAGGAAATACTGAAATTCTCAAATAACTTAAAATTAGGTTTATTAAAGTGTTATTTTACCATTTAAAACAATTTCCATCCAAAATACATAGCTGAGCTTATCGCAGTGTTCAATATTGGTTCAATAATCAGCTTTTTACTCTAAGATTCCGATAATCACTTTTGCAGGCCGATAGTCAGATTCCGATTTTCGGTGGGGTCACTCAGCCGTTGGAAGCCTACCGTCAAGTACCTTGGCATAAGACTGGATAGTAGACTCAATTTCAGGACAATACCTATCTAACAGGTCTCCTGATCTAACATGTATGGACTTCTATTTATGGGAAAGACTCAAAGAAATTGTGTACAGAAATCGGCCTACTACAAGAGAAGAAATGCAAGATAGAATAAGAAATGCAGTGACGTCGATAAACACGGAGGAAGTACTGCGAGCAGTTGATTCCTTTCCAACCCGTGTTGATTTGTGTATGGAACAACATGGAGGACAATTTGAACACCTGTAAGCTGTTCCAGGGAATTAACCGGTGCCCAGTTATTTTTTAAGCCTACTTACAACGTACACAAAATTCAGTAATTCTAAGAAAAACAATATTTTTCTGCAAATTTTAAGCCAATAGAGAAATGAACAAAATTCAAATACGAAAAATGTTGATAATTGTTAATGGCTTCAATTTGATATGTAAGATGACCCACATTGCAATTTGAAAATTTTGAGATATTGACTTTTAAACTTCTAAAAGTTGTAAATGTTGAAACCTGCTAAAAATGTGAGAAAACCTACCAATATTAGGTATTGTTTGAAAGGACACATCTTTGTCAATGTACTTTAAAAATTGTAGCTGTTAAAAATTGTGTTATGTCAGATGTAAAAAGATAAGAAAACTTAAGTTTTTATGATGTTTCGGGCCACCCTGTGCAATGCAAGATAAATGAAAAAAATTTTTTTTAATGATCAGTGTACCGAGACCTTTAAAATGAGGTACAACACGACCTACCTTTACATTTGAAAATTTCCCAAAAACTAACCCCCACCCCCAAAAAATACCCTTTTGGGGCATTTTAGAGGGTTGAAAAAATCTTTCCTGAATTCCTTAGGGTCGAAATAGGGGGTTATCAGTTTAAACTAAATGTCTAAGTATACTCGTTTCAATGCTATACAAGCCGGTCACCCGCTCTGATACACCCTGTATACTAAAGCTATACTGCACCGTCCGTGCTGATGTACGCCTCTACGGCTTGGTGGGGAATAAATTTATAAGGGGAATAAATTGGGAAAACTTCAGGCAGTGTCTCTACGCAGGCTCACATGCCAGCCTTGGTATGTGACGAACGCCACCATTCTAGGGTCAGATGGCACTCCT
Source organism: Philaenus spumarius (assembly GCA_018207615.1). NCBI lineage: Eukaryota > Metazoa > Arthropoda > Insecta > Hemiptera > Aphrophoridae > Philaenus > Philaenus spumarius. Next base: position 193,794 of record JAGFPH010000030.1, read on the forward strand.
ACTACCACAGCACCTCTGAATTGTTTCAGGTCGCACATGACTCGGGCTTTGTGGCCATTGTCAAGATCTGCAAGAGACTCGACATCCCAAAATATGGTAGGCCTTGGCCAGCAGACTTTTTGGATGATTTAGAGTTAAGCCAGAAGCGCCTCTACATTGCCGACGATTCCATAACGCAAGCTTCTAATTTATTCTGTTTCAGTGAATGTTACCAGTTTGCAGTTTGCAGCCACTAGGGAGTTCCTCAGATGTTGCTAGAGCTCTCCAAAGTGCATGTCCGTGGGGGAGGCGGGGGATGTTTTAGTGGGTAATGTTTATCACTTGCATGCAAGTGAGAGGCGTGTCCCACAGTACCTCTCAGGAGAAATGTCTGCGTAAATGCACTTCATCCTAGCGAAAATAATAACAACCGAAACTTCCCAGCCTATTATACAGTAAAGAAGCTAGTTTGTACTAATACCTACGGAAAACTTAAGATTATTAATAAAAGAGAAACATAGGATTATGAAAAGAATATTTGTAACTCAAAGAGTAATTTGTTACGAGAAACATACAATTAACCAGTAGGCTATTATGTAGTTAAAATGAAGTGCTTTTACGGTTGTTTAAATTAACACAATTTTACAAAATATTTGTAGGTTTATGGGATAGAACTAACTTTGTCAGTTAAATTATTTTGACAAGTATAAGGGTAGTAGTTAGTTTCAATAATTTATAATAGTTTTTATTGTTACTAATCTAGGCTTTATCTTAGGCCTATACTAGATGTATTTATGATAATACGAATATGAATTTTATTTTACCTATACTATCCAAAACGTTTAGAGGATGTACTTTCCTTATGTTATTTAGTCGTTAATGTTTCATTTTGAGGTTATAAAACATGTTTGTTTCATAGCATTTGTGAAATTGTGCATTACAATTTATTTTACAGTAGTATATTTTATTTTCAAGGGTTCAACATTGATAATTAATAAAGAAAATTATAATTTTAAAATTATTGTTTTAATTGCCATCAAGCAAATATTTGACAACGGATATCAATCAGGTTTTATTGAGTGTTTTACAATCTATTGTCCCGGATCGGCGGTTTCAAATCTTTAGTTGTTATATTATGTTTTAGCAATAAAATAAAACAGTATGAATTTTAAAATCATTTTGGGTCTACAAAAATAGGTAAACAATAACCAAAAAAATCAGTTTTACCTAAAAAATCACAAAAAAAAACATTTTATTCCAGTAAATTGTCTGATTGAATCTGGTGGAGGTACCGATACTAGCTGCTACTATAACACTTTCAAATGTATTTTTCAAACATATACCTAGTAAAGTGCGTTTATGCACACTCACTGCAATGCGCAAACTAAACTTCATGTGATCAGCGTCAAGTAAATATACCTCTTTGTTTTACTTTACCGCACTGTGCGCATAGTAAACAGCTGATGTAGTAAATGTTTTGAAAATGTTGATTGTTGTGGGACTATCCTTTGTAAAACAGATCTTTTAAAAAAACTAAAACACTAATTTAAAATTTAGCTGTAGGAAAAATGCTGTGTGTATTGCGGGTACAAAGTGTATTACGGGCGGCTACGCCTTGGGCGTCAAATGTTTATCTCGTGCGACAAACTCAACTTTGTACCCTAGATACACAAATAGCTATTAAGTCCCTTGTGAATCGGAATCCTACTAGCGGCTTGGATACCCTCTGAACTTTTACTTCCATAAACAGCTGATTTTATACTTTAAAAAATTTGGTAGGTTAGATTTTTGTTTAGAAGTGAACTTAATGATCTCATGCTGTTTAAAGCGTTTTATTTCCACAGGAAAGATGAGCTATTGCAGTGGCCTTTATGGTGAGACCCAAGGTCGGGAGTAGTCAATGAGCATGGTTCATGGTCCCCAGAACACGTTTTGTGGTCATAAATGTTTTATATTTGTGTGTATATATGTGTTCGCACTCTAGCTGGCGCATTTTGAGTCCGATTTTGTTCAAATACGATACACACGTTTATTGTTTAAGTCGTTCGGACCAGTTCGTCAGCCAAAAACATCCCACAACCGGAAGCAAGTTTTTTGACTGGAAGTAACTATTTTTTAGATTTTTCATACTAATCATTCTGCACATTTTGTTTTTTTACGCGTCCTTAAAGCTCGCTTGGTTCCCAAATAAACGATCAAAACGTAAAATACCCATAACAGTACCCGTTACAATGTCACGAGGGGATTTTATCGTGAGGGCATCCTCTGATCCAACGCCAACGGCTGAGTTTGTAAGCTGCGAGCGAAGTGAAGCTGTTGACAACCCGAGGTCGCAAGGTCGAGGCAAAAACTTGCAAAGTTAGTTTTTCCGTACCGAGTGGAACAAAGCAGCGTGCTAGTCGAAGCTGGAGGCTTAGGCTAACAACAGACGAGACACCGGTGTACGGGACACTGCCAGCTTCTCGCAGGGAGAGACACCGTAGAGCCACAGAATCTGGTAGCGCGCTACTTAGTGTCTCATCTGTTGACACACATTTAATTGATAGTACATTTAGTGTCCCGTACACTAGTGTACCGTACACCGGTGTCTCGTCTGTTGTTAGCCTTAGGTGCAAACAAATTCTACTAATATATTTCGTACGCACGGCTATTCAGACTAACGAAGTAGACCAACTTTCCAAATAGTTATTTGAAATCCTAAAACATATAAACGTAATTATGGAAATTCGCTCAACTCACGACAGCGGTTCAGCTGCGTGGTCGAATTATTATTATCCCGCCTACCATAAACTTACTAAATTGATTTAGACATTTTGATATTACTTACAATCTTAGCTTTCAGGTTATGGTTTTAACAAGCTACACTTTTAACAAAATTAAATCATTAAATATTTGTTTGAAGAAAGGGAGGGTTTATTTATATAAATTATTTGCAAGTGATTTCCTATTTTTAGGCTTTTTTTAATAAATCGTATTGTGTTAATCCGGGTATGTACTAGAATAATGTGTGTATTCATTTATCTGACTTGTTGTATTCAATTCTTAAATTTGCAAACGAAAGTACAGTAATGATAAACTTTAGATGTAAAAATGTAATGTAAATCTTTACCATTCCATGTAATAATTATGACAGGTTTAAACGGGGAGGTCACGTCAAAGTCATTTCGAATATATTCTACGATCATTGCGTTCAGATGTGTGCATTATTGGCTTAGAACAGTGAATAACTTTATTACTAATTTGTTCTCCTTATCTCAATATATTATATAAAACTATCTAAACCTTATATAATAATATGTTTACCTTTTTGTAAAAATATTACTATCAGTAAGTGACTTGGATACTCTTTTAAAACCTTATATATTATTTCTCAAAGGTTTTTTTTTTTTTTGCTAAGCGATATCTCCCTTAACCCTTTTTCAAAAATAATTATTCAAGCATCATTTTAAAGCTTAGTTCGAAGCTATTGACGAAAATAGACAAACAGCGTAAAATTCAACTTTTCGTTACAAAATTGATTAAACAAAACTTTTATATTATACTTCATATGGTTCCTAATGTAAGGCGCCATCTATTAACAATCTATTTAACTAACACGACAGCTGTTAGTCAGATTGTTTACATTCTATATGCTAGTATAATCTATCACACAAATTAAACCAATGTAAGTAAATAAATGTAATTTACTTAATTAAATCAATATATTAAATCAAGTAACTAGGCCTACTCCTAACTTGCGAAATATTCACACGGCTCAACTAGTATTTATATATTTCAATATTAATACAGTATTTGTGAAAGTGTATTTTCAAAAATAAATATATTCAACTAACCCGTCAAGGTTGAACTGTATGTGAACTATTCTATAAAACGTAACGATGGAACGCTGCAAACTTTGACACGATGCGACGCAACCAAGGGCTTTACATCCCTCCTCAAAGCCTCGCCTTGAGCTACTCTCCCCCTCGCCCCACCCGCACTATCAATGCCGGTGATTTTCTCTCGGCGAATGATTCTCTCGAGTTTCGTCTTTACTACGTGATTAAACGCTCTCTAATGACGCAGCTTCGAGAGAATAGAGATTAAGGACGGCGAAGGTTCGTATTGACTCTTTTATTTTCCAACTCTAACTAGCAGTGCCCGCAACTCTACCCGTTTGAAATTAGTTATTTGTGGAAATACTCTTTTTCTGTCCGTCATTCAGTTTTTGACTTTGTTCATTGTATGTATCGCTTATTCCGTGTTAGGGTTATGATAGTTCTTCATTAAGAGTTGAAGTTCAGTATGCGTATTGCTGATAGTTGAGTAAGCAATCCGGTTTATATTCACGAGGTAGGAGTATTTAAATATTTTTAATAATACAGCTTTGTTTATTATACCCAAAACTACAATTTCCTCTACTGGCCGGAATTTAAACTATTTCTAAATGTTAAATAAAATCAAAACGTTTACTACCTAACGATTTAGGCAGACTCAACCTGTTGTAGGCCTACTCTACAGTAACTGTCATAAAAGTATTCATGTAGGTTTATGTTTATGTATAATGGATATACTGGATCTTTAAATAAAGGGGCTTTTAAAGGGGCATAGGGCATTGATGAGGTTACATATAATTAACTAGCTGCCTGATCCGGCTTTGCACGGATAGACAAATCAAAGTTAAATGTATATTAACAAAAAATATATCAATAAATATATTACACTATGTATTTCTTATGGGGATTTTTAGTAACTTTTACTTTTACAACTAAAATTTCTAATTTTTTGAAAACCTTTCTTAGTGAGCACCTACAGCTCTAGAGGAAGCTACCTACCAAATTTCATTCCAATCTGTTCGGTGGTTTTTTAAGCAACTTTGACCCCCCCCCCCCCAACCTCCCCTAAAATTTAGATTTTTTAAAAATCTTTCTTAGCGAGCTCCTAGGGCACTATTGGAAGCTACATACCAAATTTCATTCCAATCCGTTCGGTGGTTTTTGAGATTTCGTGATGAGTGAGTCAGTGAGTGGTATTTGGATTTTATATATATACATAAGTCATCTCCCGTTGCATCAGCCATTTTGGTTACTTTTCAAATGATGAAACTGCCCCGCTCATTAAAGAGGATTAGGTAGGGTCGCCTCGCAAGACTATAAATGCTGAAATTGCCCCGAGCGTCTGTCAGTGACTGCAGTCTTCTAAAACCAAACCAACCTAACCTAACCTAACGTACCTTGCCGGGCACATGGGGAAATGTCAGCATTTCTGGTCTGGCGAAGCAGCCCTTCTTGATCCTACTTAATGAGCGGGGCAGTTTCACCATTTCAAACGTATCTAAAATATCGGGGCAGTTTCATCATCACCGCCTGACTTGCTCATCAGGGCCAAAACCTCCTCACCACTGATTTATAAAGCACTAGTCAGATGTTGCCTTCTATTTGTCTTTGTATTTTTAGGTAAACAGATTGAAAATGCAATCAGATTATTTTGTACTCGGATAGAGGCACTTGAATAGGGGTAGGGTGGTGGGGTAGTGGGGACCTGTCGCCTGAAGCTTGCGCAATAGGGTAGAGTTTTTGCTTGAATGACAGAATTATTTTTAAATGATAGAGAATTAATGTTAATGCTTGTATTTATTTCTTAGTAAAGGTTTTAGGGCCTACATTATAAAGTTTTAGTTTTAAAACTACTCATACTTAGTATATATGTTAAACATTGTATTTTGAGTGGGATGTGTTGTTAGATATTATCCCGAAATTAATCAATATTTTTACGTATAATGATTGGCTTCCAGGATTTATGTTTTTTAATGTAATATAGTATCTCTATACATAAATAAAATGCAATGTCCTGACTGACGATCAACACAGAGCCAATTCTATTAAACCTAGAGACTTGAAATTTGGAAGGTACATCTGTCCAATAATGTAAAGGTGCACTAAGAAAGGATTTTGCCAAATTGGAATTTAAAAAGTAAAACATATAAAACAGCTGATTCGTATCAAATGATTAGCAACACAATTCTACACCCGATTCCACGTTCACCGTGCAGTACAGAGCGCCCATAAGCCATGTTATCCTTACGACAGTCTCAGCGATAATAGAAAACTAAAAAACATCAACTCCCATGCTAAGCTCGGTCAGTTGACGCAACCCGCATGACAATAAACGTGATGTTCCCTGTATAGGTAGTAGCACGTCTATTCTCCCGTAAGACCTGTACTGCACGGTGAACGTGGAATCGAGTTTTTTGTAGGCGTGGCCTGCTTATATTAAAGAAAAATAACATTTGTTTTACATTTACATTCATTACCATAGCAATCAAATTAGCACATTAGAATTAGTTAATTATTTTTCACAACCAACAACTTATTCAGGTTGGTTTAACAAAATAAAGGCAAACATAAAGGAAAGATCAATGAACTGTAATATAATTAAAACTTCTATTACTATCCTACATAATTATTGTTACACATTATTAATAAAACAGCTGATTTGGATCAAACATTTAGTGCAATTTTAGGTTAGGCCTTTAAAACCTATGAAATATAATAATTCAAACATCTTATATAATTTAACATATATTATAAATAAAACTGCTGATTTGGACCAAAGGTTTAACACAATTTTAGGTTAGACCAGTAAAATCACCCACCACACGTTTCTTGAAACCGTTTCGAATTGTTGCCGTAGCAACCAAAATAACACAATAATAAATAATATCTTAATTTTTAAGGTTAGTTGCTGGTTAGTATCTACAATAGTACGGTAAGCAGTGTTTCATTAATAGTATAGATAAACTATTATTTAGTTTTTATAGAATTACTTTATTATTTTCTTACAAAAAACGTTCATTATTAAATCAAATAGAAAATCGATTAAATTTGTAAACTGATATAGGCCTATTCTTATTTTCAGGACAAGGGATTTTTTCATAAATGTGTTAAATTTTTAATAATTTTCATTTATATATTATTTTAGTTTATGTTAATTTTTCAAGCTTATTTTATTCTAAACTAAATTTTAATAATATGATAAGTTATTTAGAGTTACATAAAATAACAACTTTTATTCAATTATATAAGTAAATTTAATCTGTGTAGGCCTATATAAAATCCATTGTGACGGTGTGTGTTAATTTGACTCTTGTTTATTATAATTATTAACCTTATTTTTCCGTTAATACAATCTTTTATAAATCGCAAGGGACTAGTGCTTTCGATGCTATACCGTAGTGTGTATTTAAAAAGGTTTAAAACGTAATTTTAAGTGTTAAAATTAAACCTGTAATCAGAAGGTAACGCCTATGAAAGTTCGACCACCAAATGTTTATATCTTGGACCTGATTATGACGATATAGCCTATTGTCGAAACAGGTATTTAATTAGGATTTCTAAAGATTGTCGACGGGTAGTAAACATAAATTATATACAATTGATATATTTGTTACCTATGAAAAATGAAATTGAACATTTAAATAGAACGTATTATGGATTAGAGAGAAACTTAGCTCATTTTATTAGACATAGGCCTAGCTTAAATATATTTTTTCTGTAGACTTAATACATTTTATGTTAAGAAATTACAAATTTCCTGAACATATTATGAAGGTTTTGTTAGTTTTAACAAGTACTACGTCGTGTACGACAGGTAAGTGCTCCGTAAAATAGATATCGAAACGTTTATAATCTTGTTTCGAACAAGCTGTAGAGTTCTGGTTCTTCCTTCATGGAGCTGACTATAATTGGCTACGGTGTGAGAGGGTGGCGCGTGCCTGCCACACAGTAGTTAGAGAGAGATAGCGTTATACAACCAGCTTGTCATCAGACAAAGAGCGAGATACAGGCTGCCGCAAGCTAATGGAGAGAGAGAGAGAGAGAGCGGTGATCTTGCTGGGTCGTCAGCGAGCTAGCCCTAGGCCGTACTACACTCTGTCCCATAATCTCAACTTGAAAACGTCGATAGCTAGACGCCTATAACAATTGTATTTTCGCAGCTGCCGATGAAACGTGTGAAAGCTACCTCACGCAGTGTCATTGATATCGACCTTAATTGCATATTGCATTAGGTTAATTAAAAGAGTCGTCAAGAGACACCTGCGTGCTTCGCACGTCAATCCTCCTACCATATTGGAAGTGACATAATTTAATGTAGCCAATATTTTATTACACGTACGATTACTTATATTTTTGTCAAGATTAAAATACCATTTTGGAAACTGTTTTGAAAATATAAAACTTAAATGAACAAATTCTTACAAAAACGTTTAGTATTCAAACGCGTTTCGTTAAACAAGTCACCTTCATCAGTTACGGTTACAATTTAAAACTTAATTACTATTGTTCTTAACTGTATACAAGCAATAGGGGAGTTATATAGATATTAACTAATAATTACTGGTAGAGGATAGTGATGTAAAATAAGAAGAAATACCAAAAAATATAAAGAGATGAAAATAAGAAAATTAAAAACAAAACCAGAAACATACGTTATTATACCTTAATACATATATGCCTATATACATAAGACATATACACTAACAAATCTTATAAAACGTTATACATTATGATATACAAACATTACATTATTATACATGTTATGTTAAACATAAACAGACATACAATTTGTTATCAACATACATAACGAAAATGTATAAACAAATAAAATTAGATTACTGAAACCTAAATATAAATATAAAATCTACATTATCTAATGTTAAATTTTAAAACAAAATTTAATAAACATACTATATTCAGGCAAACATTAAAAAAATATATTATGAACAGTATGCCATGGTTAAATTTGTATAATTGAAACAGTAATAAATTTAATAAACATGTATGTAGTTCTGTATAATGTCTATGTATGTGATGGTTTGCGTATGAGTGTGTGTTTTTTCTCATTATTTTTATTTCTTTATAATTGATTTTGTTCTTTCTATTTCTTTAACATAATCCCTTACTGTAATCTTATTGGCTGTTAGTTGTTACTTATATACAAAACTTCAACTTAACATACATATTACAGATAACAGAAGCCAATCAGTTTTTTCCAACATCGGCAGACTGTGCCTACTATCTACAGAATTAAAGCACTTTTGAAATTATTTAATGTCTGTGCTTAATATTGTCTGGAAGGGTGTTAAAGATCTTCAAACCAGAGTAATAGCCTAAATTACACATTTTTTAAAATTTTATTCTGTTGACAGGTTTTCTGTCGAACTGCAATCCCGATCGCACTAATGGGTGGATGCATGCCTTTTTCGGTTACATAGGTAGTATCGACATTAAATTTTGTGAAACAAGGCATGTACCTCGCTCCGTATTATAAAGTGTGTAAAAGAAGTCCGTTCCCCCCCTTAATTTTTTTGCTTGTTAAAACAACAAATATTTTTTGGGGAACGATACTAACTTAATCCAAAGTATCTTTTGACGTTATCGGAAATTTTTCGTGACCCCCAAAAATGGGGGATTTTGGTGGCAACTCAAAATTTTTAAACGGGAAGTATGGCCATGTGATACCTCATTTTAAAGGTCCATTTAAGACTAGGAAAATTACATAAATAAAATAAAAATCGGAATACCCAAAAACAAAATGGCGGCCCTAAACGTGTTGAAATAAATCGACATAAAGTTGCTAATATCTCGAAAAGGAAGAGTTTTTAGAAAAAATTTCAAGACGCAAAGAATATTTGTCAAACAAGGCATGTACCTCGCTCCGTATTATAAAGTGTGTAAAAAGCGTTCGTCCCCCCCCCCCCTTAATTGTTTTGCTTGTTAAAACAACAAATATCTTTTATGGAACGATACTAACTTAATTCAAAGTATGTTTTGACGTTATTGGAAATTTTGCGTGTCCCCCAAAAAAGGGGAATTTGGTGGCAACTCAAAATTTTTAAACGGGAAGTATGGCCATGATTTTTATCTTTCTTTAAACATATAATTCCCAGATTATAATTTTTCAGATTACAAATTTACGAAAGTATTATTGCACGAGGTATACAATTTC